>CM034152.1:74980972-75523265 GCA_019776745.2 Taxus chinensis
TTCCTATCAAACACAATGAAAAACTCAGAAAAACAGCGATATCAGAGGGCAAAAATGGATTTTATTAATCAAAGGTGCAAGTACAAAGCTCTAAAACCGTAGCCAACAGCTGCAAGTGTCTAATTATTTTTTTACCAGTGCAAAATTCCTTCTTCTATCAAACTCGACTGCTGCTGCCAATAATAGACTGCTGTCTATTATTAATTTTATTTAATATTTTATCCCTGCATGTTGTTGCTAATAGATTGTTACAGCTGCATGTTTTATTCAGTTAACTCTATTTGGCTTCACTCCCTTTTGGCGCCAAAGATAAGACAGACTGCTGCATGTTTTTTATTTAATTTATTTCCATCCCATGCTGCTGCCCCAAACTCTGTAAACTGTTGTTTCTTCCTTTTTATGCTTTTGTTTTATTTGTTTTTTATCATTTCCACACTTCCTTTGGCACTAACACTATGCTTTGTGAAGATCTGGCCTAATAGTATCCTAGAGAATTTGATAAAATTCACAAGGGAAACCATCAATGACAAGGACTTTGTCGGAGGCCATCTGCATGACTGTTTTTTTTAGATCATTCGGACTAAGAGGTCTATCATAGGAAACTCTTTGTGCTTCAAAAAGCTTGTAGGGGACAAGTTGAAGGCATTGCAGGAGAGTTGCTTCATGCATGGGGAAGAGGGTTGGGTAGCAAACACTCTCAAGTAGTGGTGCATTAAGGATTGAAGAATGTCCAAGAGCTTGGTAAATCTAGAATTGGCATCTTTAATGGCTTTAATTTTGTTTACAGCTTGTTTGGAGTGGAGAAGAGCAAAGAATTCTTTGGTAACTTTATCGCCCACTCTCAACCAATGCATTTTATCTCTCATTTGATCTCCCCTAGCTTTATAAGCTTTCTCAATGTCGAGTTTGTGTCTCCATTGAGAGGCTCGAGATTGCAAAGGAACATTGAAAGGAGAGTTGTCAAGCTCCTGTGAAATCCTATGGAATTCATGGTAAGATGCTTCATGAGCATGTTGTCTGTAGATAGTTACTTGCTTACCATATAGCCTAACAAAGGTGGTAGTTCGAGTGATGGCATCGGCCCACCAATCAATCAATCTTGTGTTCCCTGTGGATCTGGAAACTAGGTTCCGAATCCATTTGATGTGTTCCAGAGTTCACTCATGCTTGAGATGTGCAATATTGAGATAAAATTGTGTCTTGGTTGATCTGGTTTGAGGAGTGCTCCATTTGATACAAAAGTGAATTCATTGATGGTCCGAAAGAATGACTTCGTTAAGGATAGATACAGGGTGTGTGGTGGAATAAGAGAAGGAGAACAAATCTTTCTCTACAAGCAAAGCACGATCCAGCCTTTTGATCACTATCTTGACCTTGTCTAAATTTTGACCATGTAAACCATGATGAAGTAGAGTCTTCTTCGGTGGTGATTAGGATTATAAAGACCATGTTTATTACACTTGTAGAACCACACCTCTCGCTTCTCAACACACAAATGCATAGGAAGGCGACCTTCTTTGTCTTCGTTGGATTCCCCCATGTTGAAATCACCAAGGAGAATCTAGTGAGCATTGGGAAACAAATTTTCCAACCATCTCTAGAGTAATTTAACGGCGTCATTGGAAGCATATAAGTTGGCCAGCCCAAGGAGTTGGCTATCAAAATCTAAAAGGGTCCACACCACCTAATGGGCAAGGTCAAACCATCAAGAAACAATATTTTGTGAAAGCTCTAGCCCCAGTAGTGTGGTGACTCCTCCACGGCCATGCTCATGATTGGACACCTAACAAAGTGCATCTGGCCAAATAGTGTGGGCGACAGACTAAAGAAGAAAGCCAGAAATTTTAATCTCTTGCAAACACAACACTTTCATATTACTAAAGTTCTGGCAATCGTCCCTTTCCAAGACTTAACTATCATGGGGAAACATCAAGATGCATGTTATTTCCCTCCTTAAGACCTTTGAGGGCTGCAAACTTGTTGGCAAAGGCAATTTTTCTCTGGTGACCGTGCATAAAGTCAACTATTTGATTTTTCTTGAACATATTCCCCATCTTCTGAAGGAGAGAGACTAGGTGATTGGTAGGGCACAATTTTGCATTCAAGTGTCCCCACATTATCCTCTGCGTCTGTGTATATTGCCCCAAAATGGGGTTGTGCTGATTATGCAGTGAAAATCGTAGGTTGTGAAGGCATAATGGAGGTCGCCGCCTGCGGAGTGCAGGAGAGTGTGGTGGCACTTTGGCGCACCTTTTTTACCATTAACAACAAAGGAGCTAGCTCTGGGACCACCTGTGGGTCAATACACAACAATTTACGGCTTAGAGGCACTGCGGGAAACCAAAGAGTTCTTCCTATTGGGAACAATGGTCCAACCATCACCAACGGAAATGGTTGTCTTGCTCTCTGACACACTTTTTTCCTTTGGAACCCGTCAAGAAATAGCCATATGGTCTGAGAATTGGTTGCGGAAACAAGTATCCTTAAGATTGATATAAAACACACGCTGCGAGAATCGGGTGCCACCAATTTGGATGTCAAAAGTTTCCTTTGGGTCTTCAATTAGATCAATTTCAATGCAAACTCACTTTTGCGGACGAGCTATGTAGAATTTGGGTTGTTCATGGCATATGAATCACCCCAAGGATTTAATAAGTTGCTCCACAGAGCCCCAAAGGCGGAGAGGGAGACCCAGAAATTCAATCCAAACTGGGTTTTGAGCTTAGCTTGTTTGGAGACCTAGAAATCCATGGTCCAATGAGAAAAAACAAGAGTATTGCAGATAAACTAGGGACCGTGGTTGACAATAGCCTTATAATGGTTAGCATTAGCCAAGCGAAGAAAAAAAATCGTTGCTCATGTTTTGCACCCCCTCAAGCTTTATGCCATGGGATTGCCAATGGTTGTGAATATGCTATTTAAGTAGACTTTCATGGGGGACGCGTCCAACAAAATAACCAACAAGGGTAAAAGATTCAAATTAGTTGCAAGATTTGTCAAATTCAAGAAAATCAAGCACAACAACAAGTAAAGGGGTTTTTGGGTTTGAACTAGTACATCATGGAAGACCTTCAATACAAACTTCCTTGCCCTATTCGGTGCCATGGTTGTCCAGAGGTCTGCCAGCAAAACCAGCATCAAATGATGTATGTGTTGAGGATACGGCCATTAATATAGGAAGTTTTATGAACACCACCAAAGGTGCGGATTGATAGACTTTCTCAATGCAATAAAACCATAAAATCTTTCCTAGATTTATTGTATACAGCAGTATGACACCAATGCCACAAAGGTACGAAACCCTAAAACATTCTCTAACATGCAGAGCCCACAACTCATGAATTTTCAAAATTGCACATAAGAAAGATGCGATGAACACCATATATAACACATTGTATGTTTCAATTATATGAATGTAAGCCCTCTCCTAAATGTCATAGTTGAAATAGATCGTGTATTTGGAGTTCATGTGTTCTGTGGAAAATCTTGTGAAAAGATTTCAATGAGATTGAGGATATTTTTGAGTATGGAACACGTAGGGAACATAGAACTCACATCATTGATGACTTTAATATTAAGCCAACTTAAAGATTAGTGGTTGGATGTACAGTTCAAGTTCATCCTATGATATTTAGTTCAGAACTTTTGAGACACTATGAGTCAATTGAAGGCAAAGGAGGTTTCCTAGAAAGTCTATTGTGTGGGTAGTGCTGTACATCCAGAGCAATTAAGTCAGCAAATGGGTCACAGGTGACAACAATTGTCGTAAAAGGGTATGATCCAATGTTATGAAATTGCATTCAGAATTTGGGTCTATGGCGTTTGCTGTTATTTTTCTAAGGTGGCTGACTGCAACACTCACCAAAGTCTTTTACAATAGTCTTGTAGCCAGCATATGCTACTGTTGGTCGCTAAAGAGATTCTAATAAATACTGCAGTGAGCTTCATTCTAGAATTGTTTCCAGGGAAGCGATTAAATCATGTGGCAGTGTCATTTCAGAGTTCGTGTTTTGGGGGTTGGTTTTGAGGCAGCTAATGTGTTTTTTGAATTCTATAATTTGGAGATCTCATCTAAGGGTGAGTACTGGAGAGTCAGGCTACAGATTCCAGTGTCACAGCCATTAAGTTGATATCACAGCCCAGAGGAGTAAAGTTAATTAGCTGTAACTGCATTGTAACTACTTCTAGAAAACTTGTGAACAAATTATAAATTGGTAAGTATTGAAATGAGAGAGAATGAGCGGATTTGTGGAGTTAAATAATAATAATAATATCCCTTGTGAGAACCATATGAAATATCAATGAATAACTTTACATGGTGATTTGTGTAATTTTCTTGCAAAATGATGTATGATGAAAAAATGCAATGAAAATGCCCCCGTGTTTCAGCATCCCCAAAAAAGCATCTAGGAAACACCTGACAACAATTACTTGCATAAACAAAACTTGTGGTCAGAATAAGGCTAAAACATGATACCTAGAACCCGGAATATAAACATTGCGAAAACTTTCAAATATGAGGAGGAGTTGTTGGGCCTGTAAATCAAAAATGTGATTCCCTTCTGCATAACTGCTTCCAAATGCTGTGCGTGAAATAATGTCTGATGTAAGAATAGAAAACTCTTTCAAAACATCAAATTCATTGGCACCTTAAGATATTAATTTGCTCCATTCTCTGAACATATTGGTGCCAGACTCTGCAATTGAGGGAATCATGCCCTGACGTGGAAGATGTACTATAAATGTCAGGACAGGGTGTGATTTCATTGCAGAATTAACTCATAAATAAATACAAAACTACCTCATCTCTGTAAGACTCAACAAGCATAAATGTGAAGCACTCAGACATTTTGTATATCATTGAAAATCTTATTACACAGATTCTTGAGCTTAAGGGAAATAGAAACTTGTATGTCATAATGGGTGTGTAAATACCAAATAGTATGTGAGAAATAATCTTTTGAGCATAAGGTTTATGATTCATTATCATTCAATTTATGTACAACTTATTTCTATCAAATTCTCATGATTGCGGGATTTTAAGATTTTACCTTCAAGACTTCCATGTGAAAAGCGGGGTTAAGAATTCTTCTATGCTGTGCCCATTTCTCACCGTCTAGCGCTGCAAGGCCCTGGGGTCCCGCTTGCTTATATTGAATTTTTTCAAAGTGCTCAAATTTGCTAGATAATATCTCCTTCACAAGCTCAGGGTGAGGAACAAAAAGCCTGGGTTTAGTCCCAAACCAATAAACATAATCATGACCTGCATCGCACATATATATATACATACTTATGAATTGGGTAAATTTAGATTAGCTTTTTCTTGTATACTACTCCAATGGTAGGTCAATATCCAAGTTATACTAATCCATCCACAGTAGCCATGTTTGTTAAAAAGGAAATATGAGCAGGAATGCTTTTGAACTGAACTTTAATTTAAAGTTTAGATAGAGAGAACAATAGTACCATATTTTTTCCCCCATTGATGATAAGCAGGAAGAACTCGAGGAACTATGTTGTGTCCTGACAGTGGCAATGACTTAGAGCTCTACTCGACAGCCATTAGAACAATATCAGGAGCATTTCCATAAAGTAACTTTAAAGGAGGACCGTGAATCCCTTGGGCTTCAAAATGCTTTTTGATTTGCAGTAGTTCCCACCGTATACCTATTGCTAGTTGAAGCAGAAGCAGAAGCATTCCTAAACCAGCTGAAACCACAGTTGAAACCCAGAAAAGCCATTCCATAATGACAAGATTTCCTTTTGCTGATTGCATAAATGAGTTGAAAGCTGAAACTCACCACGCTTTAAATTTATTTCTCTTCCTTGATTCCCATTTCTTCAGAGATGATTACATACATGTTCCACGTGAAGTTAAGTTTGATATACAATCACAGAAGTAGTTGTCATGCCCAATTATTTTTCACGTGGGGACAAGCAAATGAGACCAAAAGGACAAATGGGTTTCCCAAGCAATTGGGTATGACCTATTGAAGTTAAATGGGTTCTCTAGGGAAGATAAAAGCGTCCGTTCTATGTCTGAATAGTCTGAATAGTCTTGCATGTGCAGTACCAATTGGGCAAATATGACATATTGAATTTCAAATTATAACGCCAGACAAAGACATAATTTGCCATGGGCCACGGCGGAGCGGATCGTGCTGCAGAGAATTTATACGAGAATTTTGGGGTCCCATGGAATTCAATTATTTCTGCAAATATATTATAATGTATGTGATGGGCTGAAACAGTTTTGTGGAGGGAAGCAGATTTAGAGGTAAGTATTTGGAGGGAAAATACTCCTGCAATACTTTCTTAACACCTAGCCAAAAAAAAATGGAATGCAAGTGTGAAATTTTTCAGCCCCTAACTAATTTCCATGGCTGAAACAATCTCTTTTATGCAATTGTTGCTCCACATTTCAAGGGCGAGATTTTGTTTTATATTGTAGTTGCAACCATAAATGTGCATGGGACCGTCTGACCGCCGATTTCCATTGCAATTGTCCCCTGCATGGGACTGCTGCCTAAGACATTTTTAAAATGGAAATCCATTTTATAAGTTATTAAAATATAGATGGTTTACATTTAAAAAATACTTCATTGTGGAGATTGAGATTACAAGAGATTTTAACAACTCAAAATCCATTTTATAGTTATTAAAATAAAGATGGCTTACCTTAAAAACTAGTGCCGCAAGGCCTCATCCAAAGAAAGAGAGAGCTTACTCGGCACTACCTTGATGCATCGCTTCAAGTCTCTTGAGCTACAAGATAATGCTCAACATTGGGTATCTCTGTGAGTTGCCGAATGGAATTTGAAGCCAATGTAGCACGAGTCGAATGAGAGCTTGAGCTTGTGCCTATATCTAGAGGGGGTTGTCTAAGGGATTGGACGCGAGCAACGAGATTCGTCACTTACGAACCCGAGCCACCTAATTGTCGAAATGGTGGAGGAAAAGCCACCTAGTCTTTTGTAAGACCGGATTTACTTCATGTCTATAAAGAAGCTCTCTAATCTAATTCTCTTGGGAGTTTCATCAATCAAGGGAATATTAAATTCATTCCTAAAGTTGGTGATCTTGAGCAGATTAATAATTGACAGCCTATTACCCTGCTAAATGTCTCCTATAAAATTCTTGCTAAGGCTCTGACTCTTTGTATAGTTGATCTTTCACCTAAAATTGTTCGCCCTGAGCAAACCAGTTTTGTCAAAGGCTGGCACATTCAGGATAATCTTATTGTGGTTTGGGAAGTTATGGAATGGGCCCAAGTTTCTCTACAATGACCACTCTTTCTCAAAATTGATTTTGAAAAAGCTTATGACCGCATCAAATGGCCCTTTGTTTTGGCTATGCTCAAAGCCCTTGGTTTTGGAGAATTTTTCATCTTTGCTATCAGAACCCTGTTTTCTAATGTTTTGAGTCGCCTAACCATCAATGGCCATCAATCTGCTGGTATTAGTCTCTTCCGTTCTATCAAACAGGGATGTCCTCTTGCACCAGTCTTGTCTGTTTTAACTGTGGATGCATTAGACTACCTAATTGCTCATTAGGCAGATCAAGGTCACATTCGAGGGATTTTCCTTTCTTATCATGTGACACAACTCATTAATGGTCATTTTGTCGATGATTCCTTTCTTACTACTGCAGAATCCGAACAAAATGTGGCTATGGTCTTCGATTGCCTTGATACTTTTTGCCTTACTTCCGGTTCCACTATTCAGATGGCTAAAGCATTAGGCTACCGGAAAAGTTACTCATCTATACCAGACTGGTTTGAAGACCTACCCCTGGAAATGGATTGGAAGAGGCGAGTTGTTCAAATTCTTAGGCATTCCTTTTGCCTTTGATAACGAATTTGTCATGTTATGGCAGTATGTTCTTAACAGAGTTGAGCAGAAGGTTTCTCAGTGGTCTTCTAAGCCACTCTCTCTTGCTAGCAAATTCCAAGTGTGTACCAAGATTCTTGCATCCACCCATGTATATTACTCTGAGTGTTGGTGCCCTTCCCTTGCTTCGTTTTCCAAGCTTGCCAAGTTGTTGCAGGACTATCTTTGGTGTAAAAGATTTGGTTCTGCTAGTTTTCATAGGGTGGCCTGGGAAGTCTGTTGTCTCCCTCGTGATCAAGGTGGCATGGGATTAATTTATGTTCATTGACAAAGTGTGACCTTATGTTCTAAATGGGTTATGCATTGTCTCACTGGCAATCAGGGCTAGAAATTTGTTCTTTGACACTTCATAGCTTCCGGTGATCCATATGGCAAAAAATGTTGGAGCAATATTGGTTTGCACACCTTGATTATCACTAAGGTCCCATTTGGTATCATTGGCACCATTGTTGCCAAAAGCATCTAGAAAGCATTTGAGATGGTGAAACCCTTGTTGCACTAGATCGACGAATTGGGTCCCCTCGGATCCGTTATCGTCGTCACCTCGGCCATCTCCGCCTCCACAAATGCCACATGCAAAACTGTGTCGCAGAAGCCGCTCTCGCAGCCATCGCTCCGCCTCCCCTCGCAGTCGCCCTTCAGCTTCGTCCTCCTTCGGTCTAGACTGGAGCCCTCCCTGAAGGGGGAAAGGCATTACTAGTTCTCCACTGTGGGGCTCTCCATCGCCTAACATGCAAAAAATAGCTAGTTCTCTGCCCTCGAGTTGGGGCAATATTTTTCCTTTGCAGATATATATGCCTGACCATGATGGTTGGCAGGCGGATCCTCAATCGGCCGAGCCGAACAAAGGAGTGTTTATCCCTCCCCAGGATGACCCTCTTCCTTCTCCCCGAATTGCGGTGTTTGCCTAGATTTTCTGATATGATGTAATTGTGCTCTCTTCTTACCCTTTGGGCATTTTGGTTATTGCCTACGTGGCGTTTTGTGGGACCGTTAGTTTTTTGGTCGACCTTACTAGTGTAACACTCTTTTATTAATATAAGTTAAGGGTTGTTCCAATAGTAAAACTAGTGTCGCGAAGTGGTTTCTATTGTCCCTAAAATTTAACATGTTTAATTTTATTTAATAGATGTTAATCATATTATATTAATAATTGTTTTACTCTAATTTTCTTATTTTTTAAGTATAATAATTATCATATTTAATTGTGTTCAATCATATTATAGTAATAAAATGGTGTAAAGTGTTTTGAAGATAGAGAATTATTACAGAATGGATAATTAATCACTACTATCATTTTATGATATTATTTTCTTAACAAAAATATTATTGCCTTTGTTTGAAAATATCTTTAAAAGAAAAAAATTCGGCCAGCGGTTTGGAATGATAAATAGCTAAGGTTTGATGCGATGACTCTGTTAGGGTTTCATGTTTGTTGTTTCCCATACTGTTTTGTTATGATACCGTCATTTTCTTGGGATTTTGGCAGGATTTTTTATTTACTCACATAGTTAATTCGTTGAGTCGGCCATTTACTCTGCCCTTTGGGCAGCATTACACCTATATTTATGGCTTCCCTCTTGCCGCCTCCATTTATTGATGCAGGTTTGGTTGATGGAATGCTTAGCTCCCATGGCTCCCAAGAAAGCGAGGAAATTCATCACGAAGGTCTTGGACAAGGTAATCATTCTAACTATGAGACTCCTTTGTCTGATGTTGTGCTAAATTTCCCAGAATTTGATAAAGCTTGTAATTAGCTCAAATCATTCACCCTTGTTGGGTATTTTGTTGGCTGAGTCCCCCCTGAAAGCTTGTTGAAACAATGGGTTCACAACCATTGGCAACATCATGGTGTCAAGCTCGAGGGAGTGCAAAACCTCACCAAGGGATTTTTTTGTTATGTTTCAATAATGTTGAGCATTACAAAGTCATTGCCAACCATGGCCCTTGGTTTATTCTAAACACATTGGTTGTATTCTCTCATTGGACTAGGGAATTCCATGTTTCAGAGCAAGCCAAGCTTAAAATTCTAGTTTTGGTGGAATTTCTTAGGCTCTCTCTCCCCTTATGGGGATTTGTTGAACATTTGATCAAACCTTTGGGTTGACCTATTTGTTTAGAACAACCCAATTTTTTCAATACTCGCCTTCAAAAACGTGTTTGCATTGAAGTGGATTTATCTAAAGACCTGAAAGGCACCATTGAAATACATGTTAGGGAAACCCATTTTTCTTAACAAGTGCTTTACATTAACTTACTTGATACCTGTTTCCATTTCCAAGCGTCTGACCACATGATTCGTGAATGTCCTCCCATGGCCGAATCTCACCTTACGTCACAAGAAAAGTTGCAAGCGGAGTTCAAAGACCCTTATTTTGGGGATGGGTGGACCACAAAAAAAAAAAAAGGGATGCCACCCATGGCCCTGCAAAATCCTCACCTTCCTCTTATTCACCAGTTAACATTAATGGTTTCATTTATTCTATCACTCCAGTCAAGAAAGTTGTGCCTCAATTTCCCACGACTGTTCTGACCCCATCCCACTCTCTGCTAGCCTCCTCCACTGTCGTTCCCTTGAATTCTCCCACTTCCTTGGTTTCTTTTCCTCTCCAGTTACTAGAAGCACCATTCATGGAAGATAACCATCTGTAATTTGCTTGAAAATATCACCTTATTCATTCCCATAGCCCTACCCCCACAGAGAGATGTTTAATTCATGTACGAAAAATGCATATCATGGTCAGTGGTAGATGTTTCCCAAGTCACTTCATCTCACAACTAGTTTTATTCCCTCTCCAATCTTGATGATAAGGGATCTATGTATCTAATTTTTTTCAAATGATTGTGTACTCTTGGAACATACATGGCCTTACTGATCCTAGCAGAAGATATCTTGTTAGGGACAATTTTCTCCACTATCATCATGTGTGTGTTCTCCTTTAGAAAAAAATTAAACTTGTAGGTTGTCTACTCTAGTGTTTAGATTGCACAATCTGGCCACATGTTGTTTTCGATGCATCCAATCATGAACATCAACGTGGAGGGGTCATGACCTTAATTTCATCTCACCTTTCACAACATGTAATTTCTTGGGGCTCTAATCCCCACCTACCTAGCGATTTGGAATATATTTTATTTTGGAAGAGCATGCATTCTTGAGGCTTTCCAATATTTATGCATCTAAACAAAGTTGTTTAGAGATATTTATTTTGATTATGGCTTGCTTGACTTCTTAGCTAATGCTTTGTGGATATCTTTGTGGTAATCTAATTTACTATGGTTGAATATTCATAGAAGACAAGGTTTGTCATTTATCTAAGACACCGATGTGTGCAGGAAGAGCAAGAGGCCTGGTTATATTTGATGGTACAGGATCAGATCGTTTGATCCTAATATCCCTTTTTAAAGATGGTTCTTCCTCGTCCTGGTTCACCTGGGCCAACTTTTGGGAGGGGAAAGATTGAATTGACCTAGCATCTAGACCTGTCTCCTGATGCTCAAGTCAAGTATTTATTTTATATTTCCCCTAATATTGATAGGCCTACTTGTTGTTGTCTAACAATGGTATTATTTTTTATCACTACCACCCCTTTTCTTTGATATTACCTATATTTTTACCTGTTAAAAAATACAAAGTTGTCCTATGTTTTGCAAGGGTAAAATTTCACTTGAAAATAGGACAACTATACCCTAGCGTCAAAATTTTACATTGTAGACCTTCCCAGAAACCCCTCTAGATCAACCTATCCCCTGTATCAGGACTATCCTACCCTTCTAAGTGGTCCAATGTGTTGTGTTAATGTGTCTATAAGTGATTTATGGAAAGCAAGTCCATTCAAGTGCTTCCAAGTTGGTGTCACTCGGAGTCAATCCTTCAGTGGGCTAAAATGGCTATTTTTAGCCTTTTTGAGACATGTGTATATTCTATGGAGTTGATTTCAAGCCTTAGATTCATCAATAGGGTGTATTCATGAGATAAAATCATCATGCAAGTGATTTTGAAATATTTAGGTAATATTTGGTGGTTTTGGAGCAAGTTCATCAAAAGCGGCTTTTTGAGGCCAAGGGAGCTTGCACTGTGAAAAAGTACTTGAACTTCAGGAGATGATTCCTAGAGATCCAGAATGAGTTAAGAGGGAAAAAAATATCAATGGAAATAAATTTCAGTCCTCTACATGGTGGTAATCTCAGATCCTTCTTAAGCCCCATGAATATTTCTAGGAAACTCATTCTTTACAGACCTAGCTAGAAATACCGAGACAAATGAAGTTTTTTGAGAGGGTTGTAAGAATTATCAATGCACTATACACATCCAATCCTTCCACAAAGGTCATTTATAGTCAAAATCATATAAGGAAGTGCGTAAAAAGACCTTTAAAAATCCATGCTTCAGGCTCCATTTTTGTTCCAGAACAAAGGTGCACATGAAAATTTAAAAATCACATATCTAAAAAAATAGGGCACGACTTGACCTAAAAAAATTGAATTCTTCAACATTTTCAGAGGACTTAAAAAACTAGGTTAGTTTTTCACATGCATTGGGAGAAAATTTTGCAGTGAACAAACCCCATTTTCCCAGCACCAAAAATTAAAAATTTAATATCTTTTGTTTTAGAGATCGGGTTGAGCCGAAACTTCAAAGGTGTAATAAAGACAAAAAAAATCCATATCAGAAAAACTAATTTCACCAAAATCCGAGGCCCAGAAAGCTAATTCATATAAATATCAAGCCTCCTACATGGGAACTTACTATTTAAAGTAAGATCTCATAGTGAACAATTTCAACAAAGGCAATGTGCACAAGGAGCATCCATAAGGAGAATCAAAGTGAGTGAAGTTGGAAAGGGTGAGAAAATCCATTTTCAATAAATAGTAAATCCCCCTTTTCAAGTACAAAGAAGTGCCTTGGCCATCATGAAATTCAATTTCACAGGCATCAACCCAATCCCAGCTCTTTTGTCTAAGTATTAAGATGTGGGGGACAACAGTGTCGCTCACATAGACCTTGAAGATATCGAAAAAATAAATGCTTAGTAGATCAAGAGAGCCATCGGAGGACAAAGTTCTCACAAGCAGGTTGATCCCTAATTGTGGTTATATGTATCCTTGAGATGACATGGTTTTCATCGTTTCATTGTCTAAGTGATTGTTCCAGTATCCCATTCACATGTGCAATCAAAATATCGAATGAATAACGGTGTTTCATGGTTTGAATTGGTTGTTTCATATTACGGAACGTGCATCCTTCACTGTTTCCATAATGTACTCATCAATTCGCATCACTTGTATGGGCAGGTGCATCATTTCATGGGTAATATTTACCAGTGAAACATGACAGTGTTGCAAAGGATCATCACGAGCATTGCTCACAGGTCATATCGAATCAACATCAAGAAATCTCATCAGTGTTTTCAAACACTCATTCTACAGTCCAAGTTGTCTATGCATCATGTACCTCAAAGGGATTGTTGTCATCACTGACATGGAAAAATTGTTCAAAATACTCTTCATCAAAGCTTTTCGATGAGCACAACAGTGTGATTATGTAGCATAAGTCATCAAAGATTGATTTATATCCTTAACCTCTTCAGAGTAGATCTCAGTGAGCAACACCCGCAGTCATCAATGTGATCATTCAACAACGTTTCTAAAATCTCAGTTCGAGGTGTCAGTGCATCATCCAAAGGATATTTCTCATGGTGTAAAAAGTTCAAAGATCTAGAGTTCACCGAATTGGAACATCTCATAAGATCAGTCATGCACGGGGGATTCATTATTTAGGCAATATCCTAGCACTTGCATTCATATTGAGGTAATTAAAATCAATAAAATGAAAGTCAATATACTAGTGTACATTATGGGTTAGAAATGTTTAATTAATTAATATTTTGAATTAGGTATTGGGGGTAGGTTATATATGTGGGCCAAAGAATAGGAAGGGTTAATTTTAATATAAAACTAAAACATTTGAACCCTAGTTTTAAAAACTAATTAGGTTAAAATTATAAAAGGATTTTGGTTATAAAGTTAAATTATAATATCTTTTTAAATAAAGAAATCTCAATTACGAGATTCTTAACCAAGAAATAATAAGATCGTAGGAAATTGGGATTGAGTATGTTTTTCGACACAAATGATATTATTTTAGTATCTTATTTATTTGAAAAACTATTGATACACGATTAAAGTTTAACATTAAGGTAATTGGTAATAGGTCTTACATGGCTTCAAACTCTTTTTCTATAGAAAATGTGTATTAATAAATTAATCATTCAGTAGGAAATATGATATATTTTATGTTTCATATATTACAGTAGAAATAAAAAGGGGTAAATAAAATTATAATGTAAAATTGGGTAAGTAAGGTACATAGAAAAAATAGGGGGTATTTTCATTCTAATAATATAACAGGAGGGGGTATTATAAATTGAATAATTCAAGGTAAAAACTAACATTAAGGGTATTTTTTAATATCCTTTGAATGTACGTGTTATACAATACTTTTACTAAGTGAACCCCCCATGCAGTCAGGTAACAAGGCAAAGGCGGATAGGCATCATCTTCATCAACATTCCTTCTTATTTCTCCTCTCTCATTCTCTCTCCTCTTCCCTTGCCTACCTTTTTTTCTAATTCTTCGTTGTGAGAAATCATGACGTTCATCCTATTCACTTAAATGTGACTATAATAAAACATTTTAATAAGTCACTCTTAATTAATAAAAGGGGAATTAAATTCATCCCTTTAGGATTCAAAAAGTCACATGTTGTGAGGGACATATGAACAATAGTGTGGGGGGTAGGCGAAGATTCTTTCAATGTTCTATAAATTGTAATGACAACCTCATTTCAAGGGGTTGATAATTTTTTAAGTTCATGAGAGATTATTACTTGTGAAGACACAAAATAGATAGTTATTTCCTCTATTCCCACTCTCTATGTTCTTCTTGTTCTCACTATGTACAATTTTGCCAAAGCTTCAATGAAGAAAAGAGTTTATTACCCTTGTTGATAAGGAGATTTTTGAAACTTTGTGTTCTTGATCTTATCTTGTCTTATTACAAATTGCAAAGTTGTTTTTCTTCTTTATTAATGTGTGTTGAGGTAATCTGATTAATGGTTGTAGGCATCTGATTTTCTACCTACAATATTAATCCTCCCTCTCTTTTTCCCACTCCATTTCTTACTCTCTCAACAAATTCCTCTATTGTAAGAAATTACAAGCTTTTGACGCAGGGTCGGTGAAGTGTCCCTGTCGAATCCCAGGCCGTTAGTCCATCGACGATTTTAATTTCACGCACACATAATAATTGGAGTTGCACCACCCAAGCAGAGGGGCCTAGAGTCCTAGAAACATTAGCATATACGCATTAATTTGTCCACCTAAAAATTTTTCTCGCCAACATTTTTTGGCACCCACCGTGGGGAAGACTTGGCAGCAATCTGCACCCAAAATACATTCACAAGAAAATACAAAAAAATCAAATATTCCAAATATACAATAAATCAAAAATTTGAAAAAACAAAAAAAGAGTTGATTGAAATCCATTGCTAAAAATCCCATTATTGATTCATGTGAATGACCCTTCATATTCCACAGTGTCCTTTCATATTCCCATTGTAATATTTTCCCAAAACTGGCTGAAAGGAGATATACCAGGGTGAATATGCTAAGAGGAATTGTTGATCCCACTTTGAAGGCTCTACAAAACCCACAAGAAAAAATCAGAGATAATCCATATTTCTTCTCTCAAGCCTCTTCTCCATCTAAATCTTAAAGCGGTACCATTGGAAATCTTATTCAAACTCCCATCAATACTCCTCCTACAAATTATCCCATCTTTCAACCACCATTGAACATTGAATTCCCTAGTGAAGAAGAACTAGAACCAGAAGAAGAATTACGAGAAGAGTTTGCAGGAGCAAAAGCCAAAGCTGAAGCAGAAGGAATAATGGTAAATGAAGAAGAAAGACCCCAACCCATTGTTATATGGGGGAGGAATCCAGGACTAATTTATCTTACACCCCCTCTTCATGATTTACCAACAGGTTCCCGCAAGAACTTTCCAAAGTTCAAAGGTGACGACACCCAGCTTCCTGAAGATCACATCTTTGCCTTCATCACATCATGCAAAATTCTTGGAATCAAACACAAGGACATTTTTGTGAGATTGTTCGTGGAATCACTTCAAGACAAAGCAACTTAGTGGTTCTACCTCTTAGCCCCTAGATCCATTACTAACTGGGAGGAAATCAAAACTAGTTTTGAAGAAAGATTCAAATCCATCGAAGACTGTCAAGACCTTCTAGTCCAGATGGTTCAAATGAAGAAGGAATCCAATGAGACTATGAGAGACTTCGTATCATGTTATAACAAGCTACTTAAAAGGATACCTCTTGAAGATGTGCCCTCAAATAACAACGTAAAAATATTCTTCATAAATGCTCAAATTCTAGAAGTAGGATTCTTTCTCGGAAGGGTTTGACCAAGGAATCTCACACAAGCACAAAGAATGGCCATTAAAGTTGAGGAAGACCTAATCCTATTAGGAAAACTCAAGAATCCCTCAAGGAAGGATAAATCCCAGCATCCTAAAGATGAGAGAACTGATACAATGTTGTAGAAATTGGTAAACGAAGTGACAAGGTTGAAGATAGAAGTTTCCCAACTAGAATCCCATCAAATTCATAACATAAATCAGATTGCTTGAGCACCCCAAAGGCTTTCCTTGGATGTTCCACCTGTTAATGCAAGATGTAAAACTCAAAAAGATGAAGAAAGGATTAAACAAGAAATTGAAGATAACGTTTTCTTAAAGATTGAAGAGCTTGAGAACGATGTATAAATCAAATTCTGTGAGTATTATGGAGGTGATGAAGATGATGCAAAAGATGCACCCAGTTTCTCATGTACGGTATTCACCTGTTCTCGGTCTTAAAAAGGAGCTTGTTCCACTAATTTTGTGAAGAGGAAGAAGGTTAAAGATCCTCATGTGGAAAATCTACAAAAAAATAATAAACAGTTGAGAATCTCCACTTCCACCCTCCATAGAGTATTCCTTGGAGAAACTTGATCCCGTGGAAATAAAGAGGTCACCTACTATTCCAAGCAAGTCTTCGCATGCCCCTTCTAAACCTAACTTCACTCTTACAAAATATATTCCTAGAAAAGCCTCTAATGTATCTCCTAAATCAACCTCTTTTTCCTATACTTATACTCCCTTCTCCAAGCCTATCTCGACTCCAAAATTAGTTCCTTCATTCCCCTTGATTGCACCTGTTCCATTCGATTATGTTGAACATGCAAACATGACAAAAGTTCAAATTACTATATTTGAGTATTTACGAAGAAACCCAAAGCAATTCAAGAGGTTAGTCGATGTTGTCCATAGTGGTTTCCCAAAATCCAACACTATGAGTCGCAATCCTAAAATCCTATTACTTAACCCACCTACACTTCCGTCACATAACATGTTTGCTTTGAGTGCATCAAAGACCGATAAGGTTGATCCATTTCTATATTTCCCTTCTCATCAGAGAATACAGAATGAATAATTACATAATAGATTCAAGAGCCTCTAACAATGTAATGTCTATGAAGGTCACCAATTCCCTCAAACTCACTGTGACTCCAGACGATGGCTCTTGTTACTCCATGGATTCAAAAGAAGCACCATTTCTATGGAAGGTTAAATATGAACAAGTAGCTCTTGCCGAATTTCTAGATAAGAAGGTGTCAATGACTATCTTGGCATTAGACATCCCGACTACATTTGGAATGTTGTTAGGTAGAAGCTTCTGCCAAGATTTTGGAGGGAAAATCCAGATGAATTGGTCTTCTGTGACCATACCGGTTAAAGGAGATATGGAGAAGTTGCTTCCTCTAAAAAATATGAGATATACATTGCAAAAGTCAGGAAGCCCAAGAGCCAATATCTTGTACCAAGATAACATGAGAATGAATCGTTTTGTAACAACTGAAGAAGAGGATGAGATTCCCATATTGATATGACAAAACATCCCTTTCTGAGGGGTATTGAGCTTAAAGAATTATTGATAATCTTTTATTTTTAAGAGGATGACCCCAAATTACCAAAAAAATGCAAGCCAAAACAAATATGAAGTGGTCCTTGATGAGTTCCAAGCAAAGTAATCAACTTATGTTCTTACCCATGATGAGGATACATTCTCATTCCCATTTGAAGATTAATATTCTCTTGATCATGTCATCCATGAAGAAGAAACCAAACCAACTTGTGACAAAACTTTGAAAGGTTTGAAGGAAGAGTCTTTGGAAGAACTCCTGAGAGCTTCAGGAGAAACAAAAGATCCTAAACTAAGTCTTGAACTCCTAATGTAAGATATGGATTTGCAAGACAAACATGAATCTAATTTTGGTTTCTCAACTGATTCAAAAGTTGGTCATGAAAAAACAAAGCAAGGTGAAGAATCCGATGTCCCTTCTGAGCTAATGGGTGACAGATGAAATGATGAAGTTGAATTTTTATCCTTTCCATTTGAAGAAGAAGATTATTTTTGTGATGAAAAAGTTGAGACAAAGAGTTTTGAAGTTGAGGACCCCCCTTACAAAGAAGTAGTTAAATGTAATGAGCCTTGGGATAGTGGAGTAATTCTTCCAAATGGTTTCCTCAAATCACAAAATGAAGATTCTTCAAATGAACGTAAAGATGAGATTTTGGTAGTCCCAAAGAAGGATTCAGTGTAAGAAATCGTGGAAGCCACAAAAGGTATAGAAGATCCCAAGATGAGTCTTGACCTCTTGAATCATGCCATGACCATGCAAGATGGGTATGAGGTTATTTATGACCCTCCAGCCAATATCCAAGACTCTCATAATGGAGTGAAACAAAATATGGATTCAAGGCATATTGTAGAAAATGTGTCCATGAACATGAATTTGGGAAAGGAGAAATGTCATGATACTCAAATTGTTCAAACAAAAATCATCCATGGGGAAACAATGAGATGCTCAATGAAAATTTAACAATGTGGGTGAACACGAAAGGCAATTGGCATTTTGAAACTAATTTCAAGGAAAGTAAAGGCAATAGAATTTCTTAGCAAAGTTTTGAACATCAAAGAGACCATGTAGGCTCACTCCTCCCAATCATACATGTAGTCATGAAAGTGTTTGGCTTTCGTAAGCAGTTGAGAAAAGGAGGCTACTTTCTTGAACTGGTCAATGACTTCTAGGAACATCATCATTCAGTGATACCCCTTCATGGGTGACTTTTAAAAAGGGAAAGTGCTTTAGTGAAGGTGGGGTTCCCCCTGCACTGTACCATATATGATTTAGGTGTGTTTCCTTTTCCGTGTTGTGTTTTTATTTCTTTCATTATGGTGTGTTTCCCTTTTGTCGTGTGTATGTGTTTTCCTTCTAGCTACCTGTTGCTTTTAATGACTCTATGTAGCGCAATGGATAAGGCACTGGTCCAATTTTTAAATTGATATTATGGGATTCCTCACGTTATGTCCTTAGTGTGCTTGATCCACAACATTTACCCAAGCTAGAGCCAGGTGTTGTCCTGTGTTTTTGTAAGGGAAAAATTCCACTTTAAAATTGTTAGGAATTTTGGATTTTTAGTGTTCCATAATTATATATTGTAACGAAGTTGTTTTGTTGTTGAAACAACTCACTAGAATAGAAGAGTAGTTTCCTATTTTTTAGGAAACCCTCTTCCTATATATTTTCTATCTTAGATGAATTAATACATAGTCATATTATTATATTGTATTTGTTCAATCTGAACCAAATCTATGATTTGGTATCAGAGTGGATTTCTATGAGAGAATAAATAAGATTTTCATTGGTGTTCTCTCTCATACTTCACTAGATCTGATATTTTCCTGTGTTCTATTATGTTTTTAATTGAATCATGACCTCCAACATGTTATAAATACTCTCTGTAATGATTTAATTTTTTTTGATTTGTTACAAATCTATACATGAATTTTAAGCTCCTTTCAACACAAGGAACATTGCATGGATCTGTTATTTACTGGAGTTATTGTTTCAAGACTTGGTGTGAAGCACTATGATGGAAGCGCAACTGAAGGAGCACCATCAGAGCTAACAAAGTATAGACTTTGAGAATGTAATAATGTAATGTTTTGTTGTATCAATGTATATATTTACATCGACGGATGGAGAGTTGATATTTGTATTTGTCCTAGTATTTTAGGAGAACAATCATAAAATACTATGAGAATTGGTTGGCTACGTTAGAGAACAATTTTTTCACAAATGTAGAGAATGCATCTTGGTTTTTCATTGGAATTAACTTGGAGGAAGAAGTGTTGCAATAAAATCAATTTTCCAGCATTTTCCTCGGGTAAGATCAAATTTCATGCATTAAGTCAACATTTAATGCTCATTCCAAAATCTACTAGTTGTATATTAGTGAGTCAACTGTGTGTCAATTTCTGATATATATTTTTATTAAAGTCAAGTGTCTTTGACAGCATAAAGGGTTTTATATTGTCAATATTATCCGGTTCAAGTTTGTCAATTTTGTGGAGTTTCAAAATGGAAGAGATAAATCTAATTGAAATATTTGATGGGAAAGACTTCCACACATGGAAAGTACGAACCCAACTACAATTGATCGAAGAATACTTATGGGACATTGTCGATGGAGAAATTAATAAACCGAATGATGTAGATGAAGCAGTGAAATGGGAAAGTAAGGATCAGAAAATAATAACAATTATCAGCCTTGGACTATCTGATGCATATTTGCATCATATCGATCTAACCAAGTCATCTAATAACATTTGACTGACATTGAACAAGTTATTTGGATTTCAAGCAAGTAGTCCAATAATGGCATTGAAGCAAAAAATATTTGGGATAAAGATGGGAGAAAACAACAATATGGTTCAACATATTAGTATGTTTCGATCCATTTTGAATCAATTAGCAGGAATAAAAGTTGAGGTGGATAAATAAGATGCTAAAGCAATCTTACTAAATAGCTTTCCAAAAGAGTATTCAATATTGTTTTTACTCTTAGTAAGATCAATCCTAGTTTGGAAAACTTAATTTCCTCTTTGCTTGATGAAGAAGAAAAAATAAAAAGGTTTGTACCAAAAGAAGAAATAGTAGTGGTTGCAAAAAATAAGTCATCCTTCCAGAAAAATACACATCAATTCAAATATTCAAGAAAACACCTTCTATGTCATTACTGTAAACAACCAGGACATTGTTTTATAAATTGTAAGAAAAGAGCTCAAGATGTCTTAGATGATAAGTTGGATCAAAAGGCTTTAGCTGTTGAATAAGATGATTGGGACGATTATTCTACTCTTGCAAGTGATAATGAACTTATTGATTATCTAAGTAATGAATATTATGTGTACTAAGCATCTATAATCTTATTGGAGGATGGAGGAAATGGAGGTAGGAGGACAATCAACGCCCTCTAGTTCGTCACTACCTTAGAGGCAACATACTGCTTTAGTGACACTTTTTTTATATGATGAATGAAAACAGAAGTGAATCCATGTTCCTATGTGCAGTATAAAATTTTTGTTTTCCCTTTTATAATGATGATGTGGAGATTTATACCATTGATACTATTGCATAAATTGTTCTTGACCTGATTGACTTGATGGTTGATGTGAATTGGTTGATGGGTCCCAATTCATGTATTCACCTGGATATGTTGATGGGACCCTATTCATGGATGATGTAGTTCCCACAGTCAGTGTTGAGGATTGAGACCATGTGCAAGCTACAAAGTGACATGTTGTTTGGTTGAATATGGTGTTTTTCTCCCATGTTCACACTAAGAGGGGGAATGTTAACAATTTTGGATTGTTAGTGCTCCATAATTATATAATGGTAACAAAGTTGTTTTGTTGTTGAAATAACTCGCTGGAATAGAACAGTAGTTTCCTACTTTATAGGAAAATATCTTCCTACATATTTTCTATCTCGGATGAATTAATAAACAATCATATTATTATATTGTATTTGTTCAATTTGAACCAAATCTATGAAAAACAGGACAACTAGACCCTAGTGTCAAAATTTGCATTGTAGACCTTCCCAGACACCCCTCCAGATCATCTTATCCCCCGTATTAGGCCTAGTTTTCCCTTATATGTGGTCCAATGTGTTGTTTCAACATCTATATAGGTGATTTAGGGAAATCAAGTGCTTCCAAGTTGGTGCCACTCGGAGTCGATCCTTCAGCAGGATTAGAATGGCTATTTTTAGCCTTTATGAGACAAGTGCATATTATCTAGAGCTGAGTTCAAGACCTATATTCATCAAGAGGGTGTATTCATGAGAAAATATCATCATGCTAGTTATTTTGAAATATTTAGGGAAGATTTTGTGGTTTTGGAGAAAGTTATCAAAAGTGGGTTTTTGAGACCAAGGGAGTTTGCACTGTGAAAAAGTACTTGAACTTCAGGAGATGATTCTGGGAGATATAGAATGAGTTAAGAGATAACCAAAATACAAATGTAAATCACTTTCAGTCCTCTACATGGTGGTAATCTCAGATCCTTCTTAAGCCCCATGAATCTTTCTTGGAAACTCATTCTTTGTAGATGTAGCTAGCGATCCCGAGACAAATGGAAGTTTTTGAGAGTGTTTCAGAAATAATAAAGACATTATACATATCATATAATTCTCCAAATTTCATTTCTATTCAAAATCATATAAGGAAGTTCCTAAAAAGACCTCTGAGAGCCCGATATATGGCGTTTTTAAGTCTCTTCCCCAAGGTACCATGTTTCAACAATTAGTCAAAATTTTGAAGGAAACATGTCAACATGGCGCTCAAGCACACTTTTGTGCCCCCATTGTCCCTTTCCAAGGGGACATGGGGGACAAAAAATTGTGCCCATCCTCCCATAGAACCCATGGACATGCAATATGACCCTGGAAACCTCTGGTAAGCTCCTTTTGGCCTTTTTCTAGCCCCCTCCTCAACTCGCGCACGTGTGACAAGTGTCACCCTAGGGATAAGACACATTTTTGTGCCCCCATTTTCATTTTCCAAGGGGATAAGGGGGACTAAAAAATCTGCCCCCCTCCCTCAAGGTAGCCAAATGCTATAAAAACCATACTTCACCATTTTTCTCTCATTCCCCCACATTACTCCATTTGCACTTGGAACTCTGGCAAATTTTTTTCCAGATTCCTCCTCCATTTTCTCTATCTTTCATTCACTCCAAAATTTATCCATGATATCAACACCATTATTTTTCAAAGAAAAACTCAAAAAACCATGCTTCAGGCTCCATTTTTGTTTCAGAATGAATGTGCACATGAAAACTAAAAAATCATATATCTAAAAAACCAGGGCATGACTTGATCTAAATTTTTTTGCATTCTTCTACATTTTCACGGGTCGTACAAACCCAGGTAATGGATTTCACATGTGCTGGGAGAATTTTTTGCAATGAATAAACACCAATTTCCTAACACTAAAATTTAAAATTTTAATATCTTATGTTTTAGAGATCGGGTTAAGCCGAAACTTCTGATTAACTAAAACTAACTATATGCAATGAAATAGTAATGCTAGTTAATCTAATTAGGAGGACTAAAATGTTGTGTAAATGCAGTAAATAGTATGAAATGATTCTAAATAATTATACTAAGTGAAACTAAACCCTAATTATGCAAAGGAAAGAGAGAATAACTTAGCTGATTGTAGTAGATTGTCGCAGGTCTGAAAGCAGATTCCATAACCAAGAAGAAACACTCAGAAGCCCTGCGAAGGGAAGATTTAGAGATTTTGAGTTGATTGAGGTGCCCTAGAAAGCACTGGGTATCTCGAGGTACCCTGGTCTGCAGATTAGGTGCCTTTGTCCCTGAAAATGCTCAGAATATGAGCTTTAGATGGTCGCAAGTTGATCTGAGAAGATCTCTATCTGTCACACTGGATCTGCAAAGCTATGTCGAATGTGATAGATAATGAAGTGACAACCTGAAATACAAAAGGAAGTATCAAACCCTAGAAAAATAAAAGATGCAAAATGAATGGGTCGGACTGACCTCAGCCACCAAAATTGAGGTCTTATCACTGAGCGTTGTAATACATTTTAGAGTCGCATGTAGTTCTAGTGCGTGTATGCATGTCATGCCCTAGGTGCTCTTGTGCTAGTCACACTTTGTGAAGTAGCGAGAAATAATAGCTATATAAATGTATTATAATGTGTGCATGGAATATAATATAATCCCTCCCCCTATGGTGTGATGTTTTGATGCAAATCTCTAGCCTTGATGCATGACATTAATGGATACAAGTGATGCAATGGATGCAAATCTAGATGGATTGATAGTAGTGTGTGACGTTAGGACCCTCATTATGGTCTCATAACATTGTATTTATAGGTTTTTCTTGCTTTAATTTCATAATCGATCCCAATATGACCGACCATGAAAAAGATAAGAATGAAAAATATTTAGAAAGAACACAAAAGAGGCGGGAAAGTGGGAAAATGGACTGGGGTTCCCCGGGTGGAATTGAGGTGCCCGGATTTATGCGAAACGTACAAGAAAATACCAAAATGGGTGGATATCTGTGCGGGAATATATGGGAAATATAAAATAAAATATAAAGAAGATGACCAAAAGATGGGATTAATTAGTACTTTATTAACTTAAAAACCCTCTAAATATTAGTATGATAACCGGGCTAAATAATGCCTAATGTGCAAGATTTTGTGACTACATTTTCCCCCCACTTTATGTTGGTGAGCAGAAAGATCGGTAACATAAAATAGTCAAGAAGTGCGTACCTAATATCCATGAAGAGTGTAGAAGAGACATGTCAATGGACTAGACTCAAGCATGGAATGACCAAAAAGAAAAAGTGGAGGATGTGGAATTCTAGAGATGAAAAATGCGCATAAAAAGTGATGAGAGTGAACCTAGGGCGGAACGCATGTGTAGTTGTTGTGGTGTGTAGTGTACCTACATTGTTAGTAAAGGCAAGTACCATTGCGGTGTGTCATTGTTGCACTGTCATTGTTATTATTGTTGTTGGTGTTGTTGCCCCCAATTTGACTACTTATTTCTCATACGACCGGACCTGCAAAGATAAAACAATAAAGTAGTCAAATATATGTGTATGTAAATGTTAAATATGTTATGTAAAATATGCAAGTGTAAATATGCAAATTTAAAATACACTAAATGGAAATGTAAATGGAACATGTGCACCTGATCCAGGTCGAGAAAAAGGGTGTAGAAGGATATCATTTACTGTTATGAGTTTTTTGGGAAATCTCACGCCACCCTGGCTAAAGAAGTGTAGGGAGGAAATGCTCTGTGTCCTCCAACTCTAACCGCTTCTGCTGAAATGTTGTGAAGAGATCTCTTTTATGTCCTAGTTTTTTGGGTAATCTGATGCCAACAGGCCAAAGAAGTATAGGGAGGAAATTCTTTGTATCCTCCAACCTTTAACTACTCCCCATAAATGTTAAGGACACCATGTCTTGTGAAATCCGTTATGTATGGAGTTCGTAGAATGGTCTAAACTCACTCATTGTATGTAAACCCATAATTCCAAGGGCGGAAAGTGCATTGTACTAAACCACTGTAAATATTTTGTGTTAGTGTGACAAAACCCTCAATGATTCCCCCCTCTTTTGGGGCACATGCTATGAATCTTAACGGAGAATATGGCCCCAAAAGAGGACCTACCACATTCTAAACTATAAAACTCTACCCTACAGAGGGAAAGGGAAAGCACTTGGTAGAAACCAAGGCACACAAAAAAGTGGATGGCTAGCCAAAAAAAGTGTTAGTCTGCAAACATATGCATGCAATAAGACAAGTGTAAAGTATGCAAACAATGTAGAAACTACCCAACACAGTAGTGTAAACACACAAGAAACAAGAAGACTGCACAAAGTGGGATGGAAACATGAGACATCATTAACGATTTCACAAGACACACAAGTCCATCATGGAAAAAAACAACAAACAAGTGTGCATACAAGTAAAGGTAAAAACTTGCAGACATTGACAAACAAAGCAAACAAGTGTAAAGATAAACAAACAAATAGTCATGGAAACATGTAATCCTACAACACAAGTGTGTATGAGATGTATGTGGATACCCCCAGTGACCAATATAGCAAGGGTATAAGGCGAGCATCCATGTCATGTGGAAATTTCCTGTATCTGTGATCACACTAACCAAAGGCGTGAACGTGCATGTGTGTATGATAATGACATATAATAAATCAAGCTAACATGTGTAATAAAGCGATCATGTAAAACACTAGTAGACAAGAGTATATGTCCCCAAGACAATGTAGTATGTTGTGGACGGATGAAATGGAATGATATGAGCAATGTGCCCCCCCCCCCCCCCCCCCCCCCCCGACTGTATGGAAGTGTATGTAATGAGGTTCATTTTTTTCCCCCTAGCAATCCAGAATGAACCATAAATGAGAGTGTGTCATCGGGAAATGGTCAAGTAGTTGTTGGTTGTGTATGTCTAACACATTGCGATGAGTGTGAATGCGTAATGGTGATGAGATGCGACATGTGGAATAGATATGCATGAATCTTATAGCCGAAGCATATATCACGACTTAGCGAATAGGTGAGTGATGATTTAACTGTAAGCGTATACCACTATAATATGAATAATGAAGGGTGGTGATTTAGCACTAAACATATACAAATTAGTGATGAATAAGAAGGGGTGATGATTTAACACTAAGCGTATAACACTACATGATGAATAAGAAGAGGTGGTGATTTAACACTAAGCTTATAACACTATAAAATGATATAAGTAGGTGACGATTTAGCCTAAAGCATATGTCACTACAAGATGAAAGGATGAGTGTGGTGATTTAACCTAAGGTGTATACCACTACGATATGCAATGATGAATGTAGGTGACGATTTAGCCTAAAGTGTATGTCACTAGTCCTATGAATATTGTATGATTAAGTGTCACAAGGGGAGTGTAAGGTCCATTTGATTTGTAAACCCTTGGCAGTCAAGTATGGACCGAGGAACTAAAGCGCGTCATCGGGTGATAAGCGTAACGCGTAGAACAATGCAATGTATGTAGTAGAGATGACTAAATGGTGAATAGGGTGTATAAATGGGCGGTGCGTGATGAGATTAAATGGGTAAATACGTGAAATAAATGTGATGTGTATAATGAATAGTATAACATAGAATGTAGAATAAGTGTAGAATGGATAACGTATGACGCGCAATGTATGGTGAAAACCAATGTGTAATGCCTAAGTGTGGTGTGTCGGGTTCAGTGTAATGGTAATCCCTCAACAGTCAAGTGTGAACCGAAGCACAAGAATGCACCATTGGTTATTGACGGTGTTATGACGTGCGATATAGTATGCCTATAAAAGATGATAATAAGTGATGGATACATCATATGTGATGCAAGACTATGTGAATATACCTAAAGAAGAAGGGGGGATGTGTAATGGTTATGCCCCCTAATCATGTGAAAGGAGAAACTAACCGATGAGAGTGAAGAACAAAGGTCTTTCAACTGTAGGCGGTGAGGAAGAGCTTGTATGACCATGACCTAAAAGTGGTGGGATGTGAGATGATTGTTGTGTTGGTGAATGAAGTCTATAAGCATGTGAGGGATGAGCATAAGATGAATAACGTGGTGTGAAAAAATGTGTAGGTGATGGGGATCGATGTAATGTGGTACATGACAGAGGTGAGGAATTACGTGGAATAAATCCAAGTGGTAAATGTTTCCGAGTTGGGGTGGGTGTCCTAGGAAGATCCCTATGCCAATGCGTACGACTATTAGAATGATTTGGTTGTGTATGCAGCATGTGAGTAGGTGAACTATGATTAGATTATGCTTTGAAAAATGTAGAATGTGACATGTTAGAAGACGTTGATGACACATAAGCAATTGTATGAGGAGACACCATTGGTGGGGAAGAAGGAGGAATACCCCTAACAGATATAACCTAATTATTATAAATTAAATTAAGGTGTAAGTGGGTCATGGAAATAGTATCTTGGGATTGACAAATCCAATTAAGTCTGAGTGTTTCACCTCAAAGTAATGCGATAAAACAGATAAGGGTAATGGGCGTAGGAGGAATACCTATAAATAATAGGGAGAAGGTTTTGAATGTTGTAGACGTTGATCAAACTGAATGTGAGAACTTCCTTTTGGTTGGGAGGAACTACCTGTAAAGCACAACAAGACCACAAGAGAGAGTTAAACAATATATGACAGTGGACTTCCTAAAAAATACTAGTTCTGGGAAGTATGATACTTCCTAGATGGCTATCAATCCACTATTTTATGAAATTAATGAAAATAAATACGAGAAGTAAAGGTCCTATTGCTAACACTTTGATTTAGGTGTCTCAAAACATTATCAATACACTAGATTAAGTAAAGTACTCAAATATAAACTAATCTAGTATCAGGCAAGGTGTGGTTCTGGTTGGGGAAGGTCGTTGAGGTGTTAGGAAAGGTCTGGGAAAGATCTTGGATGATTCTGGTTTGTTTAGTGATAGTTATGAGCTCGTTGTTATAGGCAGAGTTATCAGTCACAGAGACAGGTATCGGTTAGGCGACCGATACCGGTACTAGGAAATGAGTGATGTCGGTTGGGTGACCGGTGCTGGTAGGGGATGAAAGAGTGTAGGATGAGGGTCTGGAAGGAATTCACGTGCATCAAACAGTTGCACTTCACCAAAAAGGGAGTTGCAAGATAAGGCAACCAAATTTTTAAGAAGCAATGTGCATGCATAGAAAGCTCAAGATTCGAAAATGGAGTGGAATGAAATGCCCTTGGATTGTCATCGACCAAAAATAAGAGGAGTACAAATAGGGGAGTAGATGTGTAACTCCCATGTAAGAGAAGATTCCTCCATAATGGAGAAGAGGAGTTACTTTCCCAAATGGGAATGTAACTCCTATGACACACTTACACATATGACAAATTCTGTAAGAGAATCTATCATAACTAAAATGACACCTAGATCCATGTCCACCTAAGTGAGATGAATCACATGGTGTAGGTGGAAATAACACTAAATAATTAAATAAAGTGATCAAAAAACACCTACATTAACACCCCCCCTTCATCGAAACTAGGATAGGGCAAGGTAAGTCAGCAAGACAAACAAGAAATGGGTCCCAACTATAAGCCTGATGAGGTACCCATGCACAAAAGGTCTCAAGTAGTGAGGGGAAAACCCAGTGGGAAAAACCTCAACTTACAAGAGATAGCAAACAAACTCTCCTAAACTACTAAGAAGAAGGAGAGAAGGAGTCTATCCTACCTCCCAAGAAGATGATCCAGTCACGAGCCACCCTGTGCTGAGTGAAGAGGACGAAGAGGACCCCCTAAGTGCCAAGGTGTTGTTCCAATCAAGGGAACAATGCTCCGTATGTGAGGTGGAAAATCTAGCTGCTCCATGAAGAAGTGTAGATCTTGAAGCAGTGGCAATGAAGGAAGGTGGAATGCTCTGAACCTGTGAAGAAGTGTACCCAATGTCTGATGAGTCCTGAATCATAGTGCTTACTCCCTGAAGTTCCTGAAGTGGGCCAGAAGTGGGCAGATCAAGAGACAACTCCTCAAGATGTGTCAAGTGATAAGTGGATGGTGGAGGTGGGTCCCCATCATCATGGCAATCGACTATGCTAGAAGAGATGTCCAAAACATCATAAATGGGCTCAGAAGTATCCTCAACTCCAGCTGAGTTGGATGAAGAATCAGAAGGAGGAGCAAAGTGATAGAATGATTACAGCCAAGTGTGATGGTCAGCTATACCAACTGCAACAATAGCATCACTGTGGAGCTCCCTAACATAAACTAAGTCCGGAGTGAACTCAAATCGCATGCCCTGTCTAAGATGAGTGATCTGATAAACTGAAAGAAGGTTTGTTGAAAGTAAAGGGATACTTAAAACATTATTGAAAGTACCACCACTTACTTCAACTGGTCCTCTTCCAAAAACCTGTGTAGTGGTGTTGTCACCAAGTTGAATAGAGGAAATGTGACATGGCTCAAGTGAATCAAACTTAATGTTTGATGATGCCATGTGATGAGTTGCACCCGAATCAATGATCCATGTAGGGGTAGGTGGCACAACTTTCACTAGAGCTCTTCCATTTGGTTTCTCCTTGTTGGATTCTTTTACTTTTTCTTTCTCTTGTACTTTCTCTTTTTCACTCTCTTTTTCCTTAGAACTATCGTGGGATGATGAAGGTGTTTTGAGAGAATCTGGGACTCCAATATTGTGTTTCTCAATTAGATTAGTGAGGAGAGCAATCTTTTCCTTCAAGCACTTTTCTTCATCATGCATGCCATGGTAGTATCCACATTTTATTCGTTCTTTGGAATTTCGGGAGGTGGAAGAGTTGTTTTGGGGTTTTTCCTTCTTTTCATGATCCGGTTTCTTCTCCTTAGAAGCTCTCGTATTTTCCTTTCCAGCAATGAGAGCATGAGATTTTGTGGATTTTAAGCTTCCCATTTGAATCAATTTACTTTGTTCCCTGATCAAATATGCAATAAACTCATCAAGAGAGGGCATAGACCAACTTTTTCCAAGTGCCCTTTTTGTTGCATGGAAGGTGGAGACAAATACAGAGTATTCGAGACCAAGTTTGGTAAGGACGGATAAAATGAGTTTAGATTTATTTTTTTTTATTCCACAATCTTCTAAGTGCAATCTGAGTGATATGAATTTGGAGAAGAAGTCTTGAAGGGTGTCAAAATCATTGGGACTAAGGCTTATTAGGTTATTCTCAAGTTCATGTCCTCACATTTCATCCTGTTTCCCAATTTTTTTTTGGAGAGTCTCCAGAACTTCTTTGGGTGTGGTGGAAGAGGAAATGTGAAAACGCAGCTCTGGAGATACACACATGGTCATGAACCCAATGAATTCATCACACTTATCAAGCCACTTTTCTCTGTCTCTTTCATCATCAGGTTCAACTTGCAGACCAGTGGCAATACAGAACAATTTCTTTCCTTTTAAGGCAGTGTTCATAGCATTCATCCATTCTTGATAGTTGAATGGGGTGAGCAAAGGAACACCATGATTATCCATGACAGAAAAGAAATGTGCGTAAAAGGAAAGATACCCCCCCAAAAAGTGGAACTTTATAAAATAGTGCATTTTACAAAATTAATATTCCCATCATGTAGATTGCAGAAAAACATCTAATTTTGACTAAAGAAGTGCTCAAAAAGGAGCAACGAGTCAAAATTTATGGCTTAAAGAAATTCCCGTAACTGATTAAAAAAAGCTAGTTAGCCCTACAAAACATTAAAAAAGTTCCCGAAACACATTCAAAAGGTATCGTGTTTGTGCCCATTGGAAACGACATCAAATTTCAGAGGGGGTTTGTTTTGACTGCGAGGGGGGATTAGCCTCCTGCTAACCCCGGACCTCACCCTCCGTCTTCGACACTTGAAGGAAGGGCCACCAATACAAGTAAAATGCCCAGATTTTAAAAATAGCCAATAATATGAAATGTTTTAATACCTTAAAACATTTAGAAAAGGTCTGATCTGTTTTAAATTACCTTCAACCACTCCCGACATTTAAAAAATCATTCAACTTGGTTTTTGTTGACCAAACCAAGTCATGCACTAAACTTGTTTTTGGTTTTGCTGATGCGCTAGAAAGTGAACATTAGGTCTTAGCCATGTGTTGAGGGCTGTGTAACCTCCACGAGCAGCAATATAAGGAGATCCCACCTCCCAGTCCAGGCTGTAGATGTTGTTCACGTCCTAGTCCACGTGCATGGGCAGATTAGACTAGGCATGAGGCGAGTGAGGAAAACCATGCAGGTTGGGAGTGAAGGCTCAGACGCAATGGCCAGCAAGGAGTGGTTTGAACATGTAGATCCAATACTACCCCCAACTCAGCAAGATACGCATATGTTCCAACTAAAAAAAATACGCAGATCCTCCACCGTTCCAGCTCAAAAAAAACGCAGATCCTCCACCATTCCAGCTCAATAAAAGACGCAGATCCACATAGAGGGAGGGTAGGAAGAAGGCAAAGGTCGACGTGGGAGAGTGCACAGGTGCAGCAAAGAGATGAAAACAAGAAGAGAGAAGCCAACAGTGTTGTTGTAACAGTCCAGTTCCAACACAATTCTTTACCATCCAATACCTCAAGTGTATGCAGGCTCAGACGTGAAGCTGTAATAAAATACTGGAACAAGAGTTGAGCAGACATGCAGATGGAACACAGAAGCATGGTAAATGGCGCAATACCGAACCACTTCAATCTGTAATACAAGCAAGGAGTAGAGAATACAAACCACTAAAAAAAATCTGAGAACATGCAAGTAAAGCACATGCAAAAGGTAAAACTTGCACAAGCAACTACATAGTGGAGCAACAAAGGCGAGCAACGTGATTCCAGTCCCCAAGCTCTGATACCATGAATAAGCGTAGGAAAAGGGTCTGGAAGGAATTCACATGCATCAAACAGTTTCACTTCACCAAAAAGGGAGTTGCAAGATATGGCAAGCAAACTTTTAAGAAGCAATGTGCACGCGTAGAAAGCTCAAGATTCGAAAATGGAGTGGAATGAAATGCCCTTAGATTGTCATGGACCAAAAAGAAGAGGAGTAAAAATAGGGGAGTAGATGTGTAACTCCCATGTAAGAGAAGATTCCTCCATAATGGAGAAGCAGAGTTACTTTCCCAAATGGGAATGTAACTCCTATGACACACTTACACATATGACAGATTCTGTAAGAGAATCTGTCATAACTAAAATGACACCTAGATCCATGTCCACCTAAGTGAGATGACTCACATGGTGTAGGTGGAAATAACACTAAATAATTAAATAAAGTGATCGAAAAATACCTACACCAACAGGGGCAATATGGTGGAAATATTAAAAATGGGTGTTTTGGGCCTCTCTATGATTGTAAAAAGAGTTAAAGGGGTTCAGGAAGGATGATATGATTTTTGTTAAGGCTCATCAAAGGTGTTATATGTGCTAGGACAGGTGAAATGGTTTAGGTTGATGGAATAGGTGGTGAATAGGTGAAAGGTGGTATTTGGGACATAGAAGGATCAAATGAAAGACGTAAATGAAAGAATTAAGATCAAAACAAAAACTTAACAAATAAGAATGAATTAGTTATCTGATAACCTGTAGATTTGAAGGTGGTGGTTGATTGACGAGCAATCGTGGGAGATACGGGGATGTGTCTAGTGTCACGGAAATGGAGTCTATGTGCTATGTTGTGACAATACGATGCTGTGGATGAGGTGGCTAGATGCTGGTGAAGAGCTGATGGGCTTTGGTTTTTCGTCGAGTAACTTGAATGCTTGAGATTTTGAATGCCAAAGCTTGGGTGAATGAATCAATTTAAGAACCCATGCAAAGAGTTGGAAAATATTACTTAAGGCAAATGATTTCGGTTAGGGAAGTGACACCGGATGAGGGATAACCAACGTTGGTTAGGGAGAAATGGTGAACATTGCTAAAAATAGCTTGATTACTCCTAAATTTGGCATGATTTATCTCTTTGTTCTGGGTCAGAAGTGGAAGATAACACTAGATATAGCAGGAGAGTAGTTAGAGAGATAATAGGTCATGATGATTAGGGTTAGAACAAGTCCTAGTTCATTAGGGTGATTAAGGATTGGACCCTGGTCATTTAATGAGATTGGAATAGGTCTGGGATGAGGTGGAAAGGTGAGGTGGATTTTAGTTTAATCAAGGTAATTAAAATAATAATGGTGTGAGGATGAGGATTAATTTAATAATGGGTAATTAAATTAATACAAGTGTGTAGAAGGGGTCATGGTTAGATATATGGGTTGAATTAATTAATTGAAAGGGGTCAAAGGGATTGTGACCCAAATTTGGTGTCTACATTTTCCCTTTTTTTATCGCGTAGCTTGTATTGATAAATGATGCTGACAAAAACATGAGGTAGTTACCCAAGGTATGGGTGAAAGTTAGGTTGCCCCAAGTATGTGTGGAGATGATCCCCCTCAAACCAAGAATTGATGAAGTGATAGGCTGAGTCGATAAGTGGGTTGATAAAATGATAAGTGATGAAAAATGGGGTATATTTGGGGAATATTTAATGATGATACTGGTGTGGGTAATAGGTGGGGGAATTCAAACACACGCACATGTATAGAATGCGACAAGGCACTAGGATAAAGAGTGCACAAACTCTGCATTATTAAAGGTCGATAGTGTATCCAAACAATGTTGATGTGGTCTAGGTATCCAAGGTATAGGATACGGTCCTGAAACACAATGAGGCTAGGTGCATAAATGGGCATTAGGTGTGTTTCAGAGCACCAAAAGGTTTATTCAGGATAAATGACACGGTATAAGGCAAGGCAAGGTCGGTAGGCTAAACAACATGAGTAACATCGTCACAAGGTATAACAAGTGCACAAATTTGAGTGTAAAATGGGGTATATTGGGTTGGGTGTATAGGTAAGGTTACGGTAAAGACCAAAATGTGCCCCAAATGATATAGAGGTTATGGTTCGGTGATAAGGCAATTAAGTGAACCTATTGGGTTTGAGTAAGGGTGGTGATATACATGTTATATTTTGATTTTTTATATATATACTGGTCTGCGTGTTGAAGATGCAAGATTGTATATAAGAGGTTTTGAGATACTTGTACTATTTATATCTATGTATACATGTATTGACACACAGAAATTCCATTTACATAGTTGATGATGAGATTAACAGATGAATGTTGGAGTATAATTCCATTGTATTGCTTTTATGGAAACTTGATTTGATTGATGATGTATGTTTTGATTACAGTTCCATTATATTGATGCTATGGAAACTAGAGGTTTAAGTAAGGTTAAGTCAAATGTAGGCATGGTGGAGTTAGATGCAGGCATGGTGGAGTCATTATGGTTTGTCCTTGCAGTGGTGTCATGAAAATTAGATAGTTTAGGCATGGTTGAGTCAAATGTAGGCATGGTTTGGTTTAATTTTGTTATGAGATGAGATGATGTTGTTTTGATTTCCAAGTTTATTGTTTTTAATGAAATTAGATGATTTAGGCATGGTTTGGTTGATGTTATATTAAGCGATTTAATTCCCAGGTTATTGATTTTATGGAAAAAATAATAATGATGCGTATAGTTTGTGTATGGTTTATTGCACGTTAATTTCCAAGTGTTTGTGTGTATGGAAACTAACTAAGTGATTTGGTTTGGGGGGGGGGGGGAATGATGGGGGAATAGAGTGTCCGAGCTAACCTCCAAGGGCCACATGCCCTTGGAGTGTTGCCTACATAGCCCCAAAGAAAGGGCCCTTAGGTTGATGTAGTTCTCCCTTAGAAGAGGGAAGAATGAGATGGTTGTAGGTAAGTTGGTTGATGTAGGTAAGGCATATTGGATAAGGTGGAGGGGAAAGGTAAGTTAGATCATATGGATTGTGTTTAGGTTGATTGGGTAGGGTAGATGAAAATAGGTGTGGGTGAAATGAGAAGAAATCCCAAATATTAGATGTCGAAGGCCGAATCCTGTGTAGAAGAATCAATAAGTAGTCAAAAGGTGTGAACCGAAAAAGAAGCAAAAATTCTCCATAAGTGGCAAGGACTATAAATGGCTATACAAAAAATAGGCTTATGAACTTAAAACCATATAGGCATTGCATGATTGAACTGTATAAAGGTGAAAGAAGTTGGGTGATAAAAAATTGTTACATGTGCGCCATGTCCCTTGAGTAGGCAGAAGATAATAAAGGAAGGTGAGGTAGAGTGGTGAGGGCAGCATAACCTTTTTGTGGGAAAACATGACCCTTTTGCAAGATACCCAAAACCAGAATAGGCAAGTCCATGACCAATTTTTTTGTTGAATTTTCTTTTATTTTTACTTTCATAGAATGATTGATGTGGGAAGTCTATGTGGGATAAATAGAATATCTACTTGAGGTTTTTTGTGAAGCTGATGGATGCGGGAAGCTTCAAGATAATTTTTATTTTGCTTTTGCGGAATAGTCTCCTTTTTGGATAGACTAGATACAATATAGGCTAGATTTCTATAGTTGTCCTTCGAGGGAGAAGTCTATTTATAACATCAAGAGAGAGAGAGAGAGAGAGAGAGAGAGAGATGTCCTTTTGAGGGAGTCACCTATTTGCAAGAATTTTGACTCAAGGAGTAGAATTTTTTAGATCCCAATTTTTTTCTCTATTTTGGACTCAAAGTCATGGACGAGACTATAAAGGAGTATATGCCTCTTTTATGAAGGCAATACCATAAATCGAAAAGGTTAACTATGGAAGAGGGGTTTGAGGTGATGAAAAACCATGGGATTACATCTTGAAAAGAATGAAAGGTATCCATGAGAATCATGCTATGAGTAGAGCTATGGTACTCACACTGAAGACAAGGCTGAATGGTGATGGATAATCACACAATTCATGTTTAGTCATTGGTCCCGAAATGAGGTAGGCGACGGTAGAGGTTCACTCAAGATACAGGCGTATGTGATACATAGAGTGATGTAGTACTTTATTCAAAAGTAGAATGGTCGAATATGCAAGGTACTTAGGGGTTCTGGTCTGGATTTACCTTTGAGAGAAGATAAATGATAAGCACCGGATCCATAGGTCTAAGTGACGAGGTAGGGTCCAAGCCAATTAGGAGTAAACTTGCCTCATTTACTTTTCTCATCTTTGGTTACATGTTGATTTTCCTTCAGGGCAAGGTTGCCGACCTTGAAGGTTCGTTCATGGACACGTTTTTCATAGGCACACTTGATGCATTTTTGATAGATTTGAAGGTGATCGAGAACATTTAAATGACGTTTGTCTAAAAGCTCAAGTTATACCAAACGGTCTTCACGAAAGTCATCATCATTGAGCATATCTTTGAGTGATATATGAAGAGATGGAATTTGGAATTTGAGAGGTAGGATGACCTTTGTACCGTAGACAAAAGAGAAAGGTGTGGCAGAGATTGAGGTGCAAATACTAGTATGATAATCCCATAAGGTGAAAGGAATGTGTCTGTGTTAATCCTTACCAGTAACGTCAACCACTTTCATAAGAATTTTGTTAAGAGTTTTGTTAGTTGACTCAGCTTGACCATTTGTTTGAGGATAGTAAGGTGAAGAAAAATTGAGTTGAATGTCAAAGGTGTCACATAGTTTACATAGGGTATTATTTTTGAATTATTATCCATTGTCATTGATAAGGCGATGAGGAACACCAAAGTGACATATGATGTGATGGTTGATGAATTCGCATATTTTCTCGGCTTTAGTAGAAATGAGAGGTACGACAAATACACACTTCTTTGGTTGAAGTGATATAGAGTATTTGATGAGATGATCAAATATTACTTTAAGGACTGCAAGATGTTCAACCCGATGTTTAGACTTGGCAAGGAGGCCATCGACATAATATTCTAATATGTTATGCATGATGTCATAGAAGATATAGGTCACAACACATTGATATGTGGCACCAATGTTTGTAATACCAAAGGTCATGACATGATAACAAAAGGTCCCCCAAGGGGTGATGAAAGCGGTTTTGTGTTGATCTTCCGACGTAAGTAATATTTGGTTATAACCCACAAAACCGTCCATGAGTGATAAAATTTAATGGCTGGCTGTAAGATCAACAAGTTGGTCGATACTAGGTAGGGGAAAGTCATCCTTGGGGAAAGCAAGGTTAAGGTTGTGGAAATACGTGTAGATGCGAAGTCCCCCTGTCGATTTGGTGAAAAAATGATGTTCAAAATCCATTAGGGATAGTCAATGGGTAGAATGAAAGAAACATGAAGGGGGCGCTGAAGTTCTTATTTCACAAGAAAGGAAATACGAGGATGTAATTTTTGTAGCTTTTTTTTCACATGTTTGATGTCAGGAATAGTGACAATATTATGGACCACGATATTTGGTTCAATACCGGGCATATTAGTGTAAAAGCAAGAAAAAGCGTTGTTATGATCTTGGAGGAAAGAGGTGAAGGCTTCCTTTTCTGCAAAATCTAAAGATTGGTCTATCTTTAGAATGTGGGGATTGTCCTGAGTGTGAATGTTGATCTTTATGGTCGATTCATTCAACATGGTTTATGTCTCAGAAGGTAACAACTGGTCGATATAATAATCCTCCGCACCAAGATAAGTGAAAATTTATTCATCGTCCTAACATTGAACAACGTTTATAGAAGGCGTGTCGTCATCGATCATGTTAGGATACAGGAAGGGAAGGGAAGAGGGAGCCTCGCCATCACATTGATAGGTCAAAGGTCCCAGGGAAATGGTGTTCATGTAAAAATAAAGTTAGGAGGAATGGATTATGGATCCATAGACTCCGTAGGTGAAGGTGGTGTGGTAGGTGAATGAGGGGGAAAAGGCTTATCATCCTTAATGAGTTCGATTTGGGAATTCTTGGAAGGTGGTTTGGTAAATCCGATACTATGATGGTCTTTTTACTTACGGGTGGTGTAAGGAATGATGGTATGATGACCTTGTTCATAGAAACCAAAACCAAAAGCCCTTCCAATCATTGTCGATATAACATGTTACAGGTTTTGAGTGGTGAGGGATCGACTCGAGTGGTATAAGTGTGTTCTTAATGTTCAAATTTCAAGCTTCAGTGTAAATTCAAAGGTACACAATCCATGGCGCAAATATAGGGTTTGGAAAGTAGCATATTGTAGTAGAATTCCCCCTCTAAGACATAGAATAATTCAGGAATGGTACGGGGGGCCACACAAATTTGGAGGATGATGGTGCTGAGGGTGGAGGTAATGGTATCATTTAAGGAGCGCAACATAGTTGGGTTGTTGTGCATGCAGTTGGCATGGATGTGTATTTGTTCATACGCATGGGAGGAAATGATGTTGATGATGGCACCTCCATCAAGCATAACGCATCGGATGCGTGTAACATTAATTTAGGAAGAGATGAAGAGGGCGGGGTCAGGATCATTTGATTGGAGAGGGAAAATATATTCATCAAAGAAACTAATAGCAAAAACTTGAGGCACGGTAGTGAGAGTAAAAGATGGAGGTGGAGTAGTGAGGGAAGCCACGTGATGTGGGTTAATGATGGAAGCAACGGGTGTGGGGTCATTAGGTGGAACCTCAATAGATTTCAGGACCTCGATGAGGGCCTGTTATCCTGTAAAATTGACAAGGGAAATTTTGCAGGTGACCATGCCAAAATTTTGTCCTAGTTCCTCAAGTGAGGGTCCCTCAGCATTTAGAATGTTATAAAATACCTTTCCGAGAAATCTAGTTTTCCGAACTTAGTCATTTTGTTCCTTTCTTGGTTGGGCGCACCTTTTATCTCTGCAACACAGGATAAACCTACGCCCTCTTTATTTCCTTTGGCGCACCCTTTGAAGTGTTGACATAACAATTGATGCGCCTTCATGTGATGCGCCTCTCTTGCATGCGCCAAGGCGCATGTGCCTTCATGTCAACAGCAAAATTGTTGCGCCAAGGCGCTCGAAATCTAGTGTTGACAGTCCGAAAATTGTGCCAAAGGGCGTAGTTAATTCCATGTTGACATAACCATATCCGCGCCAAAGGGTGCAAAGTTTTACGTGTCGACACATGTTTTGGTGCGCCCTTTTAAAAAGTGGTTGGTGCATTTATTACACATTTGCCTATATATAGGCGCATCCGCCCTGTCACTTTCACAAATCAGAAAAGATGTGATAATCTTTATTCCTCTGCACCTGTCAGCACACCCGTTATTCTCATGTCGCGTTTGTGGACCCCACTTCGTCTTTCTCATTCTATATATTACGCATAAGTGGTCCTCGTTCCTCTTGTGTTTTCATTTTTTGCTGGTTGTTTGTGAGGTTGGTGTATATATCTGAGAAACCATGAAACCCCTCCTACCGTTCTTGCAATTTTTCTCTCCCAACCATTTTCACCCTCTTTCCAGATCTGTTGGCCAAGAGGGCTCTACTCTGATAAAATGAACCTAGGTCCTTCTACTATGCCCCCCCTTTCACCGCTTAAAACCATGAGGAAGGAGGCCTGAAAGATCACAAACCCATCAGAAAATAAAGAAAACCTAAAAGTTGTTTTCTGAGTTGAATTTTCCTCTGGGTGCAATCACCACCTTTGCTACAGGAAACACAGTCGCGCCAAGAGGGCGCACTGACCTTGATTGCAACATACAAGATCCTTGCGCCATGTATAAACCAAGTAAATATTAAACGCGGCGCAGGCGCATCCCCGACAACAACAACAAAGTGCCATACAAGCTTTCCCTGTGCCGCGTCAAATTCCCCTTGCGCACATAAAGCTAGTGCTACACGTATTAATCCTGCACCCTTCGGCGCACCAAAATTCCATGTTACACGCAAATTGCATGCGCCATTGGCGCATACTACCCCCATGCAACACTAAACTTATTTGCGCCCAATATAAAACTACATATAACGGCGCAGGCGCACCCCTGTCTACAATAATAGTGATGTTATATGCAAAATACTTGCGCCCTACGCCCTTTGGCGTTGATTTATTCCTTGTAACACTTTGCTTCAGTGCGCCATATTATTAACCCTGCAGCCTGCAGTGTACTTGCACCCTGCACCCAGAAGCCTTAAAATTGCTAACTCCTCATTCTGTGAATGCTTTAATGGAAGATCTGATGGCTAACATGGCTCTTTTGCGTTGGACTTCGCTCCTTCTTCTTGCAAATCAAAAACTGAACTCAGATCCAGATATGTCTACATCAAGTAAAAAGCCAACCAAGTCAAAGGGTAAAGCTAAGCTTACAGAGGAAGAGATGAAGTACAAGTATCAGAGGGTTAGAATGCCCGAATCCCAGGCAGAATGTGACCTGGACATAAGAGACTCCAAACTCGATCACATCGACATGGAAGATTTATGGGCCAGAACCAAGAGAGTCTTAGGAGGTCCTTGGATGGACAAACTAGTAGGCAGTGGCCTGCATTTTGCTGGAGGGATCCCCGTCAGTGCAGTAAACAATGAATTTATGATGGTGGTGGCCCGTTGTTACAACAAAGACACAAGGTGTGTCGAAAATGAAAAGGGCGAGGTTATAATCAGCTTCACTGCCCAACACTTCGAAATCATGCTAGGCATTCCTCACCACCGACATTTTGTCGCTGTAAGCCAAGAAGACTGCATCAAGGCATGGGAGGATAATGAAGACAAGTGCATGCAACTGATGAACGAAGTGTACTTAAAGAACAAGAAGGTGATAACCAAATGGCCACAGGTTATTCACCGTAGCGACTTTTTCGAAGAACTGAGTAATACCATCACATTCCTAAGCAGAGTATTTGGGCGTTCGGATGCCCATTACTTTCACAAATGGATGCTCAGGTACCTAGAAACTATGAATAAAAATGTGCCTGATCAGCGCTTTGAGTGGGCGGAGATAATAAGCAGTACCATATCTGAGCAGCTCCAACAACTCACCACAACGGGGAGGTTCTACATGAACTCCTATGTAGTCTATGCTGCAGCCTCGGAGAGGGATTATCCAGCATTGAGCTGATGCGGGGTTTGGCCCCAGGTGAAAATATATGAATACTACCCAGAGCTGAAGCTAGAGAACATCATCCCGCAGTTCACCAAAATCAACGATGCCTTTTTCTACGGCATCATCTGCCTATTGAGGCCCAACATGACTCACGGTCAGACGACCAAGAGCATAGTCATAGTGACTAAGAAGTGGGGAGCACTATTCACCCAATTCCCCACCTTCACCTATCTCAGGGAAGCTAATTTCTTGGGGGAGCCCACTAAATTGCCAAGGTATGCTAGCCCTAAGCTGATCCTGTTGGAGCTGTCTAAACAGCTCATAACATACCATGAGAAGTGCCTGAAGAGGAAGAAGGGTGGAACTCCTTTCCCCCTTACAGTGGGCAGGTATACCTTCATTTCCCACCACAAAGCCTGGGAAATGTTTGCAGAGCTAGAGCTACTTAACCTAAAGCACAATTTCCCATCAAGGCCCACTTTCGATCCAAGGAATTGCCTCCCTAAGGCAAAACTCGATCCGATCCACATTCCAAAGATCGAGGATATCTATATCGACCTGTATCATGAGGTCAAACTTAGAAGAAAAGATCACTCTCACCTGGCCCTGGCTAAGATTATTCAGTATGGTGTGGCCATTGTTCCAAAGGGTTATCAAACGACTGATCAAGAAGTTGATCAGGTGTATCTAAACACGGATGGGGAAAACTGGCCATTCGCTACAATTGACAGGACAAAATCACCTTAGACCATTGAGGAAAGGGTTAAAGAAACGTTGCGGCGAACAGAACACTGGTGCAGGATGAATGGCCTTATCTACCTTGGAGTAGATTTCACCACGTCCCCTTTAGGAAACGCACCTGTCAGGCTGAAACATCTGCCAAAGGGAAAAGGCAAGGATAAAGAGGGAGAATCGAGCTCCACTCAAGAAGAAGCTCCTGTGAGTCCTCCTTCCGCCGCACAAGAACAGGTTGTGAGCCTGGTGTCTCCAGAGAAACAAGCGGCAGAAGATGTTCCAACGGGCACATCCACCCAGGATGTCACCACTGCTACAACTGCTGAGGTCCCTTCTATTCCTTCTCCTTCTCCTCCTTCCCCTCCTCACGTGATTCAGCTGACCATTCCTTTGGTCATTTCCTCTCCCCCATCTTCTATTGTTCCCCTTTCCTCTTCCTCCATCTTCTCTTCCCTTGCGGAGCTGTCCCCCACCATTTCTTCTCTCATTTCTCAGCTCCCTTCCACTCCCACAACTACTTCCCCTGCAGTATCTCCTCCTTCCGTGAGCACTTTTCTAGCCTCTCTGTCAATGCCACCACCGAGTGTCTCTACCCATTTTCCCTCATCCACTACAGCTGCTCCCTCTTCCACTTCTGGTCCCACTCCCTTAAGTCCAGCATGGATCTCTCAACACCTGAGCCAGCATAAGAGGAAAGTCCCCATTGCACCAATGGACTTCTCTGTGATCCCATCAAAGGGGACCAAGAAGCAAAATCCCATAACTCGCTTCTCTCAGAGTGCATCAGGAGAGAGGGTAATGGAGATTACGTACCCTGATCCTTCCAAGAATAAAGAAGATCTGTCCCCGACAGATTATACAGAGACCCAAGTCACAATGGGAACGTCTTCTGAAAGTCTTCAAGGAGAGGCCCTATCTACGGTGGATGCCCTTTGCAAGAAACTCCAAGAAGCAAAGGAAGAGAAGAGGCTATTAAAAGAGCAAAACAAACATCTTCTCCAAGCCCTGTAGAAAATGGGTAGTGCACCTCCTACAACTGCCGCGGAAACTCCTGAGGTCCTAAGCCAGGATAAGATAAATGAATACGCCAAAATTGGCAAACAAGGCATGGCAGTATCCGCTTGGAGAGACCAAATCCTCAAAGAAAGTGAGGGAGTAATCGTCAAGTTCACCGAGTTGTATCAGAACATCGATCGGGAGAACAAGGGACTCTAGGTGATTGCAGGACCTATCTCTGAAGAGTTGGACCATGCTAGGTTGCAGCATGAGACGTTCCAGAAAATGCTCGACTGTTCAGTCGATGATCTAGTTAAGTTCGGCGTCTTTGATCACCCCAGAGCCCCTAACAAAATCCTTTCTACTTTGGACTACCAGGTCGATTAGTTGGAGTTTGTCTTGGAAAAGATAGATAAAGTCAAGGAGGAGGCCTTGGAGGCTATGCACCAGATGGAGAAAATTTTCCTAAGAATGTCCCCGGACTTGCTCACTCCTTCTTTCACCTTGAGGAAGGTAGACGAAACTATCCGGATCTTCAAGGAGATCGTCTCGAAAGGACTAGGGCCAGAAGTCACTTTTGACACTGAATGCATCAATAACCTTCTAGCTTGCCGTGAATTTATAGGGTACCTGATAGAGGCAGGAAGTGAATATTCCAAGCTCCCAAAAAGCTCATAAATGAATGGGAAACTTTCGAAGTTATTAGCAATCGCCACAAGGATCCTGCCAAGGATCAACTTCAGCCGATGATCAGCAAGTTCATGGAATATCGGGCCCATTTTCACATCACCTCTCCTGAGCAGCAACAGAAGCAAGATACCCCCTTTCAGCCACGGGATGACGATGAATAGCCTTCTTCCTCTCAGCTTTCTTTTTGTAAATATCTAAGAGTATGTTGGCACAAACGATGACATCATCCATGTTGCACCATGGGATGTTGTCAACCACCAAGTTGCCAAAAGTCAACAGTTGACTTTTAGATATTTTGTAGATATTTTGTAATTAGTCGTTGGTTTCTTTTTGTCTTCTCTCTTCTCCTTCTTCTATATATACTTGAATGCTTGTTGTATTCAAGTGTAAACACTTTTTAGATAAAAAATAGAAGTGAAAGGAAAAGACTTTGTAATTTTGTAATAGAAGAAAACATAATACAAATATTAAGACTTTGTGCTGAATATGTGTGTCATGGGCATCTGATCTTTCTTATGTCAGATCTATGCATTCATTCTGTTAAATCTATCTCTACTTTTTTGTCATTTGTTCATCAGTATTGCTTTGTTCGTTTATGCAAGTAGGTTTGGCTCCATTTATTACCAATCCCAAAACATAAACCCTCTGACCTTTCTACTTTGGAATTCATTTCTTTTCTCCTTTCAGATCTTACATGTCTTCGTCTTTCTCTCCATTCCTTTCTTTCCACATTTGGAAATACCCCTACTGGGATGAGATACCAAACCCCTGAAGGCAAAATATTGTGAGACTTGCACAGATTCCTGCTGGTAGAATAGCAATAAACCAGTTTCACTTTGCTGACTCAAAGAGGGGCTATGCCCTGCACACTGTTGGCTCGTTTATCCATAGATCTGCCTAAGCGACAGATTTTTGGACCAACAGGGCTTAACGATGAGACTCATAGGTTTAGATGAGGTCATATAAAGACATTTTGAGGGGGGATTGGAGAAGTTTTTTGATCAAGGTACGATGTGTGAATTAGTCAGAAATGGGATATGCTATCCCACTGATGGTTACATTGGGTACATATGCAGATGGAATGTTGGGTAAAGGTGTAGTGGATGGGTTTCATATCTTCTCTTTTCCCTTGTCTTTTTATGCTCGAGTGGAAACTTGAACCATATTGATATGAGGAAAAGAGGGAGATGTTTCGTGGAAGGTATAACAATAGGAATGAAAAGAACCTAGTGCGGGATAGGAGCCATGTGAAATGAGTATGACACACTGGCATTTTAGAGGAGGTTGGGTGAGCTCTCTAATCCAAACCATATTGATCTCAAAGGTTAGAGGTGGAAAAGAGGGCTGTGGAGGTGGAGGTGAGGGCCGCTAAATAGATATGGGGTGAGGCTGTGCGGTGACAAGTGAAGGTGGAATAGGATCCTCATCCAAAAGATCATCTTCCTCCAAGAGCTCTTCTAAAGAACACATCTGAAGAAGAATGTTTTTAAGATCCTTACAATTTTGAACATCATGTCCTGACACATGATGATAGGCACAAATCTTGGTGTCGTTAACCCCTTCTGGTTTAGGTTTGAGTGGATCGTAAGGCCTGAGAGGTGGCAATGTAATGATGGAGGTTTCTAAAAGGTTAACAAGGATGTTAGTGTAAGACCCTGCCAAGGGATCACAATGAGAAGTGAGAGTGGGTTTGGATGGAGGTTTAGATGACTTCTAGGGGAGAAGCACTACTGGAGGTGGAGTTGGTTTGGATGGAGGTTTGGGTGACTTCTGTTGGAGAAGAGGTGTTATTGCTGGTGGGGTTAGAGGTTGAGTAGGTTTAACTACCTTTTTGGTAGGTAGTGTGGTTTTAGGCTTGGGTTGCACCTTCTTGGGTAAAGGTGTAGGGGTATTGCATGAAGTAGGAGTGAAATCAGTAGATGGAAATGGATGGGTCAACTAGGGTGATAGTGGAGGTGTAGTGAAGATAGTTGTAGGAGGAAATGTAGAAACAACCGGTTGAAGAGAAGGAAATGATATGGGTAGCGATGAGGGCATGGGAAGTGGCGAGGGCATATGTAATGTAGAAGGCTTAGATGGGATGGAAGATTGTGGTAAGGATGTAGTCTACTTCATTTTAGGTTTACCTTGGGTAGAAGGTTACTTAGTCAAGGTTGATGGGTGTAGACCTAAAATAGATGGAAGCGGAGAGGGTGAAAGATGAGTAGTGGGAGAAACTGGTGTATGCAGCCTAAGAGGTTGGGTCCTCCTCTTAGCTGATAGGATATTCTTAGTGACAGCTTGTGACAAGGTGGATAAATATAGTTTTATGGGAGGATGGACTAGACTTAATGTCGGAAAAACCCCCAATGTAGTGGTAGATTTGGGCATAGGTGAAGGTACGGATGCAAGTAGAGGTTTGGGTATAGGTGAAGGTCTAGGTGATGGTAAAGTTTTGGGTGTAGGTGAGGATGATGAAGAGGAGGAAACTTTAACCATCTTGGGTGCAACGGGTTTGGTTATCTTGAACACTTTATGAAAAATAGTTGAAGTGTCTGTGGACAACATTTGCATTTGTATTGAGACAAGAAGTCAAAGGCGTCCCCAAAACGTGGAGTAGTTGACATACTCCAAGCGATCAGCCAAATAGGAAAATTGTGTAGAAGTGGAGGGGGATGAAGATGATTTGGTAGTAATCCATACGAATAAGTCTAACATCTGTGCAATAGGGAAAGGTTTAGCTTCATAATCTGTGGGTAGAAGAGATGATAACAAGTTGACAAGGTCTTTAAAATCCATTGAGGACTTGTTACCAATGGGAAGAGATGTTACAAGTAGCTCCTATATGGGAAAAGGAGGAGGTAAGGTGGATGGTGTAGAATATTTGATTGGTGAAGAAGAGGGTAAGCTAGGCTCTTCCATGGGTAAAAGAGTGGGTAATGTGGGTTTCTCGACAGGTAGAGAGACAAGTGAGGTAAATACCTCCACAGATGAAGGGATGGATGAAGTGGACTGATCAGTAGATAATGTTGACTCCTTTACGGGTAGAGGAGAGGATGAGGTGGAATCCTCTGTGGGTAGAGGAGTGGATGATCTAGGCTCCTCCACAATTGGAAAAATTCGTGCAAGGATTTCCTTAAATGATGGAATGGGAGGAAATTGAGTAGAGGGGGCTGATATGATATCAAATACGGCATGAACCTCTCAAACATTGTTATCATTTATTGAGGTTTTTTTGGCTTGGTTGGATGATGGAGTGTGATTTGGAAATAACTTATTAAAGATGTAGAGGTTTTGGTTAGCCAATGCATTGGGGTTATCCAAGAAAAGATCTCTGTTATCCAACATCTCCTGAATGATATTTTTAAATGTATTGCAATTACCGTCACTATGACCTTTAACACAGTTATAGTTGCATTAATTGTTCTCCTTGTACCATACAAGTACAAGACGGATAGGGTTGAAACCAATATGTGGTTTGATAGGGGGAAGGGTGATGGCTCCTACTTTTAACAACTTTTCCAACATCAAGGAGTAAAGTTCTCATATGGCAGTATATCTTCGTTGCTCCTGCTTGTACTGTAAATTATGAACAAGAGAAAGGTTAAAAGAAGGTTTTGGTTGGTTTGATGGATGAGATGAGCCAAATTTCATGCCCACTATGTTGGCAGATCCCTTTACTTTAGAATAATTGTTTTGTGGTTTAAAATAAGAAGCAGAGTCATTTGATTTAAATGAAGCACTCTTATTGCACAATTGTAACTTCTTTTATTCGATAACATGGATTTCTAGATTCCGACCCATGGTGAACACCTCATCAAATGTTCATAAGGTTTGAACTTGGAGAGTTGGAGAGATATGTTTGGCACAAGCTCTATCAAACAACTCTATGAGTTTAGTTTGAGGCAATTAGAAAGTGATTTGGTTAATAAGGCTCCACCAACATGTGAAAAAATCTGCGATAGACTCGTCTTCATATTGGTGCATCGAATATAGGTTGGTTATGGTAACCTTCTTGATAATATTGATGGAGAAATGATCGAGAAAGGCCTGGGCTAGTTGATTGAATGAAAAGATAGAGTGCCTAGGTAAAACACTATACTAGTCTAAGGCAAGTCCTGTTAAGGACATTGGGAAATTTTGAAGAAACAAGTCATCATGGGAAATTAGAAAACATACGTGTTTAAAAGATCACAAATGTTGTTGCGGATCCTTCTCGCTATTAAATCGGTTAAACTTTGGCATTTCCCAATGTATGAGATAAGGATGATTTGGAATAGAAGGGTGAATATGATCATTACAAATTTCATCATAAGTCAGAGAATTACATGAGCCAGAGACAAATGCTTCCAAGGTTTGCATCTTAAACATCATCATTTTTATGAGATCAACTGTAGGATTAGATGAAGGAGCACCCCCTGTGGTGTAAGGGGGTAAATAAGATGAATAAGGCATGGACGGACCTCTAGTATGTGGTGGTTCCAAATAAGAAAACTACGATGAGGGGATATATGAAGGAATAGATGTCGATGGCATATACCTCGAATAAGTAGTGGAAGCAATAAGCCATTGTTGAGGAAAGGTGTAGGTAGGATGGACTTGTGTGGAGACCCTCGTGGAAATAGGTGGTAGAGACTATGGGATGGAGAGAACTAGGTTCTGAAAGGGGGTATGGGAAGCTGATGCTAATTCCAAAAACTAAAGCTGGTGGCTCTTTATCTTTCCAGCCATGATGAGGTCGTCTTCAATTTCAACCACCATGTTTTGAGCTGCTAACAAATCAACAGGACGTGCTCTTCGCAGTTGATAGCTTACTTCAGGAAGCAAAGCATTGATGAAGAACACCTTTTGATTCTCGTCATTCAGAGAAGCAGAAGCCAGAATTTTGTACAGTAATCTTTGGAATTTTGCAATAAAATCCCGCATGTGCTCATGTGGCTCCTTCTTCAACTGAGTCAGTTGGGTTATCAAAGTGCTGGAATCTTAAGCTGCCTTGAATCTTTTCAGGAACGCATCCTGCATAGTAGCCCAATTGGTTATGGTACCAGGAGCTAACTGGTAGAACCATTCTCCAGCCAAGTCATGCAGAGTCTCTATGAAGAGTCTGATAGATACATCTTCATGTTCGACTGCAAGCACTCCACAGGATATGAAAAACGCAGCCAAGTGGTCATCTGGATTTTGCTTGCCATCTCCAAAGAATTTTGGAAAATTCTTTCTTGTCCCTTTAGGTATATCATGCATAGGAGGAGTCAGATTCAAAGGTCCAAAGGTTGCACCCCATGGAACAGGCGCTGCAGGGGCAGGTGGCTGATTCTGCATCATGAAAGGAGCGCGTCATCTTTGAGAATAGACTTGATGAATAATTCCAGCTGTCGGATTATGCTGAAGATGATCCGGATCTGGATGTGTTTGCACTCTTCTTCCTGGTGAAAGACTGGATCTGCGGCTTCTAACTTGAGGAGGATGATTGAAATTGAATTTCTCCTGTAGTCGGAAGAAATGATCAGTCCTTCCTTGTGCCTTCACAGATTGGGTGAATGGATGTTCAGCCAGGTTGAGATCTGTATGGAAAACACTCTGATCTTCAAGAGATAAGCTTTGATCTGCAAAGATAGTTGTTCCCCAGCGGAGTCGCCAAAAACTGTTGGCTAGATTTTCTGCATAGCATCAAACCTAGGCAGTCATGAGATAAATCTCCCTCATTTAACCGGTGAGACTCCCGTGTCAGATTTGTCAATAAAAATGTGTTATTATCTATCAGGGGTTTTACTTTAACTACTTAGTTCATGAACCATAACTAAGAAGTTCTGCAGCAAGTAAGCAGCTGTTTAAGAAAGGAAAATTATAGAAGAAAATAAAATAAAATATGTAATTAGTTTTTAGCGACTCCGCTGGTGGTAGAGACTATGGGATGGAGAGAACTAGGTTTTGATTTTCATCAGTTTCGTATCTAAGGACAAGATACGAAACCAGAGATGTTAGGATCTCATCTTTTCCCTTGTCATTCTGACAGAGAAAAAGATGTTTACAGACGGAGCCAACTGGTGTACCCAGATTTCATCCAGAAATCTGTGCCTACCCTATTCGAATTTTTTTTGTACTTTTAAAATAGTGGATCATTTTGTGTTTGTATTGCCTAAAAGTTCTTGTATTGCATCAAGATATTCCCAAAGAGCCATATTAGCCTTTTTCGCCAAATACCCAGATGCCCAAAATTGTTATATTCTGTCGTCGGGATTTGTCTGCGGGAAATTTGTATTTAATTATTTTGAGCCCCATTTGAGGCTATTTGTGCTCTGTTTTAACTCTGTTATGATCGAACATGTCATTATTCCCATGTACCATAAGGGTTTTAACTTGGAATAATTTTTGGGCTTTAGTTGTGACTTTTGGCAATTTTTCGTGTTTTTGTGTTGTCTCGTTTCGTTTTCTGTGAAATTTATCTAGAACAATTCCTTTTCCGAGTAAGCTCGATTCTTGGCCTGGAGCAGATGGAGAACATATACGCACATTATGCCTAGAGGAAGTCACCATCTGAGGTCTGGATCATTGGGAAAAAAGCGAAGTCGTGCACGGAAAAGCCCCTGCAGGGATGAGCGCATTTTTGGAAAACAAAGGATTTAAGCTGCAATGGAAAAAATAGAAGCCACATGCATGATGGGAATTTTATACCTTCCTGGCAGGGTACTTTTTTCCGGTGTTATAAAATTCACTTAAGCTGCAGTGGGAAAAATAGAAGCAGCAGACATGTGGGATTTTATTCCCTGCCTTGCAGGGTACTTTTTCCTGTGATAGAAAATTCACTTAAGCTGCAGTGGGAAAAATAGAAACAACAGGCAGGTGGAAATTTTATGCCTGCTTAGTCGGGTACATTTTCCCATGATATAAAATTCACTTAAGCTGCAGTGGGAAAGTTAGATGCTGCAGGCAGGCGGGAATTTATTGCCTGGCTTATAGGGTAAAGATTCCCATGGTGAAATAAAAGAAAAGTGACTTAAGTGAAATCATGGGATTTTATTGCCTGCCTTGTAGGGTAAATAATCCTATTGTCAAAGTCAAATCACTTAAGTGGATCATGGGATTTTAGTGCCTGCCTTGCAGGGTAAAGAATCCCATTATGAGAAAATTCTTAAAAATAAAATTATATGTGCAAAAAAGTGCGACCCGCCTTGGGTGAATAATAATGCATTAAATAAATATTTGTTAATATTTATTCACCCAATTTTGACACCCAGGCTTGTGGAAAAGTCAACAAAGGGAAGTGGACATAAGGAATTTAAAAATAGAATTCCAAAATTAAATAAATTTAATTTATTTAATGCAGCCCCTTTTGAGAAGGAATTAATACTTTTTAAAGTATTAAATGATTATATTAATTCCTATTTTCAGTGGTTATGGTCAAAGCACACTGTGAAGCTTAAGTGAAGTGATGTGTGAAGGATTAAATTGGATTAATTTAATTTATTGGATGGCTGTCCTTAAACATGCTATTTTTAAAAGAGAAGAACATGATTTTTAATTAATTAATTGCCTTTAATTGTTAGGGCAATTATTAATTATAGAATTGTGAAGGTTATATAAGCATGGATAGCCATATGGGTGAATTATTTAATTCACAGGTAAAGAATTGTAGCCAAGAGGAAAAGTGCGCCCCATTTGAAGAAGGATTTTGCTCAGGCAAGGTGGAAACAAGGCATTTGAAGAAGGATTTTGCTCAGGCAAGGTGGCAACAAGGCTAAAAGCTTCCAGATTTGGCGCATGCTTTGAAGAAGGTTGATCTTTGTCTGCATAATTGTTTGCACAGGGGTTACAGGAGCTCAGATGTTTTTGAAAGGATTCATGCTCTCTTTATGTGTAAATTAAACACCATTTTTTTGGGGCAGCAGGCTTGAAAAGTGCATATTTTTATAATTAAAATTCACTATTCATAGCTCCGGTGGCCATTTTTGTCTGAATAAATTGCAAGAATTCATTACAGGTGCCTTTACAAAAGAAAAGGAGCTTTTATCGATGTCCAATGCATTGCATATATCCTCTGAATTTGAAGAATTGTCCAGATCTGCACCAGTTTTGAAGAATTCCAGTTAAATAAGAAGAAAAAGAATTGTTCAGACAAAGATAGACAAAGCTATGACAAAGAAAGATGAAAAAGAAAGCACAACAGAGTCATGCATTGCTTCTAAATTTGTAGATATTAGAGACACGGATCTAGGCTCGGAACCTCTTGCTGAATTGATGGAAAGACTTCACTCATGCGTGCAAGAGAAACTTCACTCATGCGTGCAGATAAAAAGCAGTGGAATTATTTGAGTTGTAACTTTTCCATCCATAGCCCAGTTGCAGGGTAATTTTGTTATGTCAAGGTGCAGATCCATATCCAGATGTAGATGTAAATGCGGATGCAAATCCATATGTAGATCCAGATTCAGATCTCATAGTTGCAAAAGCTTCCGGCACAAAGGCTTCATCCTCTTGTTTCAAATGCTACCCGTGAAGAAGTCAGTGCGTGGAAAATTCCTTCCAAGATATTTGTGCATATGCTCTCATCTTCCAGTTGAAGCCTTCATTGAATTTTCATTCACCCTGAGTGCTTTCCAGAATTTTTAATTGCTCATATGCAATTAAAAATAAGGATGATGAGTTATTTACGACCAACATTGCATTGATGCATGTACAGAAGAAGAACTGCAAAATCTTCAAGGATAAAAGAGAAGACAATGCGAAGGTAAAATTCTATCTTGCTTCCAATTCCAACTGCTTGCATTTCCAGCTTGTTTCCAGATCCAGCTGCTTCCATATCCAGTTTGAATCAGCTGCATGCAGACATGTGTGAAGGAAAAAGGACAAAGTCAGCTTTCCTCTTCCTCCTTTCCTTTGACAAAGTAATTGAGCGATCAATTAAATTATACAACTTAAGTGATTGGTTTAAAAGCCATTACTTGAAGAATTCAACTACTTGGAGATAGGTGGCAGGCGTGCAAAATGGAAGGTTCTATTTTCAGTTGCAAATCATACATGTCATGCAAAGAGGAATTCTAGGATGGAGATTTCCAGTTGTTTCTTTTCCAACTTCCACATGTGCCAGTTCAACTAAAGCTTTCAACTTGTAATTGCCCCTCTACATTCTATAAGTAGAGGAAGAATTGTTTTTGGGTTAACGATCGATCAGAATTTGTAAGCAGCAATCTTGTGTTCTAGACTTTGTGTTGAACCCCTGAGAGCAACTTGGAGCAAAGGAATACAAAGGAGCAGGTTTTCGAAGAACTTTGTGTCACATTGTACTGTGTTTCTTGCTTTTAAATCTTAGATCTTTTAATAAACTTTGTGTTATTTTAGATGCTGGATCTAAAGCTGCCTTTGTTTTATCAATTTTGTGTGTTCATATCTATTAAGTTTCTTCTATGTGCATGTAATTAGCTCTGCTATCTACTAATTGGGATGAACATCTTCCCCATTTCTTCTCTGTATTTCCTTTACTTCCTTCTTCTATAAAATACTTCCTTTCTTGAACAGCTGCTTACTTGTTGCAGAACTTCTTAGTTATGGTTCATGAACTAAGTAGTTAAAGTAAAACCCCTGATAGATAATAACACATTTTTATTGACAAATTTGACACGGGAGCCTCACCGGTTAAATGAGGGAGATTTATCTCATGACTGCCTAGGCTTGATGTTATGTACAAAATCTAGCCAACAGTTGGGCAGCTGCAGATGAAATCCATATCCAGATGCAGAAAATCACGATAGGGCCCTTTCCTGTATGGCTAGGAAGATCTAGACTCAAGTTTTATAAGCTTCAATCAGAATTTGTAAGCAGCAATCTTGATGTTCTAGACTTTGTGCTGAACCCCTGAGAAGTCAACTTGGAGGAAAGGAATACAAAGGAGCAAGTTTCCAGAGAACTTTGTGTCATGGTGTACTGTGTTTCCTTGCTTTTAAGCCTTCATTAGATCTTTTAAGTAAACTTTGTGCTATTTTAGATCTGGATCTAGAGTTGCCTTTGCAATTTATAATTCTGTGTGTTCATATCTATTAAGTTTCTTTTATGTGCATGTAATTAGCTCTGCTATCTACTAATTGAGATGCACCCATATGGGAAGCTGAAGCTGAAGGGGGTTTGAACTGGTGTACCCAGATTTCATCCAGAAATCTGTGACTACCCTATTCGAAAAAAAAGCGTACTTTTAAAATAATGGGTCATTTTATGTTTTTATTGCCTGAAAGTTCTTCTATTGCGTCAAGATATTCCCAAAGAGCCATTCCTTAGCCTTTTTCGCCAAATACCCAGATGCCCAAAATTGTTATATTCTGTCGTCGGGATTTGTCTGCGGGAAATTTTGTATTTAATTATTTTGAGCCCCGTATAAGGCTATTTGCGCTACAAAATTTAACTCTGTTATCATCGAACATGTCATTATTCCTATGTACCAGAAGGGTTTTAACTTAGAATAAGTTTTGGGCTTTATTTGTGACTTTTGGCAATTTTTCGTGTTTTTGTGTTGTCCGTTTCGTTTTCTGTGAAATTTCTCTAGAACAATTCCTTTGCCGGGTAAGCCCGATTTTTGGCCTGGAGCAGCTGGGAAAACATATACGCACATTATGCCCGGAGGAAGTCACCATTGGAGGTCTGGATCACTAGGAAAAAAGCGAAGTCGTGCACGGAAAAGCCTCTGCAGGGGATGGGCTTGCATTTTTGGAAAACAAAGGATTTAAGCTGCAATGGGAAAAATAGAAGCAGTAAATGTGGAATTTTATACCTGCTCTAGTAGGGTACTTTTTTCCGTGATATAAAATTCACTTAAGCTGCAGTGGGAAATTAGCTCTGTTAGATGCTAATTGGGATGCACGTCTTCAGGTGGGAATTTTTATTGCCTGCCTTCTTAGGGTAAAACTTCCCATGGTGAAATAAAAGAAAAGTGACTTAAGTGAAATCATGGGATTTTAGTGCCTGCCTTGCAGGGTAAATAATCCCATTGTCAAAGTCAAATCACTTAAGTGGATCATGGGATTTTAGTGCCTGCCTTGCAGGGTAAAGAATCCTATTATGAAACATTCTTAAAAATAGAATTATATGTGCAAAAAAGTGTGACCCGCCTTGGGTGAATAATAATGCATTAAATAAATATTTGTTAACATATTTATTCACCCAATTTTGGCACCTAGGCTTGTGGAAAAGTCAACAAAGGGAAGTGGACATAAGGAATTTAAAAATAGAATTCTAAAATTAAATAAATTTAATTTATTTAATGCAGCCCCTTTTGAGAAGGAATTAATACTTTTTAAAGTATTAAATGATTATATTAATTCCTATTTTCAGTGGCTATGGTCAAAGCACACTGTGAAGCTTAAGTGAAGTGATGTGTGAAGGATTAAATTGGATTAATTTAATTTATTGGATGGCTGTCCTTAAACATGCTATTTTTAAAAGAGAAGAACATGATTTTTAATTAATTAATTGCCTTTAATTGTTAGGGCAATTATTAATTATAGAATTGTGAAGGTTATATAAGCATGGGCAGCCATATGGGTGAATTATTTAATTCACAGGTAAAGAATTGCAGCCAAGAGGAAAAGTGCGCCCCCATTTGAAGAAGGATTTTGCTCAGGCAAGGTGGAAACAAGGCTAAGAAGGAATTTTGCTCAGCAAGGGTGGCAAAAAGGCCAAAAGCTTCCAGATTTGGCGCATGCTTTGAAGGAGGTTGATATTTGTCTGCATAATTGTTTGCATAGGTGTTACAGGAGCTCAAGTGTTGTTGAAAGGATTCATGCTCTCTTTATGTGCAAATTTAACACCATTTTTTGGGGCAGTAGGCTTGAAAAGTGCAGATTTTTACAATTAAAATTTACTATTCATGCTCTGGTGGCCATTTTTGTCTGAATAAATTGCAGGAATTCATTACAGGGGCTTTACAAAGGAAAAGGAGCTTTTATCAATGTCCAATACATTGCATATATCCTCTGAATTTGAAGAATTGTCCAGATCTGCACCAGTTTTGAAGAATTCCAGTTAAATAAGAAGAAAAAGAATTGTTCAGACAAAGATAGACAAAGCTATGGTGAAGAAAGATGAAAAAGAAAGCACAACGGAGTCATGCATCACTTCTAAATTTGTAGATATTGGAGACACGGATCTAGGCTTGAAACCTCTTGCTGAATTGATAGACAGATCCAGAGCAGGAAAGACTTCACTCATGCGTGCAGGAAAAACTTCACTCATGCGTGCGGATTAAAAGCAGTGGAATTATTCGAGCTGCAACATTTCCATCCACAGCCCAGTTGCCAAAGTTTGTTATGCAGGTGCAGATCCATATCAGATGTAAATAGATGCAAATCCATATGCAGATCCAGATCTAGATCTCATAGTTGCAAAAGCTTCTGGCATAAAGGTTTCATCCTCTTGTTTCGAATGCATCCCGTGAAGAAATCAGTGCGTGGAAAATTCCTTCCAAGATCCTGTGCATATGCTCTCATCTTCCAGTTGAAGCCTTCATGTGAATCTTCATTCATCCAAAGTGCTTTCCAGGATTTTTAATTGCTCATATGCAATTAAAAATAAGGATGATGAGTTATCTACGGCCAACCTTGCACTGATGCATGTACAACAGAAGAACTGCAAAAGCTTCAAGGATAAAAGTGAAGACAATGCGAAAGCAAAATTCCAGCTTGCTTCCAATTCCAACTGCTTGCAATTCCAGCTGCTTTCAGATCCAGTTTGAATCAGCTGCATGTAGACATGAAAAAGGACAAAGTCAGCTTTCCTCTTCCTTCTTTCCTCCGACAAAGTAATTGAGCGATCAATTCAATTATACAACTTAAGTGATTGGTTTAAAAGCCATTACTTGAAGAAGTCAATTACTTGGAGATAGGTGGCAGGCATGCAAAATAGAAGGTTTTATTTTCAGTTGCAAATCATACATGTCATGCAAAGAGGAATTCTAGGAGGGAGATTGTCAGTTGTTTTTTTTCCGACTTCCACATGTGCCAGTTCAGCTAAAGCTTCCAACTTGTAACTGTCCCTCTACATTCTATAAGTAGAGGAAGCTTCAGGTTAATGATCAATCAGAATTTGTAAGCAATAATCTTGTGTTCTAGACTTTGTGCTAAACCCTTGAGAGCAACTTGGAGCAAAGGAATACAAAGGAGCAGGTTTCCGAAGAACTTTGTGTCACAGTGTACTGTGTTTCTTGTTTTAGTCTTCGATCTCTTAATAAACTGTGTTATTTTAGATCTGGATCTAGAGCTGCCTTTGTTTTATAATTCTGTGTGTTCATATCTATTAAGTTTCTTCTATGTGCATGCAATTAGCTCTGTTATCTACTAATTGGGATGCACATCTTCCCCATTTCTTCTCTGTATTTCCTTTACTTCCTTCTTCTATAAAATACTTCATTTCTTGAACAACTGCTTACTTGCTGCAGAACTTTTTAGTTATGGTTCATGAACTAAGTGGTTAAAGTAAAACCCCTGATAGATAATAACACATTTTTATTGACAAATCTGACACGGGAGCCTCACCGGTTAAATGAGGGAGATTTATCTCATGACTGCCTAGGTTTGATGCTATGCAGAAAATATAGCCAACAGTTTTTGGCGACTCCACTGGGGAACAACTCTTTTTGTAGATCAAATCTTATCTTTTGAAGATCAGAGTGTTTTCCATACAAATCTCAACCTGGCTCAACGTCCATTCACCTGATCCGTGAAGGCGCAAGGAAAGAATGATTATTTCTTCAGACTGCAGGAGCAATTCAATTTCAATCATCCTCCTCAAGTTAGAAGCCGTAGATCTAGTCTCTCACCAAGAAGAAGAGTGCAAACACATCTAGATCTGGATCATCTTCAGCATAATCCAACATCTGGAATTATTCATCAAGTCTACTCTTGGAGAGGACGTGCCCCGTTCATCATGCTGAACCGAAACCCACTTGCCCCTGCAACGCCTGTTCCATGGGGAGCAACTTTTGGGCCTCTGAATCTGACTCCTCCTGTGCATGATCTACCTAAAGGGACGAGAAATAATTTTCCAAAATTCTTTGGAGATGGCAAGCAGAATCTAGATGACCACTTGGCTGCGTTTTTCATATCCTGTGGAGTGCTTGCAGTCGAACATGAAGATGTATCTGTCCGACTCTTCATAGAGACTCTACACGACTTGGCTAGAGAATGGTTCTACCCGCTAGCTCCTAGCACCATAACCAATTGGGCTACTATGCGAGATGCATTCCTGAAAAGATTCAAACCAGCTGAAGATTTCAGTACATTGATTACTCAGCTCACTCAGTTGAAGAAGGAGCCACTTGAGCACATGCAGGATTTTATTGCAAAATTCCAAAGATTACTGTACAAAATTACGGCTTTTGCTTCTCTGAATGACGAGAATCAAAAGGTGTTCTTCATCAACGCTTTAATTCCTGAAGTAAGCTATCAACTGCGAAGAGCACATCCTGTTGACTTGTTAACAACTCAAAACATGGCGGTTGAAATTGAAGATGACCTCATCATGGCTAAAAAGATAAAGATCAGCACTTTTAGAGCTGAAAGTTCATCCTCTGCTACTACATCAGATTCACTATTGCAAAAGTTAGCAAATGAGATGTCACAGATAAAGAAACAAATGGCTCAAATGGCTCAGGGCAACAATACTGTCCCTGCTCGGAATTTCAACAACCGGAACCACATTGCTGGTTCCCAAAGATTAGCAATTGAAGCTGCTCCCAGAAACAACGTGGAGATGAATGAAGAAGACCTGGAAGTTGACGCTGATCAGATCGAGGATGATGATTTTATAGGTCCTGCTGGCGACTCCAACATTAATTACCTGAACTACAAATTTGAACATGACGATGAGAAACTTCATGAAGATGATCATGGTCATGCATATGCAGTACTTACAAGATCACAAACTTGCCAAGCTGAGGCATTAGCTGACGAACAAAGAAGGGGCGGCCCTTTACCTTCTTCCTTGGCTCCTAGAGATAAGAATGCAAGTTCTTCATCTCAACCACAGAAAGCGGCTCAGGTATCTCAATCTATTCCTTCCCTCGACATTGTTGATCATGCCAAGAAAACTGAAGTTCAAATGTCAGAAGCCGAATACCTGAGAGCTTTTCCTGAGCAGTTAAATATGTTAGTCAAATATGTGTAATCACCAGGACAATCTAGTACATCAAAAGGCCTTTTTCCTAAGCCCAAGGATACTCCTCCCCAGAACAACACAATAGTTGTTAAATCCTCACCATCTTCTGAAAGAGTGGAACCATTCTATGTTTCCCTATTGCTTAATGGTTTCAAGTTAAGAAATTGCGTTTTAGATTTGGGTGCTTCTGATAATATCATGCCAGCTAAAGTTGCAGATGCTCTTGGGATTACCTTGACGAAGACCATAAAAAGGTGCTACTCCATGGAGAGACAAATCCATTTAATCGGACAAATCAAAGATGCACAAGCTATTCTGGCAGCTTTTCCTGATAAAATATTAAAGATGACAATTCAATTGCAGATATTCCTTTCTCCTACAGGATGTTGCTGAGCAGAAACTTTTGCAAAGAGTTGGGAGGAGAAGTAAAGATGGATTGGTCATGCGCTCATATTCCTATGAAAGGGATTAACCAGAAGCTGGAGCCAGAAAAGAAGTCCAAATACACGGTTACAAAATCTGAGGATCCTATATCTCAGATTCTTTTTCAGGGATCTGACCATGGGGTCTACTTCTTGGAAATGGATAAAGGCATTCCAGAGCCAAAACTTCGACCAGAGCCAGAGACAACAAAAGAAGAAGAGAAAGTTTGGACTATGGATTTTAAAGGCATGTGTTGTTCTTTTGGATCAGAAGCTGGCGCTCTACTAATATCTCCAGATCATGAGGTATTTCCATACTCCCACAAGCTGATGTTCGAGAACACCAGTCATACGGCGGAGTATGAAGCATTGATTTTAGGAATGGAGCAAGCTAAAAAGAAAGGAGTAAGACTCCTCAAAGCCCAAGGAGATGCTGAACTTCTAGTAAAGCAGGTTCGAGGGCAAAGTCAAGTCAAAAGAGATAAGCTGGAGCATTACAAAGATAATGTGCTTTCCGCCACATTCGATTTCACAACCTTCTCTATTGACTTCATTCCCATAAATCAAAACTTCAAGGTAGATTCTTTGGCAGTCACAACTGTACTATTGAATCCGGATAGACCACCGTACATATTCAGACAAGGAAACTATAAAGTGGAGATGGTCTACCACCCCAGAGTCCTTGAACAAACATCTGCATGTCTGCATGTTGAAGGGAGTAAATCACCACCACGACAAACAGTCACAGAAAAATTTGATCCAGGTTATGATGAAAATAGTGGAATAGTCCAACCAAAAGGTAACAAAATCCCCAAGGGTTTAGTTTCCTTAGTGGAGAATTTCAACAAGCATGATCAGTACCTAGAGAAGAACAAGGAATATGGTGATAGTTCTTCCTCAAGAATGCAGCAAATAAATCTGGGAACGAGAGAAGTTGATGCAGAATTACCCACCGCCAGATGAAGTTGATAAGGACTTGCCTAGAGTATTTGACAAGAAGGCCAAAGAAAGGAAGTTCGAGATCGGAGACTGGGTACTCTGGTGGGACAAGAGACATGAACCAAAGGGCATACACGACAAATTTGATCCACTTTGGAAAGGGCCCTTCGTGATCAAAAGAGCTGCAAGAATGGATACTTTCTTCCTTGCCTACCGGGATGGAATTGAGTTACCATTACATTTCAATGGGTAGCATCTGAAGTTGTTTAGGAACTGAAGAAGCAGGGTAAAAACCTGTATGTACATAAATAAAATTTTGTTTGTTTCTCCTTGTTTTGTTTTTGTTTTTGTGTTGTGTTTGTTTGCCTGACCACGTGCCCAAAGGACAAGATACGAAACCAGAGATGTTAGGATCTCATCTTTTCCCTTGTCATTCTGACAAAGAAAAAGATGTCCACAGACGGAGCCAACTAGTGTACCCAGATTTCATTCAGAAATCTGTGACTACCCTATTCAAAAAAAATTCGTACTTTTAAAATAATGGGTCATTTTGTGTTTTTATTGCATGAAAGTTCTTCTATTACGTCAAGATATTCCCAAAGAGCCATATTAGCCTTTTTCGCCAAATACCCAGATGCCCAAAATTGTTATATTCTGTCGTCGGGATTTGTCTGCGGGAAATTTGTATTTAATTATTTTGAGCCCCGTTTGAGGTTGTTTGCGCTCTGTTTTAACTCTGTTATGATCGAACATGTCATTATTCCTATGTACCAGAAGGGTTTTAACTTGGAATAAGTTTTGGGCTTTATTTGTGACTTTTGGCAATTTTTCGTGTTTTTGTGTTGTCTCGTTTCGTTTTCTGTGAAATTTCTCTAGAACAATTCCTTTGCCAGGTAAGCCCGTTTTTTGGCATGGAGAAGCTAGAAAACATATACGCACATTATGCTCAGAGGAAGTCACCATCTGAGGTCTGGATCACTGGGAAAAAAGTGAAGTCGTGCACGGAAAAGCCCCTGCGGGGATGGGCACATTTTTGAAAAACAAAGGATTTAAGCTGCAATGGGAATTTTATACCTGCTTAGTAGGGTACTTTTTCCCGTGATATAAAATTCACTTAAGCTGCAGTGGGAAAATTAGATGCTGCAGGCAGACGGGAATTTATTGCCTGCCTTGTAGTGTAAAAATTCCCATGGTGAAATAAAAGAAAAGTGACTTAAGTGAAATCATGGGATTTTATTGCCTGCCTTGCAGGGTAAATAATCCCATTGTCAAAGTCAAATCACTTAAGTGGATCATGGGATTTTAGTGCCTGCCTTGCAGGGTAAAGAATCCCATTATGAGAAAATTCTTAAAAATAGAATTATATGTGCAAAAAAGTGCGACCCGCCTTAGGTGAATAATAATGCATTAAATAAATATTTGTTAATATTTATTCACCCAATTTTGGCACCCAGGCTTGTGAAAAAGTCAACAAAGGGAAGTGGACATAAGAAATTTAAAAATAGAATTCCAAAATTAAATAAATTTAATTTATTTAATGCAGCCCCTTTTGAGAAGGAATTAATACTTTTTAAAGTATTAAATGATTATATTAATTCCTATTTTCAGTGGCTATGGTCAAAGCACACTGTGAAGCTTAAGTGAAGTGATGTGTGAATGATTAAATTGGATTAATTTAATTTATTGGATGGTTGTCCTTAAACATGCTATTTTTAAAAGATAAGAACATGATTTTTAATTAATTAATTGCCTTTAATTGTTAGGGCAATTATTAATTATAGAATTGTGAAGGTTATATAAGCATGGGCAGCCATATGGGTGAATTATTTAATTCACAGGTAAAGAATTGTAGCCAAGAAGAAAAGTGCGCCCCATTTGAAGAAGGATTTTGCTCAAGCAAGGTGGAAACAAGGCATTTGAAGAAGGATTTTGCTCAGGCAAGGTGGCAACAAGGCTAAAAGCTTCCATATTTGGCGCATGCTTTGAAGAAGGTTGATCTTTGTCTGTATAATTGTTTGCATAGGGGTTACAGGAGCTCAGGTGTTTTTGAAAGGATTCATGCTCTCTTTATGTGCAAATTAAACACCGTTTTTTTGGGGCAGCAGGCTTGAAAAGTGCATATTTTTATAATTAAAATTCACTATTCATGCTCCGGTGGCCATTTTTGTCTGAATAAATTACAGGAATTCATTACAGGTGCTTTACAAAAGAAAAGGAGCTTTTATCGATGTCCAATACATTGCATATATCCTCTGAATCTGAAGAATTGTCCAGATCTGCACCAGTTTTGAAGAATTCAAGTTAAATAAGAAGAAAAAGAATTGTTCAGACAAAGATAGACAAAGCTATGGCAAAGAAAGATGAAAAAGAAAGCACAACGGAGTCATGCATTGCTTCTAAATTTGTAGATATTGGAGACACGGATCTAGGCTCGGAACCTCTTGCTGAATTGATGGAAAGACTTCACTCATGCGTGCAGGAGAAACTTCACTCATGCGTGCAGATTAAAAGTAGTGGAATTATTTGAGTTACAGCTTTTCCATCCATAGCCCAGTTGTCAAAGTTTGCCATGCAGGTGCAGATCCATATCCAGATGTAGATGCAAATGTGGATGCAAATCCATATATAGATCCAGATCTAGATCTCATAATTGCAAAAGCTTCCGGCACAAAGGCTTCATCCTCTTGTTTCAAATGCAGCCCGTGAAGAAGTCAGTGTGTGGAAAATTCCTTCCAAGATCTTGTGCAAATGCTCCCATCTTCCAGTTGAAGCCTTCATTTAATTTTCATTCACTCTGAGTGCTTTCCAGAATTTTTAATTACTCATATGCAATTAAAAATAAGGATGATGAGTTATCTACGACCAACATTGCATTGATGCATGTACAGAAGAAGAACTGCAAAATCTTCAAGGATAAAAGAGAAGACAATGCGAAGGTAAAATTCTAGCTTGCTTCCAATTCCAACTGCTTGCAATTCTAGCTTGTTTCCAGATCCAGCTGCTTCCAGATCCAGTTTGAATCAGCTGCATGCAGACATGAAAAAGGACAAAGTCAGCTTTCCTCTTCCTCCTTTCCTCCGACAAAGTAATTGAGCGATCAATTAAATTATACAACTTAAGTGATTGGTTTAAAAGCCATTACTTGAAGAAGTCAACTACTTGGAGATAGGTGGCAGGCATGAAAAATAGAAGGTTCTATTTTCAGTTACAAATCATACATGTCATGCAAAGAGGAATTCCAGGAGGGAGATTGCCAGTTGTTTCTTTTCCAACTTCCACATGTGCCAGTTCAACTAAAGCTTCCAACTTGTAATTGCCCCTCTACATTCTATAAGTAGAGGAAGAACCTTCGGGTTAACGATCGATCAGAATTTGTAAGCAGCAATCTTGTGTTCTAGACTTTGTGTTGAACCCCTGAGAGCAACTTGGAGCAAAGGAATACAAAGGAGCAGGTTTTCGGAGAACTTTGTGTCACGGTGTACTGTGTTTCTTGCTTTTAAATCTTAGATCTTTTAAGTAAACTTTGTGTTATTTTAGATCTGGATCTAGAGCTGCTTTTGTTTTATAATTTTGTGTGTTCATATCTATTAAGTTTCTTCTATGTGCATGCAATTAGCTCTGTTATCTACTAATTGGGATGCACATCTTCCCCATTTCTTCTCTGTATTTCCTTTACTTCCTTCTTCTATAAGATACTTCCTTTCTTGAACAGCTGCTTACTTGCTGCAGAGTTTCTTAGTTATGGTTCATGAACTAAGTGGTTAAAGTAAAACCCCTGATAGATAATAACACATTTTTATTGACAAATTTGACACGGGAGCCTCACCGGTTAAATGAGGGAGATTTATCTCATGACTGCCTAGGTTTTGTGCTATGCAGAAAATCTAGCCAACAGGGGGTATGGGAAGCTGACGCCAAGGGTGGTTGGAAAGCAATGGGTATGTAAGAATATGATGATGTCAGTATCCCTTAACTAAGGGTGGTAGATGATGGCGTGGTGGATGTCGAACATTGAAGGTGTGATAGATGTCATAGGTGTGATAAATACCAAAGATGTGGGGTCAATATGAGAAACAACATGTTGTGAGGTGGAAGCGGGTAATGCTACAATGGTATTGGCTAATGTGGAAGTGGGGGAAAGAGCGGGAGAAATGGATACAAGCATCCCGTATATAAGTTGTCTTGAAAAGTTGCAAGTAGATGAGTGAGTGAGGTAATGTTGTAAGGCTGCAGGATTATGATAAAGGAGTTTTACAAACTCCTCGTCATCGATGGGTATAGAGATAGAAGAAGTGGGATCCATAGGTGAAGAAATGGATGACGAGGAAGCACTAAGTAGTATTGGTTGATAGCTAATGTGAAAAAATAGAGCGTTGGCTTGTTTGCGAGTCAAAACCATGTGAATGGCGGTAGAACATGTAATTTGAGTTCTACTGATGGTACAAAAACAAAAGACAAAAGGGACATGGTAAATGAAAATTGGTCGATGTTTTGACAGAAAAATAAAAACACAGAGACTGACGTTGGTTGGCTAACTGATGCCGTTAGAAAGGGGTAACCGATATCGGTCGCTGGACTGATGCCGGTTACTATGAATAAATGGAAGATTTTAAAATATGGAGATGATGAATGTAAATTGGGTGGACCTGAACTTTGTTGATGGTAACAGAGACTCAGAAATGTAATAAATGATAGAAACAAGTAACAAAAAATATCTGGATGTGAATTGAACACTTTTTGGGAGAAGTAACCAAAAAGTAGGAAACTGATACCGGTCAGTCAACTGATGTTGTTATGAAGAGGTAACCGATGTTGATCGCTAGACCGATGCTGGTTATTGTGGAATATGAGAAGATGATGAAAATTTGAATTTATAGGTGATTAAGTCAAATGAAAACACCAACCCAAAAACTGAGTATGGCAGTGATGAGTCCTAACACACCCATAATGAACCAAAATACACCAGTTATGATGTTGGGGCATGAAGGATAAGGAAAATAAGAAGAAACGGCCTCACACCTCAAAACACAATTTTAACAATCAAAAGTTAACAAAAAACGTCAATCATATGCTTCATATTTTAATGTTATGTGGCTTATGCCACTTAAAACTGAGTATGAGTAGAATAGAGATTTTGATCAACGAGAGTACCCTATAAGTAGTCTATAGTTGGTTTCAGGTGTATTTTGGATTGGTGTCCCTAATATATACTTCACAATATGTGAGGTACAACTATGATATGATGACTGGCCAGAACACCAGCTGGATCCAAAACCAATCCAATTGTTAATCGTTGACGACAATTACTAGGAAGGAAGATGTTTAATAAACAAGTAATTGTTAAAGTGATTTGGATAGGGGTGTGTGTGCACAGAGTGTGAACTATGATTAATTCTTGCCAATTGTCAACTGGCCATGACCTATAGTATATATATTGCAAATAAATTTAAGTGATCTAATACAACATACAAAGGATGAAATGCAAATATTTTAAAGCCCAAATTGAAAGTGAAATTGGATGTAGCAAATAGAGAATAGGTCAAGAGGATGATTTTTCACTAAATACAGGTGCAAAAGAAAGTAAGAAGAATTATTTTTTAACACCAAATGACAAATTTACTTTAGACAATTAGAAGAAGAGAATATTGACCAGAGAGAAAATTAATGTGAATTTTTCAGAAAAGAAAGAAACACACAATTCCCTAAATGAAGAAAATGCAAAGAATCCACAAGAAGGGGCCCCACCGGGAGCACCAAAATGTTTCACCTCAAAGTAATGCGATAAAATAGATAAGGGTAATGGGCGTAGGAGGAATACCTATGAATAGTAGGGAGAAGGTTGCGCGCGTGGTAGACGTTGATCATACTGAATGTGAGAACTTCCTTTTGGCTGGTAGGAACTACCTGTAAAGCACAACAAGACCAAAAGCGAGAGTTAAAAAATATATGTCAGTGGAATTCCTAGAAAATGCTAGTTCCGGGAAGTATGATACTTCCTAGATGGTTATCAATCCACTATTTTATCAAATTAATGAAAATAAATACGAGAAGTAAAGGTCCTATTGCTAACACTTTGATTTAGGTGTCTCAAAACGTTATCAATACACTAGATTAAGCAAAGTACTGAAATACAAACTAATCTAGTATTAGGAAAGATGTGGTTTTGGTTGGGGAAGGTCACTGAGGTGTTAGGAAAGGTCTGGGCAAGATCTTGAATGATTTTGGGCTATTTATTGAAAGTTATGAGCTCATTGTTATAGGAAAAGTTATCAGTCACAGAGACCGGTATCGATTAGGTGACCAATACCGGTACTGGAAAACAACCGACGCCTGTTGGGTGACTAGTACCGGTAGGGTAAATATGGTGGAAATATTAAAAATGGGTGTTTTGGGTCTTTTTGTGATTATACATAGAGTTAAAGGGGTTCAGGAAGAATGATATGATTTTTGTTAAGGCTCAACAAGGGTGGTAGAGGTGCTAGGATGGGTGAAATGGTTCAGGTTGATGGAATAGATGGTGAACATGTGAAAGGTGGTATTAGGGACAGAGAAAGATCATATGTGAGACGTAAATGAAAGAATTAAGATCAAAACAAAAGCTTAATAAATAAGAATGAATTAATTATCTGATAAAATGTAGATCTGAAGGTGGTGGTTGATTGACGAGCATTCATGGGAGATGTGGGAATGTTTCCAGTGCCACGACAATAGAGCCTATGTGCTTTGTTATGATGATCCGAGGCTATTGATGAGATGATTAGATGTTGGTGAAGACCTGATGGGATCTGGTTCTTCATCGGGCAACTTGAATTCTTGAGAGTTAGATACCAAAGCTTGGGTGAATGAATCAATTCAAGAACTTGTGCAAAGAGTTAGAAAATCTTAATTAAGGTAGTCAATGTCATTTAGGGAACCGGCTCCGGCTGAGGGATAACCAGCATTGGTTAGGGAGAAATGGTCAACTTTGCTAAAAATATCTTGATTGCTCCCAAATTGGGCGTGATTGATCTCTTTGTTCCGGGTCAGAAGTGGAAGATAACGCTAGATATAGTGGGAGAGTAGTTAGAGAGATAATAGGTAATGATGATTAGGGTTAGAACAAGTCCTAGTTGGTTAGGGTGATTGGGGATTTGGTCTTGGTCATTTAATGGGCTTAGAATAGGTCTAGGATGAGGTGGAAAGGTGAGGTGGATTTTAGTTTAATCAAGGTAATTAAAATAATAATGATGTGAGGATGAGGATTAATTAAATTATGGGTAATTCAATTAATGCTAGTGTGTAGAAGGGGCCATAATTAGATATATGTGTCAAATTAATTAATTGAAAGGGGCCAAAGGGATTGTGACCAAAATTTGGTGTCTACATCGAGAAGCATGTCACATCCCTCGATGACATGATGAACGAGAAAAGGGACAAGGAGAGTGAGAGGACCTACTTTGAAATGTAACTTGACAACACCATAAGGTCTATTTTACGAGTAGTGTATTTGTGATGGAGGAAAACTAATAGCTCGTAGGAGGGATACAAAACACACAATAATGGGAGAAGAGGGGTCAACCTTGGGTGTTGTTAATAGATATCGTTCCAAGAGATGCCTAAATATGTAAGTAATCAGATGTGAATGTAGCATGATAATCAGTGTGAGAAAAATTAATAACTGGTGGTGAAGTGTTGGTGTTAGCAACTAATAAACTAAGATCTCCCAATGAACAAGGTGCAACATAATTAGTGGAGTTGGTAGATTTTGTTTCATGTTTGGGTAATGGGTTATTAAAAATTTTGAGTTTATGATTTTCATTAATAGGTGTAGATGTTGTAGATTCAGGAAGGTCAATTTGGCCATTATCAAGCAAGTCATGAATGAGGTATTGTAATCAAAGACATCAATCAGTGGAATTTCTGACACATTTGTGGTAATCATAATAAGATCTCTCATTGAAGTTATGGCCTTTCGGCTGAGATGGATCAAGTTGTAGGGTTGATGGAAAAATGATAAGATTACTATCAAGAAGTTGTGGTAATAAAACACTCAACGGTGTACTAAGCTTAGCAAGAGTGCGTCTATATGGTTGAGCTCGCAGCTCCTAAGAAGTAGATAAAACATCAACAACAAATGGTTTATCCACAGGTTTGGCAGTAAAAGTTTTGGATGGCGGTCTATTTGGAGCACGGGTGAAGGACGAAGCTTGTTCCTGATATTTAAGCTTTCCTATGGCAAGGAGCTTATCCTCATGAAGCTTGAGGTTGTGATAAATTTGATTGAAGGAAGCAGGTCCCTCAAAGAGGAAACTCTCTTGAAGCGGTGGCAAAAAAACTATGAATAAAGATATCATGGAGTTTGGAATCCATAAGGGGATGAGTCATCTTAACGAGATTATGTTTCTAATATAAGACATAATCAGATCAATGTACATTGGGCCCTTGTTTGAGTTGGGCTAGCTAGGCATAATAAATCTTAGGATCGATAATGATGGAAAAGTGAGTTAGAAAGACATCAGCTAGATGCGTGAAGGAGACCATTGAATGAGCAGGTAGGTCGTAAAACCAACACATTGCATTGTCTTGTAAAATGCAAGGAAAGAGTTTAGCAAGGATGGTATGATCATTTGCATAATCTAGATAGGCTATATGAAAAGCACACAGATGTTCTTGTGGGTCACCATAGCCTTTAAAGACGACTAATTTAGGAGAGAAAAAATTGGGGGGAAAGGCATATGCGGAAATAGCCGGTGCAAAAGGGGTATGCAATAAGGAAGTGAAATATAGAGTTGGAGATCCTCGAGAGGTAGCAAATTATATTTTCTGAATTTGATATTGTAAATCCTTATATAAATATGTTAAGTCAGGGGTATGTGAATAGGATCTGAGTTGCACATTGGGAGTGCAAGGGTTAGTTATGAGAGAAAAAATTGTAGGAATAGGATCAGAAGCATAGACATGTGGAGTGGAGACCATGGGATCCGAAGAAACTACTACATATGCCATAACATCTTGAGCTTGCTGAGAAGAAATTAAATCATGTCAGACATGCGAAAGATGAGTGGCATTGTCATGCAAGGCTTGGCAAAAATCAGTGATGACATTGAGTTGTTCTTGATCTACATTAGTGTCCTCATCGTAGGATTTTTCACTATCAGAGGCTTCGATGTCACGGAGAGGAATTCCGTTAGAATTATATAAAGATTTTTCAATCATATAGGTGGTAGAATCAGCCATGGATCTAAAAGAACAATGGGAAACTAAGGGGAGCTCAGAATATTGAAGAGATCCAAAATGATCAATATGGGTGATGGGCATAAAGATGAAAGCGATGAAGGAGTGACGGGTTCACCGAAATGATTAACTAAAATTAACTAAATGCAATGAAATAATAAAGTTAGTTAATCTAATTAGGAGGACTAAAACGTTGTGTAAATGCAGTAAAATAGTATGAAATGATTCTAAATAATTATACTAAGTTAAATGAAACCCTAAATATCAAAGGAAAGAGAGAGAATAACTTAACTAATGGTAGGAGACCGTCGCAGAGTGTCGTAGTTCTAATTACATATTCTAGAACCAAGAACAAACACTCAGAGGCCTTGTGAAGGGAAGATTTGGAGAATATGAGTTGATTGAGGCACCCTAGAAGGTACTGGAGTGCCCCGAGGCAACCTGGTCTATAGATTAGGTGCCCTAGTCCCTGTAAATGCTTAAAATTTGAACTTTGGATGGTTGCAAGTTGATCTGAGAAGCTCTCTATCTGTCACACTAGACCTACAAAGTTGTGTCGAATGTGTTGGATAATGAAGTGACAACCTGCAATACAAAAGGAAGTATTAAACCGTAGAAAAAATAAATATGCAAAATGAATGGTTTGAATTGACCTCAACCACCAAACTTGTGGTCTTATCACTAAGCGTTGCACTACATTTAAGACCCAGATGTAGTTCTGGTATGTGTGTGCATGTCATGCCCTAGGTGTTCTTGTGCTAGTCGTACTTTGTGAAGTAGTGAGGAATAATAGTTATAGAAATGTATTAGAATGTGTGCATGGAATAGAATAAAATCCCTCCCCCTATGTTGTGATGTGTTTATGTAGATCTCTAGCCTTGGTGCATGGCACTAATGGATGTAAGTGATGTAATGGATGCAACTCTAGATGGAGTGATAGTAGTGTGTGACACTAGGACCTTCATTATGGTCTCATAACATTGTATTTATAGGGTTTTCTTGCTTTAATTTCATAATTAATCCCAACATGACTGACCACTAAAAATATAAGGATGAAAAATGGCTAGAAAGAGCCCAAAAGAGGCGGGAAAGTGGGAAAATGAACCAGGGCACCCCGGGTGGGACCGGGGCGCCATGGGGCACTCCAGTATAGGCATAGGCGCTTGGATTTCTACGAAACAAATGGGAAAATTCTGAAATAGGTGGATATGTGTGTGGGAATATGTGGGAAATATGAAATAAAATATAAATAAGATGACCAAAATATGGGATTAATTAGTACTTTATTAACTTAAAAACCCTCTAAATATTAGTATGATAACCAAGCTAAATAATGCCTAATGTGCAAGATTTTGTGACTACAACTTCAGAGGTGTAACAAAGACAGAAAACCCATATCATAAAAACTAATTTCACTAAAATATGAGGCCCATAAATTTAGTTTCTAAAAATACTAAGCCTCCTACATGGGCTCTTATTATTTTTAGTAAGATCTCATAGTGAACAATTTCAGCAAAGGCATTGTACACAATGAGCATGCCGAAGGAGAATTTGAGTGATTGAAGCTGGAAAGGGTGAAAAAAATCAATTTTATAAAATAGTAAATCCCCCTTTTCAAGTATAAATAAGTGTCTTGGCCATCATGAAATTCAATTTCACAGGAATCAAACCAGTCTTAACTCTTTCTTCTAAGTATTCAGATGTGGGGGACAATGGTGTCGCTCACATGGACCTTGAAAATCCTGAAAAATGAATGCCTAGCGGATCGAGAGAGCCAATGGAGGAAAAATTTCTCACAAGTAGGTTGATCCCTAATTGTGGTCATCTGTGTCCTCAAGATGAAATGGTTGTCATGGTTTCATTGTCTAAGTAATTGTTCTAGTTTCCCATTCACATGTGTAATCAGAAGATCAAATGAATAACTGTGTTTCAAGGTTTGAAATGGTGGTTTCATATTATAAAATGGGAATCCTTCATTGTTTCCATAATGTACTCATAAGTGCACATCACTTGTATGGGAATGTGCATCATTCAAGGGGGAATATTTTCCAGTGGAACATGGCAATGTCACAAAGGATCATCACAAGAATTTCCCACAGGTCATTTCGAATCAACATTAGGAAATCTCAATAATGTTCTTACAAACTCATTCTATAGTCCAAGTTGTCTATGCATCATGTACCTAGAAGGGATGTTATCACCATCGTAAGGGAAAAAGTGTTCAAAATGCACTTCATCAAAGCTTCTCAATGAGTACAACAGTGTGGCTATGTAGCATAAGTCATCAGAGGTTAATTTCTATCCTCAACTTGTTTGGAGTAGATCTCTGTGAGCAACACCCGTGGTCATTAAGGTGATCATTCAACAGTGTTTCTAAAAACTCAATTTGAGGTGTCCGTGCATCATCTGAAGGATATTCATCATGGTGTAACAAGTTCTAAGATCTAGAGTTCACCACATTGGAACATTTCATCGGATCAGTCATGCAATGAGGTGAAGGAGGAAAGGCATCATCTTCATCAACAGTCCTTCTTCGTTCTCCTATATCATTCTCTCTCCTCTCCCCCCTTGTCTAAATCTTCATTGTGAGCAATCATGAAGTTCATCCTATTCACTTAAATTTGACTATAATCAAACATTTTAATAAGTATCCCTTAATTAATAAAAGGGGACTTAAATGCATCCCTTTAGGATTTGAAAATTCACATGTTGTGAGGGACATATGAATGGTCACATGGGGGGAGGGGGGTAGGCGAAGATTCTTCCAAGGTTTTTAAAAATGTAATGGCACTCACATTTTAAGGGGTTGTCAATTTTGTATGTTCATGAGATATTATTACTTGTGAAGACACAAAAGTGATAGCTATTTCCTCTATTCCCATTCTCTATGTTCTTCTTGTTCTCACTTTATACAATTTTTCCAAAGCATCAACGAAGAAAGAACGAGTTTTTTGCCTTTTTTTATAAGTATATTTTTGAAACTTTGTGTTCTTGAACTTATATTGTATTTTTGGAAATTACAAAGTTGTTTTTATTCTATATATGTGTGCGTTGAAGTACTCTGATTAATGGTTGTAGGCATCCGATTTTCTACCTACAATATTAATCATCCCTCTCTTTTTCCCGCTCCCTTTCCCACTCTCTCAGAAAATTCCTCTCTTGTAAGAAATCGCAAGATTTTTCCATAGGGTTAGTGGAGTATCCCTGTTGGATCCCATGACATCAGACCACCACCGATTTCAATTTCATGCACACATAATAAGTGGAGTTGCACCACCCAAGAAGAGGGACCTAGAGTCCCGGAGACATTGATGGATACCCATCAAATTTTCCACCTAAAAAGTTCTATGGCCAACAAATTTTGGCGACCACACTAGAGCTGACTTGGCAGCAATCTGCACCCAAAATATGATCACAAGAAAATACCAAAAAAAATCAAATATTCCAAAAATAAAAAATTAAGAATTTGAAAAAATAAAAAAGAGAGTTGATTGAAATCCATTGCTAAAAATCCCACTTTTGATTCATGTGAATGACCTTTCATATTCCACAAAGTCCTTCATATTCCCATTGTAATATTTTCCCAAAACTTGCTGAAAGGAGATATACCAGGCTAAATAGGCTAAGAGGAATTGTTGATCCCACTTTCGAGGGTCTGCAACACCTGTAAGAAAAATCCAAAGATAATTCATATTTCTTCTCTCAAGCCTCTTCTCCATCTGAATCTTCAAGTGGTACCCATGGAAATCCTATTAAAACTCCTGTCGATACTCCTACAAATTCTCCCATCTTTCAACCACCTTTGAACATTGAATTCCTTGGTGAAGAAGAAATAGAACCAAAAAAAGAATAGGGAGAAGAGTTTACAGAAGCAGAAGATGAAGCTGAAGCAAAAGGAATAATGGCAGACACAGAAGAAAGACACCAACCCATTGTTATATGGGGGAGGAATACAGGACCAATTTCTCTTACACCCCATCTTCGTGATTTACCAACAAGTTCCCGCAATAAATTTCTAAAGTTCAAAGGTGACGACACCCAGCTTCTTGAAGAGCACATCTCTACCCTCATCACATCATGCAAAATTCTTGGAATCGGACATGAGGACATTTCTGTGAGATTGTTCGTGGAATCAATTCAACCTCTTATCAGCTAAATCCATTACTAGCTAGGAGGACATAAAAACCAGTTTTGAAGAAAGATTCAAATCCACTGAAGACTATCAAGACCTCCTAGTCCAGTTGGCTTAAATGAAGAAGGAATCCAATGAGACTATGAGAGACTTCATAACCCTTTATAACAAGTTACTTAAAAGGATACCTCTTGCGATAACAACATAAAAATATTGTTCATAAATGCTAAAATTCTTGAAGTATGATTCTTTCTCTGAAGGGTTCAACCAAGAAATATTGCACAAGTGCAAAGAATGGCCATTGAATTTGAGGATGACTTCATCCTATAATAAAAATGAATAATCCCTCAAGGAAGGATAAAGCCCAACATCCTAAAGATGAGAGAACTGATCTGATGTTGCAGAAATTGGTAAATAAAGTGACACAGTTAAAGAGATAATTTTTCCAACTAGAATACCATCTAGGTCACAACATAAATAAGATTGTAGGAGCATCCTAAAGGCTTTCCTTGGATGATCCACTCGTTAATGCAACCTGCAAAAATCAAGAAGATGAAGAAAGGATTAAACAAGAAATTGAAGATAATGATTTCCCAGAGATTGAAGAGCTTGAGAATGATATGCAAAGCAAATTCTGTGAGTTTTCTAGAGGTGATGAAGATGACGAAAAAGATGCACCCAGTTTCTCATGTGTCATATTCACTTGTTCTCAGTCTCAAAAAGGATATTTTTTCTGATACTTTTTTGAAGAGGAAGAAGGCCGCAGATCCTCTCGCGATGACTCCACAAAAGAAAATAATCAGTTAAGGATATCAACTTCCACCCTCTATAGAGTTTACCTTGGAGAAACCCGATCCCATGGAAAATAAGAGGTCACATGCTATTCCAAGTAAGTCTTCCCATGCCCCTTCTAAATCTAACTCTTCTCTTACAAAATATATTCCATTAAAAGAATCTAATGTAGCTCTGAAATCAACCTCTTTTTCCCAGAATTCTACTCCCTTCTCCAAACCTATCTCAACTCTAAAACTAGTTCCTTCACCCCCTTAACTGCACCTACTTCATTCAATCACATTGAACATGATGAAATTTCAAATTACTAAATTTGAGTATTTATGAACACACCCGGAGCAATTCAAGAGGTTGTTCGATGTTGTTTAAAGTGGTTTCCCAAAATCCAACACTGTGAGTCCCAATCCTAAAGGTCTATTACCAAACCCACCTACACTTCCATCACATAACATGCTTGCTTTGAGTGCATCAAATACCAATAAGGTCGATACTTTCTATGTTTCCCTTCTCATCGAAGAATATAAAATGAATAATTACATAATAGATTCAGGCGCCTCGGATAATGCAATGCCTATGAATGTCGCCAATTCCCTTAAACTCATCGTGACTCTGAATGATGGCTCTTGTTACTCCATGGAGTCAAAATAAGTCACATGTGTAGGGAAGGTCAAATATGCACAAGCAGCTCTTGCCAAATTTCCAGATAAGAAGGTGTTAATGACTATCTTGGTATTAGACATCCTGGATACATTTGGAATGTTGTTACGTAGAAGCTTTTTCCAACATTTTGTTAGAGTACATATTTACCTTAGCTCATGTTCACCTAGGTACTTTATTTGTTCACCTAGGTACTTTATTTATCTTTATTGTATTTATCCTCACCCACTTATGTGTGTGGATATATATTTTTATTTATTTAGATATTAGGGGGATATTATCTAGTTGTTAGGTATAGTTCTTTCCTTGATCTATGGTATTGACTAGAACCTTGATGTCTAGTTCTCTTCTGAATCTAAATCCTTATCCCCTGGTCATATGGGATGGTCATATGAAGGCTTAAAGCTTGTGATTCCAACTATTAGGTGCTTAACTCCAGCCCCTTTAATTTTATTTGTGTGGTGAAGGCAAGAGCATTTTATTTTATTTTAGTGGCAACTAAAATAAATAGTAGAGCATAATATTGAAAAACTTGTATCTTTTGATCGATAACTCGGTTTTGAGTGCCATTTTTTGTAAAAGTGTTTGGTTTTCCATGCTCTTTCCATTGAAAATATTTATTTTGAGAATTGCACTATAATTATAAAGTGCCATATTGTAACACACACTCATTATAAAGTGCCAAAATCTGGGGGAGGCTCTTGTTGCATTGCTTGGTTCTTGCATTTCTTTTGGTGATTTTTTGAGGATGGTGTCTTTATCTAACACATAATTACCACACATGGAAACCACGAATGGAAACAATAATTAAGCGGAAAGGATTATGGGCTTTAACTTCTTTAGAACAACCAATTTTCACTAGAGAATATGAGAAATTTTAGTACCAATGCAAATTTGATGAGTGTATGGGTTTGATAGGAACTTATGTAAACGATAGTATTTTGTTTCATTTGGAAAAATGTGACTCTCCTTTCAAAATATGAGAGAAATTGGAGGATTTATTTGGTAAGGTGGATCATATGAGAGCTATGAAACTTGAAATTGAGATCACCTCTCTTAATCCTGAAGATTTTCTAAAAATTATAGACTATCTTACCAAGTTTAAGCATTTGTTGACACAGCTAAAAGGGAGTGGAAGAGATAAGAAATATGAAGAGTGTTTTTACTTGATTCTATCCAAGCTGAGAGGACCATTTCAAATCTTTTCTTCAACCCTTTTCTCTAGCATGAATGCCTTAGGTGAAAAATTCAAAATGCCTGACTTAGAAACATTTTGTGAAAGACTTACTGGGGAAGAATTAAAATTGTCTCACCTTGAGTCTTCCACCTCTCAAAAGGCATTAGTTGCATCTAATCCTAAGGGAAAGGGAAAATAAAAAAATAAAACCAAATCCACCCCTTCTCCATCTCAAAGTGCTCCTAAACCCCCCAAAAAAACTCTAAACTCAAGGAGTCTTCTAAATCAAATAATAAGTCTAGCCTTTCATGCTTTTTTGTGGGGATAGTGGTCATGAAGAACATAGGTGTTATAAGTGAATGAAATCCTTAAAGGATGCAGTCAAGAAACACAAAATTTCTATCTCCACTCCACCTCCTTCTAATCAACATGGAAAAAAACTTACTGTTGACGGGAGATCTTAGTCACCACTTGCAGATAGTTGGGTTATAGATTATAGTGCTTCTCATCACATGACTTCTTCCAAGGAGTCTTTTGTTTCTCTAGGTTTGAGTTCTACTTCCAAAATTAAGGTTGGAGATTCTTCCTTTCTTTTTGTTGAGGGAAAAGGTGATATACAACTTGATGGTGGTAGTATCTAAGATGCACTATATGTTCCTAACATCACTACAAATTTGTCATACCGGTCAAGGGAAAACAGTGACTTTTACACCACATGGGGCAGAAGTAAGAAATTTTTTGGAGCCTTATTCACTTGTTTCTCAGGGTATTGTTGATCATAGTTCTAGACTATATCACTTTGAGGGTTTTGATGACACTTCTTCTATAGGGACAATATTGGTTTCTCATGCAGATTCAGAGAGTAAGCTTTGGCATGAAAGATTTGGACATCTTAATTACAAATATTTGAAGGAGTTGAGCACTCATAGTATGGTAGATGATCTTCCTAGAGTTTATTATCTTGAGGGAGTTTTCTTTGGCTATGCATTAAGGAAACAACACCAAATTCCATTTCCTAAGAATTTGTCTAAGAGAGCTTCTTCACCACTTGAGCTTGCACATAATGACTTGATGGTTTTACCTACCCCCTCTTTCAATGGAGATAAGTATGCACTTACCTTTATTGATAATTTCTCGAGGCATACTTGGGTTTATTTTCTTAAGTACAAAAGTGATTTTTTTAACACTTCAAAGTCTTCAAGGCTTTGGTCGAGAAACAATCTTCGAGTTACATGAACCTTCACAATGATAATAGGGGGAGTACTTCAAAAATGAGTTTTCTAATTTTTTGGAAACTTAAGGCATTATTCACCAGCATTATGTTCCTCATAATCCACAACAGAAAGACTTAGCAGAGCGGAAGAACATAACTTTTAAGGAAATGGCTAACTATATGATGCATTCTAGAGATTTACCTCCCATATATTAGGCAGAAGCAGTTAATTGTGCTAACTACATTTAGAATCACGCACCACATAAAGCACTTGAGAATTTGAATCTAGAGGAAGTTGGGTCCAACACTAAGCTAGATGTCTCATTTTTTTGAGTCTTTGGGAGCCATTCTTGGGCCTTTGTGCCAAAGAAGAAAAGGAAATATTTGGATAAGAAGAGCAAACCCTTGATCTTTGTAGGGTATTATGAGGACATGAGAGCTTATCGAATTCTAGATTTTGATACTCATGATGTTATTTTTCAAACACATGTTCAGTTTGATGAGCACTTCCTCATGGTTGTTCATCTTCTTTCATGCCTCCTCCTTCTTCTTAATCTCACCTTGATGATCCTTTCTTTGAGGAGGTTGATGAGGAGGTTATAGATGTTGTTGAGGATCCTATTCCCACTGATGTTGTCACTATGCCTAAGTGGGATCATACTACAGTTTCTGAGGCAACAACTTTCATACAAGATCTTCCACCCACTAGGCATCATCACACACATTCTATAGGTTTTGGACTTTTTTGTCAGGAAGTTTTTGAGGATCCACAATATTTTTCAAAGGATCATGTGATATAGGAGTGGGATGATGTGATGGAAGCTGAGTATTATTATTTGATGAAGAATCATACTTGTGATTTGGTATCTCTTCCTAAAGGAATAAAGATGGTTAGGTGTAAGTGGGTATACCAAACCAAATACGCAACTGATGGGTCCATTGACAAGTATAAGGCTCATCTTGTTGCAAAGGGTTTTTCACAAGTTGAAGGTATTGATTAATCTGAGAATTTTACACCCGTTGCCAAGATGGATTTTGTATGCCTTGTACTTTATATTGCTGCATCACAGGGGTGACCCGTATACTAGATGGACGTGAAGAGTGCCTTTTTACATGGATATTTACAAGAGGAAATATACATGGAGCAACCGGTTTTGTTAAGGATTATTCTCTTGTTTGTAGGCTTTGAAGGTCTCTCTACGGTCTCAAACAAGCCCCTCGGGATTGGTATGAGAAGATGGATTTTTTTTCTTATATCTACTAGTTTTGTTCATTACCACTCCGATCATATAGTGTATGTCCAGTATGTTGGTGAGGATATTGTGATACTTCTCTTGTATGTTGAAGATCTATTACTTACTAGAAACTCTTCTTCCCACATTCAGACTATTCAGAGGGCTCTTTCTACATAGTTTGACATGACAGATCTTGGGATATTGCATTATTTCCTTGGTTTGTAGATTTCTTAGAAAAATTCAGGGATTGATTTGAGTAAGAAAAAGTACACCCATGATCTTCTTCAGCGCTTTGATATGGCTGATTGCAAGCCAAGTCCATCTCCTTTTCAGTCTGGGGTTACTCTTACTTCCATATGTACCACTCCAATTTTTGATCCCACTTTGTATAGGAATTTGGTTGGAAGTCTCATGTACTCGACCCATACTCACCTTGATATTTCATTTACAGTAGGGCTTGTATGTCGGTTTGCACATTCTTCTCATAGTAGTCACTGGCAGGATGCTAAAAGAATTTTGTGCTATTTGCAGGGCACTTCCCACTTTGGCCTACACTACACTAGGGGTTCTACTCAGTTGGTTGGGTATACAAATTCAGATTGGGCATGTTCTATTGATGACATGCATTCCATTTCTGGCTATCTTTTTTGTCTCGGTTCTTCTCTAGTTGCTAAAAAGCCACAAGCTATTGCACTTTCATCTTCATAGGAAGAGTATTGGGCAGAAGTTACAACGAGTCAACATATTCTTTGGCTTCGATAGTTATTGATAGAGTTTGGATTCCCACATGATTCACCGACTGTACTTTGGTGTGACAACGAAAGTGAAATTCATATTTCTCACAACCCAGTTGAGCACCAGCGTGCCAAGCATATTGAGACACACATCCACTTCATTTTTCAACACATTCAGGATGGAGTTCTTTGTTGGGAGTACATTTCAAATCAACAACAGGTTTAAGACATATCTACGAAGCCTTTTGCATCACCTCGCTACCTTAAGTTGTGTGGAATGTTTGGGTTTTTAGAAGTTGTTCTTGGGGGGTGTTCGTGAGAACATCTTCCTTCTTCTTCTTCTTCTTCTTCTTTCTCTTTCCTTTTAGTAGGATTCTTTCCTTCTTTTGGTTCGATATTTCTTCATGGATATATTGTACATGAGTACCTCATCAGACCTAGTTTGCGGGACTCATACTGTGGACATGCCACTTCTATTCTGGCCCCTAGCTTCACTTGAGGGGGGCTGTTAGAGTAGGTATTTACCTTAGCTCTTGTTCACCTAGGTACTTTATTTATCTTTATTGTATTTATCCTCACCCACTTATGTGTCTAAATATATTTATTTATTTATTTAGATATTAGGGGGATATTATCTAGTTGTTAGGTATAGTTCTTTCCTTGATCTATGGTATTGAATAGTTATATCCTTGATCTATGGTATTGACTAGATCCTTGATGTCTATTTCTCTCCTAAATCTATAGACTTAACTAGTTCTTTGATGACTAATTCTTTCCTTGATATATGGATTGATCTATGACCTTATCTAGTTCTTATATTGTTATTCCTTGCATATATAAGAAAATCCCATTCTAATTGTATTTCATTGAGTTCCATAATAATATATGATATTGTTGCTCATTTGTTTGCAAAGGTTCATGTAAAGTTATTCTGGCGAATTACTTTCATCTTATTGATCGTGTTGTTTGATTAGTGTTGGTACCCAAACTTAATCTCCTTCACAATTCAAGCAGCATCATGGATCTCACAAGACACTCAAGGGCAGATAAATGATTTGTGTGTCATTTATAGTCGGGGAGAACATCTATCTGACTTGTTAGCACTCAAGATTTGAAGGAGTGGGTAGCACCTCAAAAAGGATTTTGATCTAATCCTCACTATTCTAGGTTGTGCCTTTAAACCAAGGTTAGAGAACCTATATTGCAGCCTTTGTTTGATGAAGGAGGTGGAGATACCTTTGTGCTTTGCACATTATATGGAGATGGCCTTGGGAAAACATGATAAATTATCCATTATTCAAACTCAAAAGAGTTGTCACTACTAAATGATGGAAATACTTTCAAGACAAGGCTAAGGCTACTAAAGACATGATAAAATCCTTATATGTTTTGTGCATTTTTGTGAATGGATTGTATTCTTTTGTTGACACACAATGCAATGCAGGGGGTAGTATGGGTAGGATGAGTTAGTTTGAATGAAATTTTGTTGGGAGATGTTTAGACAAGACTAGATAGGAATTACCAACTTCTTTGAGAACCTTTGCAAGAGATTTGCAACACCTAAACAACAGAGATGTTTCAATGGGTTTAAAATACTCCTTCAACCAGGATATGTGCACCAAATGGAGGCCCAGATCTACACTCTTCCACACAACCTTTGATAACCTACCACAAAAGCTTGAAGCAAAATACAAACAAAATATCCAAGAATCCCTATTTGATCATGACCTAAGGTGCACCCAAAGGTTTACAAACAATCTCAATATTCAAGGACAATAAAATGAATTTATTTGTTTTATCTTCTATCAGATGAAGGCTCTTCTGAATATAAGATTGCAAATGCCATTAAACCATAAACAAGAAATGAGACCTTGTATAATCAAAGAGATCCTAAACATAAGATTGTAACATGAGTAAGAAACACAAATTGAAATCATTTTGAAACATAAGCATATGCAAATTTTGCCAAGAGATAACACCAAATTATCCAAAATTTTGATCAAATACATCAGCAGGGGAATGCTATAAGAAAAATCTTAGAGCTTGTTGATGGCTTTACAACTGAAACCAACTCAACATGATGAAATCTGATGCAATATGGAATTGAAAATGGCTCTCATGCGGTTTTCTCCAGAGAAATGGATTTCTTCCAGTTTTTTCCTTGAAAATTCTACTTTTTTCTCTCCCCTTTTCAATTTCTCAAAAATGCATAATATACCCTATGCCATCATGGATTCTTCCTTCCCAAGAAAATAATATGCTTATGGGATCAAATTTGTTACAACAACTTCTCATGATTCCATGAAAATGACATAAAACTAGAAAACAGTTCGCAGGTTAACAGGGATGCATAAATTTTTTAAAATATTACACAAATTCGGATCCTTATCCATCCCAGGGTCACGTTTTTGTCATTCAGGCATGCCAACATACTTTAGCAATCATTTTTCACCTTTTACCTTTTCAATTTTTACCTCTGCAACCTTTGATTTTCAGTTTTCACGTTTTTTATCAGACAAAGGCAAGAATTATATAAAATTCATTGTAGACCATCAAATTAGGTCATGAAAATAGTTCCATTGTACTCAAAAGGCCGAGAGGATGCAAAATCATATAAAATTTGATGTGATTTGGTGAAGAAACGACGAATTCGAGCTTCTTGGAGCTCTCATGGCAGCAAAATGGGTGAATGCACAATATCCGTTGATTTCGGATCAACTTTAAATGCTAGCCCTCCATGTGGAGGATGAGATTATTGAATATCCCCTTTTTTCCCTTTAGATAAGGTGGGACATGTGTCAAAATGTGATTGGATCCAGTTCCCATCTTTAAAAATGCGTTTGCGAGCTTTTTTAAATTTTGGGAAATTTTGTAAAATTTCCCCGCGAGCCCGAACACCCGCTCTCTTCCTCACCATGTGGAACTCTCCCATTCACTATGGGTCCAAGCTTCCAATTATTCCCGCAAAAAATATAAATTTTCAAAACTCTCCATTTGACTCCTTTGGAAAATGCCACGTGTCCTCTATAGATTGGTTGCGGAGGCATGCCTTCAATTTTGACTTAGCTCCCTTTGCCTGATTTTTTGCGATTCTTGGACACGTTTCCTTTTTTGATTGGTTTTCAGAACCTCGGGTCTAATTTTTACTTTTACCATTGGGATTTAAAAACTCCAAAGTCATCACGGAACCCGTTGCCCCATCTTGACCCTTTGTGGACACATGTTAGCTCCGGATTAGAGCAGTAAAATGTCACAAAAATTTCCTTCGGCCCCCTTGTTTGAATTTTCTCATTTTCTGGACACGTGTCCACCTGTAATTAGATGCGGGATTTCGGGTCAAAAATTTTCCCTTGACATTTTGGGTCAAAAATCCCCAACTCCCTCTGCCACCCGCATGTCCCCTGAGTCCATATGTCCTCTTCCCATTCGCTGTGGGATTTTGGGCCTAGAAATGACTTTGAGAATTTTGCCAAAATGAAAGCCAAAATTCTTAAGGAACCTCTACCACCCGCCACTCTACGACCAATCATAATGTGCCACGTAAGCATCCTTTGCAAAAGGCGAAGCCATGAGTCAAAATTTTCCCTTTAGCCAAAATTTCAAAAATTAACAAGTTAGAAATATTTCCTGACCACCCCCGGCCAATAGGAGCCCGCCACCTTGCAATAATAGTGTGATGATGAATTTAACGGGCCGAAGACACCCGTCTGATTGTCAAAATGTGCAAAAAATAGAGGATGCCCTAGAATTCAAAATTTTCGACAAGGGAGGCATATTTATTGATTTCAAACCAACTGAATCATTTTTTGACCTTATTTTCGACCTTGGGATTGGGAAAAAACTTGCACAAATTTGGGATTCGATCAGACTCGAGTTTTTTCATGATTTGAAAAAGGAAAAATGACACAGCCCATAAAGATGAAGAAATTAGGGCACAAATGGGGGCAAATTTGGAAATTTGTTTCAGATGAGGGCAAAACAACAACATTATGAGCATTTTCGAAGCATTCGAATAGAAGGGAGAAATGCAGACCACCAAATCGACCAATGAAACGTTTGTGAGCAAAATGGACATGAAGAATTAGGGCACATTATGAAAACTCAATAATGGGACCAATAATTAGCATTTGTGTTCTTGGCTTAGTATAATCCGGTTATCGTTCCTTTTAAATTTTGGAGGGAAAATCCAGATGAATTTGTCTTCTGTGACCATACCGGTTAAAAGAGATATGGAGAATTTGCTTCCTCTCAAATATATGAGATATACAATGCAAAATTCAAGAATCCTAGGAGTCAACATCTTGTACCAAGATAACATGTAAATAAATCATTTTATAAAAAACAAAGAAGAGGATGAGATTCCCATCTTGATAGGACCAAACATCCCTTTCTGAGGGGGTATTGATCTTAAAGAAGTATCGATAAGCTTTGAGTTACAATAGGATGACACCAAATTTCTAAATAATGCAAACCAAAACAAAGATGAAGTATTCCTTAATGAGTTCCAAGTGGAGCAATCAAATTATGTGCTTATCCATGACGAGGATACAATCTCATTCCCATTTGAAGATGAATATTCTCTTGATCATGTCATCCATGAAGAAGAAACCAAGAAAACTCATGAACAATCTTTGAAAGGTTTGAAGGAAGAGTATTTGGAAGAACTCCTGAGAGCTTCATGAGAAACATAATACCCTAAACTAAGTCTTGAACCCCTAATGCAAGCTATGGATCTGCAAGATTAACATGTATCTAATTATGGTTTCTCAAATCATTCAAAATTTGGTCACGAAGAAGAAAAACAAGGTGAAGAATCTGATGTCCCTCTTGAGCCAATGGGTGATAAATGCAATGATGAAGTTGAAGTTCTCTCCTTTTCCTTTGAAGAACAAGATTCTTTCTGTGATGAAAAAGTTAAGAAAGCGTTTTGAAGTTGAGGCTCCCTTTGATAAAGAAGTAGTGGAATGTAATGAGCCTTGGGATAATGTATCAATTCTTCTAAATGGTTGTCTCGAATCACAAAATGAATATTCTTCAAATGAACGTAAAGGTGAGATTTTGGTAGTCTCAAAGAAGGATTCGGTGAAAGAAATATTGGAAGCTGCAAAAGGTATGGAAGATCTCGAGATGAGTCTTGACCTCTTGACTTGTGCCTTGACCATGCAAGATGGGTATGAGGTTATTTATGACCCTTCAGCGAATATCCAAGACCCTTATAATGGAGTGAAACAAATATATGGATTTAAGGATTATCACAGAAAAGATGTCCATGAACATGAATTTGGGAAAAGAGAAATCTCAAGATACTCAAACTATTCAAACAAAAATCAGCCCTAGGGAAACGATGAGATGCTCAATGAAAAATTAACAATGTGGGTGAACACGGAAGGCAATTGGCATTCCGAAACTGATTTCAAGGGAAGTAAAGGCAATAGAATTTCTTAGAAAAGTTTTGAACATCAAAGAGACCATGTAGGATCACTCCTCCCAAACATGCAGGTAGTCATGAAAAGACATGGATTTCGTAAGCAGTTGAGGAAAGGAGGATAATTTCTTGAACGATTCAATGGCTTCGCAGAACATCATCATTCAATGATACCCCTTCATGGGTACCTTATAAAAAGGGAAAGTGTGTTATCCCCTGCATTGTACCATATGTGATTTAGGTATGTTTCCTTTTTGTTGTTGTGTTTGTTTTTTCTTTCATTGTGGTGTGTTTCCCTTTTATCATGTGTGTGTGTTCTCCTTCCAGCTACCTATTGCTTTTAATTACTATGTGTAACACAATGGATAAGTCACTAGTCTGATTTGTAAATTAAGTTTCTAGGATTCCTCACATTATATACTTGGTGTGATCGATCCAAAATATATCCCCAAGCTGGAGCCAACTGTTGTCATGTGTTTTTTCAAGGGAAAAATTCCACTTGAAAACAAACAAGTATACTCTAGTGTCAAAATTTTGCATTGTAAACCTTCCCAGACACCACTTCAAATCAACATATCCCCCATCTCAGGACTATAATTCCTTTGTAAGTGGTCCAATGTGTTGTGTCAAAATTTCTATAGATGATTTAGGGAAATCAAGTTCATTCAAGTGCTTCCAATTTGGTGCCACTCGGAGCCGATCATTTCGCAGACTCATAATGGCTATTTTTATCCTTTTTGAGAAAAGTGCATATCCTCTGTATTTGAGGTTAATCCCTAGATTCATCAAGAGGGTGTATTCATGAGCTAAGATCATCATGCAAGTTATTTTGAAACATTTAGGTAATATTTGGTGGTTTTGGAGAAAGTTCATCAAAAGCAGGTTTTTGAGGCCAAGGGAGCTTGCACTAGGAAAAAGTACTTGAACTTTTGGAGATTATTCTGGGAACTCTGGAATGAGTTAATAGAAAAAGAATATCAATGGAATGAAGGTTAAGTCCTTAACTTGGTGGTAATCTCATATCCTTTTTAAGCCCCATGAATCTTTCTAGGAAACTCATTCTTTGAAGAACCAACTTACGATCCTGAGAAAAAAGAGGTTTTTGAGAGGATTTTAGGAAGAATAAATACATGAGGCCCATCCCATCCTTCTCCAAAGTTCATTTAAAGTTAAAATCATATAAGTAAATTCCTAAAAAGACCTCTGGGAGCCCGAGATATGGCGTTTTCAAGTCTCTTCTCAAAGTACCATGTTTCAATAGTTAGTCAAATATTTGGTTGAAACATGTTATCATGGTGCTCAAGTGAAATTTTGTGCCACCATTCTCCATTTCCAAGGGGACATGGGGGATATATGAATTGTCACATGGGGGGTGGGCGAAGAGTCTTTGAAGGTTTTATAAAATGTAATGACACCCTCATTTCAAGGGGTTGCCAATTTTGTATGTTCATGAGATATTATTACTTGTGAAGAAACAAAAGTGATAACTATTTCCTTTATTCCCGTTCTCTATATTATTATTGTTATCACTATGTAAAATTTTTCCAAAGAATCAATGAAGAAAGAAGGAGTTTTTTTGCCTTTTTTGATAAGGAGATTTTTGAAACTTTGTGTTCTTGATATTATCTTGTCTTGTTGAAAATTGTAAAGTTGATTTTCTTTTATATCTACATGTGTTGAAGTAATCTAATTAACAGTTTTAGGAATTTGATTTTCTACCTACAATATTAATCCTTACTCTCTTTTTCCCACTCCCTTTCCCACTCTCTCAGCAAATTCTTGTCGTAAACAATTGTAAGCTTTTGCCGCAAGGTCAATGGAGTGTCCCTGTTGAATCCCAGGCCATCAGGCCACCATCGATTTCAATTGCACACACACATAATAAGTGGATCTGAACCACCCAAGTATAGGGACCTAGATTCCCAAATAATTTGGCATATACCCATCAATTTGTCTACCTGAAAAATTTTCTCACCAACAAAAGTCAATTCTCAATTTCATCTTAATACTACGTACCTGAAGCATGCTCGGACGGTTGCACACATTCAACATGTTTGGAACTTAGTGCCTTGTCCTATTGGTCAGGAGGGAAGAATTTCTTGGTGGAATGATGCAATCAAAAGGACCAGCACCTTCCTCTATATATATGGAAAATAAGTTGTTTTATTTTAACATGATGCACATGAGGCTTCATATCGTGAGTTTAAATGAATCTCACAAGAGATTAATGCCTCTAATCAAAATATGTTGTTGACCCAAATATGTTGGTGGCTTTGGGTTGTTTAACATTAAACTTCAAGGTCAAACATCTATGTGTCAAATGATTAATCCGTAGCCTAGAAGGTAATGAATTTTGGAAGATTTTACTTCAGCATTGCATCTGTCAAGGTTCTTCTTTAGGTAGAAAAGCTTGGAAAGGTCTCAAATTCCAATCCCTTCTTCTCTTCCTTGTTTCTGTAAAATTGGGGGTACTTTTATTGCTCAAAGTATTTGGAAATCCTAAGAGTTACTTAAATCACAAATAATTTGGAAGGGAGATGGGCTCAGATTTTATCTTTCTATTAACTCTTACTCTCTTTGGTGGTCATCTATTTTTAATTTCCTTGATGCCCTTATTTTCTCTAGCTCCATGGGCTAAAGCCATTAGGATTTTCATAAAAAGTATCAAAGTGGTGGGTGATTTATTTTGCAAACACTCCATATTTTGGATTTCTTGGGGTGCCCTTACTATTAAATTTAACCTTCAACATCAAGATGTTGAAACAATCATGAAAATCATTGCTTGCATACTTGATGAATTTATTCGCAAAATTGGAATCACGTGTGGTATTCTGTGGTGGTGTGATTGGAATTGACCTTCTGTTACTCTGCTCAACAATTACAAACCTAGCTTGGGTTACTCTTTAATTGCCATGCAGTTGGTGCTTGTCAATTCACTTAATCACTGTTGGATCCCAGACTTTTATTTGGAAACGTTAGTTCCAAAGAATTTGGACATATTTTATCGAGCCCAAAAAGCTCATTTTTTGTGGTGTGTGTTAAACGAGGGGCTCCATGTAGGGGATCGAATTAAGCATGGGTCTTAACCCAACCTTCCTGGTCTACCACTAATCAAATTTGATCAAGCAAATTTTATGGTCATGTCATCATGCTCAATCGACCTAGACATGGATTCATTCCCCTTTTCAAACCTTCTCTCCAGATTTCTTTACCTAGAAGATGGTTCTTTTGGGGGACTTGTCCCTTCTTAATGTAATTTACAACAACATTTGGCGCATATTCAGAACTGATATTTAATTTCATCTTTAGAAAGACATAAATAATTCCATTTTTAATAATGTTCTTATGGATAGAATATCTCTGTTACTAATAATGTGGCTATTCTCTCCACCGTGATGCTTCAGATTTAGAACCAAACTGAGAAAGTTTGACTAGAGGTCGAACACCTCCAGTGCCTGCTCGACCAATGGGCCACTGCTCCCTACGCAGTCAGTCAAGTTCCTCCTAATGCTCATTCTTGTCACCGCTCACCACCTCGGCTGCACCACTCTCCCCCTCTTCCCAGGGGTAAAGGAAGAGCCCCTCTCCTCACGGTCAGTAGTACCCTTGCTCTCGGTCTCTCTCTGCCACCCATGGTGGGTTTTTTGGTCACCTTCTTTATTTTGGTGGAGCAGTTTGGAATTCGTGTCAATAGGTAAAGTTTCCTCGGTTATCCCTTTCCATTTCTACCTCTTAGCCATGTTCTGGTAATCCTGAGTAGCAACAACAACAAGATGAAAGTGGATGGGAGCCCATCCTCGGTTCAGATCACCCTGGTTTCGGCTGGGGTGATAAATCGGATAGCCCTCTGCCTCCTCCCCCAGCTGCCATGTTCATCGCTACGGCCTATTTTTCTGGCTCCTTGTTTTGTTCACCATTTTTTTATTGATGAACGAAATTTTATTGTATTTTTGATGTAATTGACCTCCTTCTCGAGGCGTAGCTAACTTGATGCGATTGGCCTTCTGGGGTGATATTTTTCCACCCATATTTTGTATGAACATTGTTATATATCTTCTATTTATATTAATAAAAGTGATATTTTCAATTAATATTTTTAAAAAATAAATAGGGATTAATTAATTTTTATGGTATTAATGTATTAATGTGTTTATTAATTATTAATATTTGATTAATTAATTGTTATAATATTAATGTACTTGGTTACAACTTCAACACATTAATATTAATTAATTTTTATGGTATTAATGTATTAATGTGTTGAAATTGTAACCAAAATGAGTGGAAGGATGCATAAGAACAAAGGAGGAAGGATACATGAACGAAGGAACGAGTAAAGGGAGCACACAAAAGTTAGCATAAGGATGAATCCCAAGGAAAAATGACAACGTGACACCTAGAAGGAGAAGGACAAAGGATGAGCCTAGATGGTCACATGGTTGATGTTGGCTAGATGATGGGGATATTGATAAGGAGGAAACAAAAACCAAGTGACATGACATGAGGAGATTATCTAGAGGCAGCTACGTGGATAAGGGAAATGAAGGTTCCAAGTTCAAATTTAAATCCGAGTGTGAATTTCAAAGGAGCTAGCATAGAGGAGAGATAATCGGGAAGACCATGCACACACGGTTATAAAAGGACAAGGATACCACTGAGTTGAAGTTGATCGATGGGTGAGTTATTTAAATTGGAAATGGGTTGACATGAAGAGCCGTGAGAGGGGCCTAGAGGTTAAGTCCTGGATCAATTGTAAAACTGAAGTAAAATGTAGAGAGATGGTTATCCCTATGAGGCATCTGTATTGTGAGACCCCATAAAGGGATGTATATTCTCCATTTGAGAACAACAATATGTAGATTTTGTATGGTTGTTAGATTCAATATAATGGAAAACATAAATAGTTTTTTCATTTCATTATGTAACTCTAGGAAATAATTTTTGGGAGTACCGGTAGAGGCCCGTGCTTCGTCAAGTAGTATCAAAGTTGGTTCTTTCTTGCGGGAAAGTAAAGGAGTGGAAAATGCAAACAAATATTGAATGTGAGGTAATTAGAAGAATATTTTTGTTCTCCATCATGTGAATATGGGTAGAGTATACACAAGGATGATAAGGTTGGAACGGGATTTTGTGTTTTTCATTGAGTAAAAGTGGGTAGAGAACACATAGAGAAAGAGAGTTGGAAAACCACTGAACTTAAGGCACCTGGCACATGATTTTGTGTTCTGCACTGAGTAAAAGTGGGTAGATAACACAAGAGAACACTTGTTTTGCACTAAGGAAGGCATATAGGACGCGACTATCCTAAAGAATATTGAATAAATGATGGAGCTTTAGGGACTCTAGGAGGTAAGGATATGAATGGAACACATAGAAGAAGACCAACCCATGAAGAATAATTTGTGAAGGAATAACTAAATAATGCACGAGAAGGTCGCAATAAGGAAAAGGAGACAATTGTGGGAGTACCACCGAGAGAAATGGGTTTAACTGTGGTTGTACCATAGAAATATGTGTGAGTAGAGGCACCTCAGCTGACAATGCATGAGAGTATTAAGTAGAGGAAGGATGCTACTAAGGAAAAAAGAGATGGTCAACAGATACCATGAGTGCGCAGAGAAATGTGTCGAGCCATGATAGAATATCGTGGCAATGAAAGAAGAAGAAAATAAATAATATGTGCATGGGTAAGAGATTCACACAGAATACACAAGATATGTGTGGGAAGGAATCTTGAAGGAGTAAGATGATGAGAATACATCGGGAAATGGGAACACCATTGTAGGATAAACTGAACAATCCTGGGAGATTTCAAGAGTATGTATGAAAAAGGGCATACTTGGTAAGGATATCCAAGAATATCTCGAGCGGAAGAATTTAGAGAAGTGTGTAGGAGAAGAGGAATGTATGAACCAAGGAAGATGTGGTACCAGTTTAGGGAAAATACAAAGGAGAAGATTAGGATCAAGAGAGGTCAGGAACAGTCTAACGCGGATGAATTTTCCCCAAAGGAAACAAATACAAAGAAACTAAGGATGGTTTCTGGAGTGTACATGAATAAAAGCACACAAAGAGGAGAAGATATCGAGGGATGTCTCAAGGATTTGTCTTGTGGAGAGGCTCCACAAGGCTTATGCAAGGTTAAAGGTGTAGGAAGAAGTGATAAGGAAGAAGAAGTGGCGTGGCACAATTTCCATAGAAAGAGGGAGAAAAAATCCAATACCATCAGTTGGAGTGTGATCTAACTAAACCTAAGGGAGGAGGAAGATAAGAAACCCTCAAGAAATCCGTAGGAAACAGATATGTGGAGGCGCAGTCAGGTTGCATCAGGAGTAATGCGTAAAGGATTATTTGTGCAAAGGTTCATGGAGGGAAGATAACCAAGGAACAAAGGAGGGGCATAGATTCAAGACACGTTGTGGAAACCCAAGTGAACCAGGGTAGAATGAAGAAGAAATGCACAGAGAAAGGATGCACCGAATCAAGGATTCATGAAAGAAGAGAGAAAAATATGGAACCAGTCTAATGGAAGGGCAGACCACAAAAAAAGACATGAGCACGAAAGAAGTTTCTTATAAAGGAGTTGGAGTTAAGAAGAGAATCACAAAGGAGGCTTGTAAGAGAATCCTTAGGAGGAGAAATATAATTCAAGGAAAGCATAGATTTGTGCGGGAGGAATGAGATGGAAAGGTAAGACTCACAAAGGATCAAGAAAGAGGGTCCATTAGAAGAAAAGGTTCGAGGTATGGTGAGAAGGAGCTCACAGGTATGTGTGAGGCAGCGTAGAGAATTCATATGAAGGTAATGACGGACTGGAGGAAGAATTGAAAGAAGTGCAAGAGAGGATGGCTCAATGGATGAAGAATTTGGTACAAGTTATCTGGAGGGTGGTTCTACCACTCACTAAATCCACTTGAGGAGGACCTCACTTTTAAATTACCCTAGGTGTTTGATGCAGGGGCATCCTGGGACTTAGGAAAAATATGCACCAAAGAAGGAAGATGCGCACAAGAATCAAATGATGCACAAGATAAAATTAAGAAGGTCGCAGAGGGGTGCAAAAAAGAGGAAAGAACATGAGAGTGCTACATAATGGTAGACTAATGACTAGTGAGGTAACTAATCTAGGAAGCACGGTAGCAGGAGGAGTTGTCAAGGATTGGTAGATAGCCAATGAAGATGAAACTAGTCAAGGGAAAAGGGAGTCACATAAGACAACGATAATATTATGGAGAAGAGTGTATAATAGCCATAAAAAGGGATGATTGTGAGGAAATAATACACATAAGGTCAAGGATGGCATGCAAGGATGATAACTTCGAAAGGAAGGGAAATATGGACTAGTAGAGCGTTGACCTATGAGGTAACTATTCATAAGAAATAAGATACCATGAGAAGTACGCTAACAAAAAAGGAGGTTCGTAAGAGGAGGTGGCAAGGACATAATGGAAGTGGTTGAAATTCACTTCCCAGATGTATGCACGAATGAATTGTTCATAAGGAGGAAGGTGACGCATAAGGATGGGTGCGTAAGACATGAAAAAGGCTAAGGGAACAAGCTAGGAGGAGTAGGATATGCACATAAATAAATACGCGATAGAAGGATGCAAGGGTTATCTTGAATGTAATGAAGGAGAAGAAGGGTGTAGAGGAAGTTGTGAAGGGAGTGTGCAAGGAAGAAGATGCATAGATGAAAGTGTAAAAAATAATTAAGGTGTGCAAGAAAAAGGTGTGTGAAAAAATGGTTTTCTGAAGCATCAGCTAAAAGGTGCGGAAGGATGTGTAAGAAGAAAATAAGGATAGAGGCATAGAGGAACGAGTAAAGGAAGCACATGAAAGTTGTCGCAAGGACAAAGCCTGGCGTGAAAATACATGGTGACAACTGATAGGAGAAGGACAAAGGATGATCCTGGATGGTCACATGGTTGATGTTTACTGGATGATGATGATACAAATAAGGAGGAAACAACAACAAAGTGATGTTTCGTGAGGAGATTGGATAGAGGCAGATTGCATGTATAAGGGAAATGAAGGTGCCTAGTGTAAATTTCAATCCAAGCATGAATTTCAAAGGATACAGTACAAAGGATAGAGAATCGGTAAGAACGGACGTGCTCAACTATAAAATACCAAGGAGACCACCGAGTTAGAGTTTTTAAATGGGGGAGTTATTAAATTTGGATCCGACTTGAAACAAAGAGTTGTGAGAGAGACCAAAAGGTTAAGGCCAGGATCGGCTGTAGACCTAAAGTAAGATGCAAAGAGATGGTTATCCCTAGGAGTTACCAGCATTGTGAGACCCCATAGAGGGATGTATACACTCCATTTAAGAGCAACAATATGTAGATTTGGTATGGTTGTTAGATTCAATATAAGGGAAAACATAAATAGTTTTTCCACTCTGTTGCGTAACTCTAGGGAGCACGCTTGGGGATTACCCACTAGAGGCCCATGCTTCATCAATTAGTACACATCCCCCACCCAAAACATAAAAGTATTTAAGAAATTTATTATGATATATACAAGCTATCACTGAATTTCACCAGGATTATACCACCATTAGTGCGACTATTGAAGAGTTATTAAAACTAAAGACTAATAAGGATAAAAAATAGACCACATAATGCTAAGAGGTGTTGGAAACATTTGGAAATAAAAATCATAAATGCATTTATCCTTGTATTCCCTAATTGAAAGGTTTAGTTGCATGTTCATGTTGATACTTCTAGAATAATTGTTGGCACGGTCTTAACATAGTTATGGGGTACTATGGATCATCTCGTTTCATTTTTCAATTATAAGCTAGATAAATGAAAAAAAGTATCCAACAACAAAGTGTGAAACATTAGAAATGATATGTGTACTATGAAAGTATTGGATATACACCCAATGCCACATCTCGTAGTTTCATTCTATTTTGTTGCAAGATTTAATTATGATTTGTGAAGTGGACTACGAGGGCAAGGAGAAAGGAATTGTTACTAGGCTAAATTTGTACCTAAACGTACGTATGTATACCCTGAAAAGGATATACATACTTACGCATAATTGTAACCTCAACTGCATAACAACGCTTGTCACCAAGCGTCATGGGGTACTTAACATTATAACTTAATGTTGTTTTGATTTGTTGTTATTTACTTAACTTATTTTGTGTGATGATTTGATGCATTGGTATATTATGTGGTTGTTGTACCTATTATTAATATTTTAGTTCACCTTGCTTGCTGGAAGTAATGACTTGTAAAGTACATGGCTGAATTGTATTACTTCGGTATGTGGAAAAGGTGATGAATGATTATGATCTTACTAACTCCTTTTGACATTATGACGATCATTGATCATACAATGATAAGATGGACTTCATTTGGAACAAATAAAATTTTAAGCTTGATTTCGTCAAGGTAAAGGTTGTCTTGAAAATTTATTATTACCAATAAGGCAAATGCAATCCTTTATATTGCAAGAAAAATGTTGATTCGGCTATACGATCTTTTCTGGTTTATTTAGATGCTTATAACTCCATCATAGTACATATAATGTGTTATTTGTTGATTTCATTATGTTGTAGTTTGAAACTTCTTGGTTTTCATATTGTCTTAGACTGATCATAACGCCAAGCTAAGTAATCATTGGCCATGTCGTTAAGTTGATCTTAGACCATAAAAGAAAAATTAAAAGAATATAATTGTTGATGGTCTAAGACCAAGGTATATGACATTTGATTGTTTATTTTTATGAGATCACACCCCGTCTTTGGCATGGATTAATGGAAAAGGTCAATAGCTAGGAGGATGGGCATTTTGTGGTATGTCGGTGTCAGGTGATATGATCCTCGCCATACTCATTTGGCATTTGACTATTTATTAATTACATGGTCATAAGGCATATTTTGAATGTTAACTCGTATGATTAAATCGACCATGCCATGCATATAATGGAATATTTGTTTGTTTAATTGCACCGAAGGCGTTCCCCCTATGGTAAAGGACCTCCAGACGTTTCTGTGACTGTATTAAAGTTGACGGTTTGACGGCCGTCTAGACGTTTTCGCATTTTTAACAGTTTTTGAAAAAATGGCGGAGAATGGGTTTGATGAAGATGCATTGAAGATTTTCTTCGGAATGTTGGGCACAAGAATGAAGTCGGGCCTATTCACATTCACTGTAGTTCTATGGGCATGTTCGAGCCAGATGGTTATTGGAATGGGGAAGTTAGTCCACACTCTGACCATAAAAATTGGGATGGAATCAGACGTTTCTGTAGGCAATGGCCTTGTCGCCATGTATGTCAAGTGTACGAGTGTAGAGGAAGCACGCCAAGTGTTTGACGAAATGGCTAACAGAGATACTGCATCATGGAACATAATTATTGTAGCGTATGCCCAACTTGGCTTTGAAGAAGAAGCCTTAAATTTGTTTTATGTAATGTTGCTTTCAAGTATAATGCCAACCCATATCACCTTTGTTAGTATTCTCACAATCTGTGCAAGTTCTGGAGTGCTGCAAGAGGGAAAGCAAGTACATGCCCACATCATCAAGATAGGATTTGAACTGCATACATTTGTACTGAATTTTCTTGTTACCTTGTATTCTAAGTGCGGAAGCATAGATGACGCTCGTATTATGTTTGACAAAATGCCTGAATGAGACAAGATCACATGGACTGCAATAATTGCAACATATGCCCAAAATGATAATGGTAAGGAGGCTTTGGAACTTTTTGTTGAAATGCTGAACACTGGAATGAAGCTAGATGAAGTCACTTTAGCCACTACCCTCAGTGCATGCAGTAGTCCAAAAACCCTGCAGCATGGCAAAGAGATCCATGCTCACATGATCAAATATATTCTTGAGCCAGGGATTTATGGTGAAAATTCTCTCGCTACTATGTATGGAAAAGCTGGAAGCATAGAGAGTGCAAGGAAAGTTTTTGACAGAATGCACAATAGAGACATAATCTCATGGAATGCAATGATTGCAGGATATTGCCAGACTGAAAATGATGAGGAAGCTATTAAATTGTTTCATCTAATGCTACATAATGGCATGGAACTCGACCACATTACCTTCACTTGTGTCCTTAGAGCATGTGCCAACCTAGAAGCCCTAGAATGGGGTACACTTGTCCATGCCACCATAGTAAAAGTTGGGTGTGCATTAAATATCTTTGCTAGTAATCCCATTGTTAGCATGTACGCAAAATGCATAAGCATAGAGGTTGCCGAAAAAATGTTTCAGAAGTTGAGTGTGTGAGATTTGGTCTCATGGAATGCAATGATTACGGGGTATGATCAGAATGGACATGGTGAAGAAGCCCTAAAATTCCTGTGCCAAATGCAGAGATCAGATATGAAGCCCAACAATTTTACTTTTATTAGTATTTTAAGTTCATGTGCAAGTCTAGCAGCCCTAGAACATGGGAAATAGGTTTGTGCCTACATAATTAAAACTAGATTTGACTCAGAAGTTTTTGTGGGGAATGCCCTCGTTACCATGTATGCTAAATGTGGAAAAATCGAGGATTCACGCAAGGTTTTTGATAATATGGTTAGCAAAAATGTGGTCACATGGAATACAATAATTGCACGGTATGCCCAGCATGGGCATGGCATCGAAGCCCTTCACCTTTTTGAAGAAATGCAAAGTCTAAACATCAAACCAAACAAAATTACCTTTGTTGGTATTCTTTCAGCATGCAGTCATGTAGGTTTACGACATGAAGGTCGATGGTACTTTAATGCAATGAAACATGACCATGGTATTCAACCAACAGTAGAGCACTATGCCTGTATGGTTGACCTCCTTGGTTCGGTTGGATGCCTGGAAGAGGTAGAGGGGTTCATTCACAAAATGCCATTTCCACCTGGTGCTTTAATGTGGCGGACCTTGCTTGGAGCCTGTCGAATTCATGGCAACATGGAACTAGGAAAGTGGGCAGCAGAGTGTCTCCTAGAATTAGAACCACGAGATGCAACAAGCTATGTGTTGTTATCAAACATTTATGCTTCTGCTGAGAGATGGGCTGATAGAGCAAAAGTTATAAAAATGATGAAAGACAGGGATTTGAAGAAGGAACCAGGACGTAGCTGGATTGAAGTCAAGAATAGGGTATATTCATTTCTTGTAGAAGACAGATCACATCCACAAACGGTGGATATCTATGCAAAATTGGATGACTTAATGAGACAAATAAAGAAAGAAGGGTATTTGCCTTTGGGCTAATCAGCACACCCTCTGGGACATCTATCAGAATTATGAAAAACCTTCGTGTATGTGGCGATTGTCACACCGCAACCAAGTTCATTTCCAAGGTTGTTGGTCAAGAAATTATTTTGAGGGATGCCAATCGATTCCATCATTTTAAGGATGGTCAATGTTCTTGCAGAGATTATTGGTGATACCAAGATCCAAGCTAAACAAGCCATATATGTGAGTGCTTCTTCTTCCTAACTACCAGCAAAATTTAGCATTAACTTAATGGATGGCTCTATTATGAGGTTTGATTCATTTAGCATATCATGGGTGACACTATTGAAAGGAATGAACCAAAGTCCATACATTGCTGAAATAGGTGCTTACTGAGCATTGATTTTGGCAGCATTGCCTATGGCTGAAGATTTAGAGTGACACAAATATAGCCCATTCTTTTTGTATCCTAGAAAACATCAATATAATTAAATGGAAGTATTTTATGCTATTAAATTTTGAGTATAATTGCATTTGGAAAAACTGTTGTTAATACAAGTTTTCTAATCTAGGATTAGAATTTAGACTATACTAATTAGCAGAAATGACCCGGCTGCCCACAAGAACTTGAGCTTCGACAATCTGCTTAAGTTTTATTCAGACTGCGGGTCGGAGGTGTATACGAAAGGCCTACAAGAGCATAATCCCGCTGTGCAAAATTTTTTCGGGTGAGTGCAATGTGTGAGGAAGGAAGGAAGGAAGGATCTCATCTTGTCCATCCACGAGGCCCACTGGGTTAGCAACCGGCCAACGAGCCGACTAAGACGTTTTGACGATTGGGAGGGAATTTTTTATTTTTGGTTTTTTTTAGGGTTTGGGAACCAATCTTTTTGTGGGTTTCCTGAGAAATTGTATTTGCTTTGTATGTTTATACAGGGTTCTTAGTTGTACCCGGGCAAGCAATACCCCACACCTTGTTTTCTTGTGCTAAAGAGAATACATACAGATCTATTATTGTCACTCTCTTTTTTTTGTCAAAAAATTTATATATTTTTTTACAATGCATACACTAAGGTAGTGGTCCACATTTGAAACCTACCTCTATTTGTACACACATTATTGCTTCTGTTTCTTTGAAAGGTCATATTCTTACGTTGATGGCTGTCAACTCTCAAATCTCATTTTTCTTTCCGTTTCTCTTGAGGCGCGTTAGGGGAAAAGTGGTTTTACATATTATTCTCACAGGCTTCTACCCGAGATGGAGCTCCTTCTACAATGGGTAAGACTCGAAAATTCATTTAAGATCTTTCCTGGATTACTTGTTCTGAGGGGCATCTTGAAGAATCCTTTGTGTTTATGTACAGGCATTGGAGTTAGAAGAATTGCAAAAGGAGAATCTGATGTTACACGAGAAAAATGAGGCATTTGAGCTGGTAGATCTTTAATTAGCGTTAGTTATTAATTATAGAAGAATTGCAAAAGGAGAATCTGAAATCGATAAGGAAGAGATAGTAAGGGTAATCCACATTGCTCATTTATGCACGCAAAGTGCTCCAGAGACGAGACCATCAATGTCGAATGTATAGAGACAAGACCATGTAAAATGTTGTGTCGATGTTAACTAGCAGTACAAAGATTTTGGTTCAGCCCACTCCACCGCCTTTTATTGATGTCGGCTCCAATTTGGACTCCATTAATATCGGGTGGATGGATTCTTCGATGGTTGCATCAACGGAACCCCCCCTTTCCGTTTCTCTTGAGGCGCATTGGGGGAAAAGTGGTTTTACATATTATTCTCACGGGACATTTAGCGCATGGTTTTAGTAATTTTATGGAGGCATCACTTTATGCATGCGTTATTAAGTAGACGTAACTTTTTATGCGGAAGGCGTTCCTCCTATGGGAAATCCCTTTCCGGTCGTTTTACCCAATATGTTAAATTTGATGGTTGTTTAAACGTTTTAAAACGCAATTAAATTTCTTCTTGGCAAAACTTTTTTCATAATCTGCTCTGCAACGAGTTTAATGTCATTTATGGTAGTTGGTGGTCTCATGATAGTTGGCTGCAGGGACACTATGGAATTTACAGAAGTCGTTATAAGCCTGAAAAAGAGGTAGACCTCCATGAGCCTTTTGACACAGTAACGACTGTTGAGATAAAATTCAAACATTTCAACAAATTTTCAATCAAAGCCACATAAAATTCAAACATTTTAGACATATTTTCAATCAAAGCCATGGTAGTGGATCATTGGAAGATTATTCGTCAGAGGTGTCCATTGTCTACCAGTTCTCATGTCCTCCATCACACAAAGTGGTGCCATGCGAATTGTTTGACTAAATGCCTGAAACAAATGTGACCTCATGAACTTCATTTATCACATGAGATGAAAAAAATGGTTGTGTTCGAAAGGCCTTCACATCTTTCTGAAAAATGCAATCGGCAAGGGGACTCCACAATCTTTTCCAGCATCCTCCCAGCTTCTGCTAGAATGGGAGATTTAGAACAGGGCACCCGACGTGTTTGATGAAATGCCTCCTTTTCACTAGCCATATTCAGTAGTTTTAAAATACAATCATAAAACAATTAAGAAATTTTGTTTCCCAACCTAATGGTAAAATAAATCTTGTGTGGAACCTATACCAGTGATAATAGCACCAGTTACTTATCGATATTTTGATGGGCAACATTTGTCTATACAATAAACGGAGCATAAGTCACCTTCTTTTATAGTTCTATGTAATTGTCTGAGTTTCTCTTTTTATTTCATATGCAGTAACCAACGTATTGGTCTTGGTGTTTGAATAATCCTTCTGTTTCCTAATACTTCATTGGCAAATATGAAGAACTATTCTCAGCAAGTGTCATGATCTTTTTCAATGTTTTCTTCAAAATCAAGGCTTATCTTTCAAAAACAACTAGATACAATTATGATGGTAGTGTGCTAATTTGTAAGGGTGGGTTTCATAAGCACCCAAGGCCTAATTTGTTCTCTATTGCATCTAAGAGGATTCCTCCATTTTCCAGATTCTTAGAAAATATCTAACAACTTGTTAACAACAAGCTCACCTTCACTTCCCATTACCTACCAGTACCCCTTGTAGAAATATTTTTTAACCGTCTCTTTCAAGGTTTATTTGGGTACTAACCTTGTTGATGATCATATACCCTTCCTTACGAGACATTTCCCTCATTATATATTGAGCTTCATGGATTATAGATACACAGGCTCAATGTATCACATATAACATCAAACTGTGCACAGGAGAACCTCTTCTTTGGTACTTGAGTTCTAGATCTATAGACTACCATTTGTCTAAACTATTGTTTCTAACATGGCATTGTTGTATTAGTAAGTCTTAAAGATGTTTACATAACTTTCCTCTTGTGAGTAATTGATCTCAAGTAACAAAATCTCCTTGTAGCTATGTATATGCAAAGCATTTATTCCTTGTAAAAGATTGGGTGTTGAATTATCCTGCAAATGCATTGTCTTGATTAGTCTGTTTCTTGCTGACAAAAATCATTGTTATGAGAACCTTCTACACAGTGACCCCTGATGAATTTTTATTTTAAAACTCAAGTTCACTACTGGGCTCATCTACTTATTTACAATAATCTGGGGAAAGAATAGTGCCATATTTTCCGTCCACTTGCCCTTTCCTTGTGTTTAGGCCATGTTTTCTTGTCGTTAGATGTACAAAATGTTATCTAAATATTCAGAGTTCATTGTGTTCCCAAGGATGAAGAACTTGGAATAGTATTCTATTGAGTGTGAATGATATTCTGGATCACAATTTTACAGAGACTAGGCCCTCCAAAGGAATTCATCACTCTAGTTGAGCTTGGATTGTTTTGTTGTAATTGAAGCAGTAAGCCCTATTTAGGTTAAACCATCAACATGTTAACTCGTAAAATACAATACTCATTTATATTCATTTCTATCCACCCCTCAGTACTTTTCTATATTTTTTTGTAATTGTAAATATTCAAGGTTTGAACACTTTCACTTAATTGTATCTAGAGAAAAATCGTACAAGCCAAACTATTTCTTATAATTTTGTCTATTCTTCATTATTTCTTTTGTTTCTTTGAATTTTCAGGCTTTAAATTCCATCTAAATAGGCATTCCTACCAATGTTGGTTGTCTAGGATATGTTGAGTTGAAGATGTAGTGGGCAGAAGGGCTTCTTTGTGTCACACAATTTCTTTACTATACTTTATAGATTTGAGATTATATTTGCATCAAATTCAAGGATAAGAACCAGGCTGAGTTGAGCTAACACATATCTTACATACATACAATTTTGAATGGCAGGATTGGGAGGATTGTTGATGCAAAGCTATGTTACAACCATTTGAACAATACTTTGGAGATTTTCCTGTAACTGTCCTCAACCATAACTCCTCTCATAGCAAATGAGGATACACTACCTTCTCATCACTTTCTCTTCACCAAAATCAACGACATACCTGCAAACACTGTCGGTTCTTCTGTTGATTTGATTGGGATTCTTTTTGTGATGTCATCATTCTCAACTATTCATAGGCATGACCAGTCTAAAACAAAAAGAATAACTCTACAATTAAAGGACATGTCAGGATTCATTTTCATTGTCACTTTGTGGGGACAACACTTAGATGAGATAAGCAAAGAACTTGAAGACATTCTTTGTATACAACATCTTCCAGTCCTTGCCTTGAAAATTGTTCGTGTCTCCAGTTTCGATGGGACCTCAGTTGACACTGTTTCAAGTACCAAATGTTACGTCAACCCCCCAATTTCAGAAACTACTGCACTTCATGGTTGGGTTGATACTGATGACTACTCCCATCTGATGCCCTCTATCACAAGAAAATTTTCGGGCCCTCTAAAAAGCTTGACCTCTGTAACAACGATTTCGTAGGTTGTACAAATGGGGAATACTGAGGGAAATGAATGGATCATGGTTACTGAAGAAATCACAAATATCAACATGGACAAATTGTTTTACATGACATGTCCTCTTCAAAAAGGTGACAAACAATGCAGGAAAAAAGTACGAGAGCATGGAAATGGTTCATGGTTTTGTTCGAGTTGCAACGTACAAGTTTAGACCTATGAGTATATATATACATTCAAGATCGATCTAAAGGACCCAATAAGGGAACTTCAATTAGTTACTACTTTTGATGAGACACTGAATAGTGAAATTACAAGCAATGTCATCGGCAATGAATACTGCTTCACACTTTCCCTGAAAAAAGAGACATACCACGAAATCAACAAATTGAAATATGTCATCCTCAGTTCAAAGAAATCACAAATATCAGTATGGACAATTTTTTTAACACAACATGTCCTCTTTAAAAAGGTGATAAACAATGCAAGAAAAAAGTGCGAGAGCATGGAAATGGTTCATGGTTTTGTTCAAGTTGCAACGTATGAGTTCAGAACTATGAGTATAGATATGCACCCAAGATCGATCTAAAGGACCCAACAGGGGAACTTCAATCAGTTACTGCTTTTGATGAGATAACTGAATCAATCATGGGTGTTGCAGCTAACAACCTCCACCTATTATCTATAGACAAAGATGTGAATAGTGAAATTACAAGCAATGTCATCGGCAACGAATACTACTTCACACTTTCCCTGAAAAAAGAGACATACTGCGGAATCAACAGATTGAAATGTGTCATCCTCAGTTCAAAGAAAGCGGATGGCAGTGCATCTCCTCCGTAACCTTCTTTACGCAAATATTTCTACCGCATCCGTCCCTTCAAACTTTACACCCTCATCCATTCCTTTCTATACTTTGAACTATCAACACTATGTTAGTTATTTCATATCTATGTTTCCCTCTTTTTCCCCGCTTTAAAAGAAAACTGTTGTATTTCCTTTGACATTAACATACCATTGTCTCCTACTACTATGTGGATTGAAAGTACTATTAAGAAAATAAATGAATATTACTTGCACTTTTGTTATGATATAAGATTTGCAAAAAAATGCCCATAAAATGCTACCACTCATGATATAAGATTTAGAAATGTATATGTACGAATTTGTAACAAGTTTTAAATGTAGATAGAACCTTTAAATGAAGTGCTTCATCTATATTTCTACACTTACAAAATCAATCACACCCCTTATCAACATCAACTACAAAAATAATAACTATACCGCTAAATCAAATAACATATACCATTCGGCGTTAACATTGCATTGTACACATGTGATTGCACGGATTAAGGGTTTTATATACCGTTCAAATTATCACCACTAGGCTATTTTGGTGGGAAGAGGTTGATGGCGATGGTAAGTAAATAGCCGAATTATATTTGTTTGTTTAATTATATTTGAAGTCGTTACACGACCCATGCAAGGATTAAGGGTTTTATTATTTTGGTGGGAAGAGGTTGATGGCGATGGTAAGTAAATAGCCGCTACGTGTCTCTGTTGCGAATTAAATGTATTAATTGCATGGGAAGTTTTTAGACAATAGTGAATCTTCCTCAAGAATCTAACTGCATGAATTACTTGGTTTCGTTTTATTTATTTTAGTTTTTGTTGAGCCCGTTTTGGGTGAATCCGTGTATGGGGAAGATTAGCAGAGGAATTTTGGGTGTTAAGTGTGGCCGCTCTGTCGAATAAGGATGTTACTATTCTAACATGTAATTTGTTTATATTTATGAGGAATTTTGAGGCTTTTTTTTAATGTTTTGAAGTACCAGTTTGTTGGATCAGTTTCCTTGAAGATTTATGCAAAGAAATAACATAGAAGATTTGCAGAGCCTTCGAGTTTATCAGGCATGGTTATCCAACCTTAATCTTCTTGTTTTGATTTGAAATAACAAATTATAGTTTTATTTTCTTGTATGCTTTAAAATCTGGGATAATACGAGGGTTAATGCAACAAATTCGTTTGTCAACTCTGCCTCGACTTTTTGTTTAAATCGGTTTTTTGAAATATGTTTAATTCTTTTTCATTTGTGTTCCAGGTATAAGGAAGTAGGCAATAATTTGGAACTGTAGGTGTTTTATGTAACTCGCAAGGGACTTCGACCTACACAGTCGTGGGATAACTCAATAGTTTTGGTATTGGATCATTCTATCCAGTGATAGACCCTCTGTGATGAACTAAATTTTAGTTTTGCAGAAGTAGTGGGAGTCTTTTGCCCGTTCTAAACTCCTGGTTTAAATAGCGAGGCAATACGTTTAATGGGTTCGTGAAATTTGTGAAGATAACCAAGGGTAGAAAATCGGGATTAGGAGGACATTATCATTTTTGTGGTATGATCCAGTGTTATCCACTACATGTGTATTGGTTGAGCCATATAGTTCTTTGCATTATTAAGGAGACCATTTGTAGTCTAAATAATCTGGTTACTTTCAGTAGATTATTGAGAGATGTGGTTATAAATATATTAGAAATTAATTGAATTGTTGTAGGATATCATTCTGTGACTAACTGTAATCGAGTCGAATCAGTAAAAGCATTATCCCGAGAAGTTAAACTTCTTAGGTGGAAGTTGTTTAAGGCAAAAGCATTATCCCGAGAAGTTGAACTTCTTAGGTGGAAGTTGTTTAAAGCAGGTTGACCTACTTGATGCATAGGGGTTCATATTGAGAAGTTATATTATTTGTAGGGAATGATGAAACTTCCTCAGGTTTTCTTATTAGATGATTGTTATGGAATACATTTTAGAATATTGTCTCTGGGATAATTGAACCAACTATTGTTAGCATAGTGAAATAAGAAAAAAAAGAAATACACGCTTGGTAGTAATAATGATATTTAATTGCTGAGATGCCATTCTTTTTATGACCTTTGTGTATTGGGATCAGGCCTGGAATTTCAAATTCTTCATGCCTGTCAGTTCAGATTTTTTTACGGTTATAGTTCATTATTGCCTATCATATTATGTTTAAAAAATAAAAATAAAAGTCAAACTAAAATATGATGTCCTTACTTATGAATTATGTTATTTATAAGAGTAAGTCATTTTAAAAAATAAAATTATAAGTCACATTTATGTACTACAAAAATGGTTAATTTATACATTTATCTTTCGACAAAAAATAATATAAAGAATATCAAAGATCTAAAAATCTTTTAAGTAAATATATACACTACTACAAGGGGGCGTGTTTTGAGACATTAATAGAGACAATACTTGACCAAATTGTCTCAAATAGAGACAGTAAAAAAGTTGTCTGTTGTCTCTAATATTGTCTCAAAGCGGGTGTCTCTAATATTGTCTCTAATTATTGTCTCTCCAGAGACAATATAGTTTGATACGAATTGTGTCTCTTGAGAGACAATATCATTTTTGTCTCTCTAGAGACAATATAAAATATTAATTTTGTGTCTCTCTAGAGACAATACTAATTTCACTTTTTATTGTCTCTCTAGAGAAGATACGAATTCAAAGAATGAAAAATATGAATTTCAAGAATAAATAACAACCAAATATCATATAGTGCAATCAACAACTACATATCATCTATGATTTCAGACTGGGCTGGTAATTAATATTATAAATTAAGAACAATTTTATTTGAATCTTGTGCCCAACAAATGGGTCCACAAACATTTTATTAATATCAAATAAGATAAAATACAAAAGGGTGTCTAATTTCCATTAGCCCTTGAAATACAATGATAAAATACAAAAGGGTGCCTAAACGTTGTTATCCCTTGACATACAATATTAACACCTTCTTTCCACCACTAGTTTCAAGTGATTCGTCTGCTTCCCTAGTTTTACTTTGAGGTTCTTTTTCTTAAATTTTATTTTGAGCAACTGCCTCTCCACCGACAGTTGTCATCTTCATGTTCCTCACTTTGATTCTCTCAACTTTGATACAATTCTCTACTCTCATTAGCAGCGAATGTGCATTGGACTCTGAGATATTAAGAACACATTTTACTCTAGTTATGCCGAAAGTATTCACAAATTACATTTAAACCAAGAAAATAATTAAAACCTCGCACATAACTAATACGCTAAGTTGCACACTCATATACCTGTATCATAAAATCCATATTTTTCTACCATTCCCAACACATAAATATCCATTTGATAATCTGTATCCGCCATCCAAGAAAAAGTTTTGTTTCTTTGTTGATAGTCCTTGCAGAAAAACATTGAGACTATAAATTAAAATGACTTAAATCAAATGCAAACTAGGGTCAATATTGCTCTTGATATTGACCCTCATGTTCACGTCCAAGTTGAATTCAAACAACATATTAAAAAATTAGGGGAAACCACAAAGAGTTGTACATAATAAAAGTCATCTATAAGTTTTAAAAAATGTTAAGATGTCATGGAAGTAAAAAAAATCAGGAAAAGAAGAAAATTACTAGTTTTTGTTCAGAAAGCCAATCTCCAACACTTGCAGACTTACAAAGCGCTATGCTCTGTGAAGACATTCATAACAGAAAAAACCTTCCATAAACCAAGTTAGCATCCCCCAAGACATAAAAACATCTATGGAAATAACTTCAACTTGAACATGAACATGGATTATTTGTGCTATGAACCTGGGAGGTCCTTCGAGAAACAAAAGGCAAGTGAACATTCTGCAACAAGTTGTACTTGCTAAATCAGGAAAAAAACAATATACAACAAATGATGAGTGTCATGGATTGCAATTATTTTGAAATTATTCAAAATGGAAAAGAAAGGTGACCTCCACTAGATTGACATCATCTGATGTAACTGAAAAATGACTTTTTTTGTACTACATCTACCTTAGATTTGTCCTCCTAGTAATCCTTAAAACCTGCAAGGAAACAAATATTAGGAAATGATTCAAGTAAATGTAATCTATCTCAATTGTTTTCTAATACCCTCATACATAAGAAATGATTCAGGTAAATGTAATATATCTTAACTACTTTTTAATACACTTATACCCTTATACATAATCTATGTGAGGAAAACTGAATAATAGTTTGACAATTACCAAACAATTCAAATAAAATAGAACACAAGAGAAAACATAAGCTTCATAGCACACCTCCTGATGATCTTAATGGTGTCGATAAACTATTGGTAGATGCATGAGTAGGTAAAAGAAGTGGGCTACTATAAACAGGGTCCTTACGTATATCTTGTTTAAATGGCTCTGCCAGGTTTCGTCCATTCTTCTCCCTACTGAAAACGGCACGAGCAATTATGAATCTGGTTAATCATAAAAACACATTGTACAATTAGAATATATCATGATAATGGATCCAACCTTACCATTCCTCATCAAATGAAGAAGTTGGAGACAAATTCCTCTCAGCATGAACTAATTTATGAGAAACACTCTTGTAGATATTTTAAACTTTGAAATTAATTTTTTTCTTAGTTTGTGTTTGGCCTTATCTAGCCAGCACATGCCTATTTATTTCTTACTTTCAAAACAACTTAAATTAATAGAGTGCTAAACAGAGGACAAATTTCAAAGACCTTATCAAAGGAAAGGTAAAAAGTAGCCAATATCCAAGTCTCAAATGAAAACTACTAACCTATTTTTTGCTCTTTCCAATATGGAAACTGAAATAAAAGTCACAAATAGTCAAGGAACCAGCAAAAAAAACTACAAAAAAATAGCTTATCAAAACTAGTCCAAAAGGTAGAAGACAACCAAAGTCTTAAATAAAGAAAACATCTTTGGAATTCCTTGAATTCACTTCCATAGGTGAAACTTCAAAGGCAGTTATTCAGAAATGTTGGAAAATTATCAGCAGCACAGAAATAAAGATACAACACATTATGGTGTCAAAACTATTTTGATTAGTAGGAGCACTCACCTTCAACCCTTCTGGAGAAATTTAATCCAATGACAACCCACCAACTTGTGCAATGTTAGATGCAGTATTGAAGAAAGTACACATGACACGATTGAAATCATTTGCAACAAGAAATCCATCAAAGAACCGAAGCTCATTGGGAACAATAATCCATCCAAAACAAACACCTGTAAAGCCAACATATTTCAAGAATGATGAAGTCTTGATAGCAGCCTACAACACAATTTATAACACTACTAAGTTTATAATTTTATTCATCAAAAGTTGAAAAAAAACAAATGAAGTACACCTTACACGGTTTAACTGTTACACTATGATAATTGTTACAAGCACCACCGTGTCCTAGTAGACTAAAGCTTTGACACAAGGATAATGACTAGGAATTAAATTCCAAAGAAAAACCAAAATAGCACACATTATTATGGCACACATAGCTGGCACCTACAAGAATAGCACAGACCCTACATACATGGAAACAATTTACCCTGTTTTTTAGGTTTGATAATTGATTCTTCTTGACCATCCTTTTGTAACTTTGTTGATTGTAGAGTTTGCTCACATGAATAATTTGATAGTTTTCTAAAAAGAGAAAGTGACATGACACCCAATAAAGTTCAAATTTCAAATGTCATAAGAATCAATTCTTGAGTTTCTACACTGAAATTTATATCTCAGAGATACTTCTTTTTCTTCCTCTAACAAGTGCAATTTTACTTTTATTTTTGGCAGCCTTTTGACACTATTAAATCTGCATTTATTCTTATATGTAAAATAAATTACTAACAAAATAGAAGAGTTTCATGATTGTTCACTTACCCACCAAGAGCCAACAGAAAGATTTTCCAGAAAAAGAGCATGCATTAATGTTAGTATTAACTCTACAACGGTTCCAACTATAACATATGGAGGACCATTTTAAAGAAAAGGAAAATACATATTTAGAAAATCCCATTAAATCATGTGTTGAAATACGTACTCAAAACAAGTGAAATTTTGGAGTCTAATACATCCTATTAACACTAGACGTGCCATATTTGATGAATATATAACAACAAATCAACACTATTTGAAACATACATTTCCCCTGACATGTAGACAATTTTCATCAATGTTTTCCATGTCATTATTAGATATCTATGTTATATTTGTAAATGCATTAAAAATTCCAAACAGTGGTTTCCATTGGTACAAAGGTAAAATCACATTAATTTTATTTTAGGGTAACAAACAATTTAAATACAGGAGAATATAGTCCAACTTGTGTCAAGAGATGATTTTTTGCCAAAGTTGCGCCAAATCTCCTGGAGATACAAAAAATTGAGCTACGTTTATAAAATATATAAATTTTAGCCTTATGTTTCAATTTATGGTTAGTATCAAAATTCTCTTGGTTACAAGACGATCCGTTTGAATAAAATTCTTAGCAACAATAGATTTTTTCCTAAAATGTTGGAAATATTAGAAATGGAAGAAATAAAACATAATTCAAGTATTACAAGAATGAAATGTGCAAAAACACATACTCTGTTGCTGCTGCTACTACTCTGCCTTTAATTACATAACATCTAGTAGAGAGGGCACTAAAAAGGTTTCCAATTATCTCCCAATGCTTTGCTTTTAGAATTCGTGATCATATAGTGTATATTTCTTCCTTACCTCACTAATGTTCTTGCTAAAGTTTGCAACTACTCACACTTCTTGGCCCAAGATGGCCCCAATGAGAACCCCACTAGCATCAAATTCCACTCGAAACACTTTGTTAAAATTTGGCAACACTAACATAGGTGCTCCACACAAAACACTTTGTTAAAAAATTTCAACACTAACATAGGTGCTCCACTCAAAACACTTTGTTAAAATTTGGCAACACTAACATAGATGCTTCTTTAATCCTCTTTTTCAGCAACCTGAAACTTATCTGGGCTACATGTGTCCAAGTGAACTCGTTTTGCTTCAAATTTCAAACAATTTGTCATGCGTGCACTTACCCAATCAAATGTTTTTATTTGTTTTGGTAGAAATTCACCAAACCATTGAAATTTCTCACCTCATTGACGCGCTTTAACTTTCTTGGTATCCATCTCCATTACATATTTAAAAATGAGAAATCCTGAATATACAAGCTTGTCCTTTAAGAAAGAATACTTTTTTAGATTTATGAACAAGTTTTTTTTTTCGTCAGCATTTATATCACCACATGTAGATGCCTCAAATGCTCTTATATAGACCCAATAAAAATCACTATGTCATCAAAATAAACAATGAAATACTTATTAAGATAAGTTCTCATGAACTTAGTCATAAATCTTATAAAAGTTCTTGGAGCATTACTCAACCCATTCGGTGTAACCAGTCAATCATATAACCCCTCTTTATTTATTGAATGTAGTTTTACACTCATCTCGTTCTCTCATTCTTATTTGGTGATAGCCAGGGGGTAAAGGAAATTGATACTTTATAGTGATTTGTTCAGGACTCTTGAATCCTTGCATTCTCCAAGATCCATCCTTCTTTGTAGTGATAAGTGTTGTCACAAGTAGCAACTCTTAAACTTGCCTATTTAGTTCCTCATTTTTTTGGGCTCAATCTGTGACCTGGCATTTAAGGAAAACTTGCCCCAGAAATTAGATTAGTTTGGCATTCAATACCTCTTTTTGGGAGGTGAACCTGATGGCATCCCCTCTAGAGTTAAATTCTCTCATATTCTGTCAACATTTTCTTAACTTCATTTGGCAAAACTTTTAAGTTTTCCTTCTTTTACTGCATCTTGATATTTTATGCTAAAAACATAACATTCTCATGTCTTGGACACCTCCTTCGCTGATACCAATAATAAAGTTTGTGCCATCACTTTTTAAAGGCAATAACTTGATTTTTCTTCCATTTTTAATAATGGCACGTGTTTATTCTACCGCCATGGTCAGCCCTTAAATCATTTTGTCATGTCTATCCAAGCAACCTGTGGCAAGCAACCATTGGAATAACATCACACCACACATCATCTTTATGAGGACTAATATGAAATTAGACTAAACTCTTGTCTACTGTAATTTCATGACCTTTTTGGAACCAAGATAAATTTTATGGACTTGTATGATTGTTACAAAATAAATTTAGCTTCCTAACTATTTCTTCATAAACCATATTTTCGGTACTCCCATTGCCAATACATAAATTACAACACTTACCTTTAGCCTTGAACTTTGCTTGGAAGATATTCCTTCATAGCTAAGAATTATCTTCTTTAAGGTGATGAAGTTTTATGCTGCTTTTTTTGAGTTCATTGTTTTCCTTCATTGATGGGAGTCATCAAAATCCTCTTCATTATAAAATTTTCTCCAATTTTCGGAAGTATTTTGGATGTTCCTACTTCTGAAATACTATCCCCTTCAGCCACAATAGCCCTTGGTTTGTCCTCTCTTTTTCTTTGGCATTCAAATGCCATATGCCCCTCTTCTTCACACTTGAAACGAATAAGAGGCATCCTTCGGATATCATAACCCTCATTCACTAAAATTCCTTCCTCTTTGTTGATGATATCCACCCATTGGCTACTGGAAATTTGGTCTTGCTTGTTGATAGTTTCCCCTGCCTCTTCCTCTTGGGAGTTCATTAGATATAGAGTAGCTAGCTCCCCTTGTGTCTGAACTTCATCCCTTGGAAAGGAGAATGCCCCTCTATCCCTATCTGTTACGGTTGTTTCTCTTCTTACAAATGATCTTTTGGTCGATTTCCAGCCAATTTGGCCTCACCCTTGAGTGCCAACTAAAAAGCATTTTTTTCACTAACCTTAATTTATGCATACTGATCTCATCTTGAATGGAGATTGTCAAATTTTCAATGTATTTAGCAACTTGTTTCTCTTCATCTTCATTAATCCCAACTTTGTAGATGCTTGTAGAATTGTTCTGAATATTCCTGGACTGAATTTTCCCTTTGTTTTAATCCTTAAAATTGCTTCTTGGATGCTTATTTATTCCAAGTGCTTATGGATTCCTTCCTTTTCTAACTCTTATCTTTTTCCAAGTGATCCCACTACCTGGTAGCATGCCTCTTTAACTTGGTGGCTGCAAATTTTACTGTTTTGGGATCAACCATCTGCTTCTATTCACAGTATTTCTCCTCTTCATAGATCCAATCCATCAAATCTTCAGCCTTTAAACTACCATTGTGGTAACTGGTAAGCATGGTTACCAACTCTAGAAATTTGAATACATTCGGCAGGGCAAAAAATCTAAAAATCCGGAGTTCTTGAAAAAGTTAGGAAAAATTTGGTTTGAAATATATATATTATATATAAGCATAATTTTATAAATATCCAAAATAGACAACATAATGAAAAAATAATAATGTGATACAAAATTTTAATATATTTAATATTTAACAATAATAAATATATATGGTTGCTGGATTTTTTTTGGGCAAACAACTAAAAAACATTCTTCTTCAAAAAAGGGCCAACCCAAACCAAACTTATATGGGATGGCTGAAAATCTTGGATCTGGACAAATTTTGTACGGATCTGGTCGGATTTGGTATCTATGTTAGTAAGGAACCTCCATATTTACCATATTATCAGTTTCTTTTAAAAATCTCAAATAATTTACATAGTTACCTGGGACGGGGGGACGGCGGGACGGGGTTTCCGGGATGGCAAAAAATTTCCAAATTTTGGGGACGGCGGGGGGACGACTGATTAAAAAATATATAAATATTTAAAATAAAAATATATAGTGACTAAATTATATAAATAAGTTGAAATAAAACCATTTGAGATTTAAATAAGGTGAAACTTGAACTCATAAACATCAAATACATTCCTTAATACTATAATATCAATATGTTAATGTCATAAATTGAAAATTCATAATACATATTTGAATTTTCAATATGAGACAAGCTAAAATTTGAAATTTCAAATATATTAATATTACAAAATATAAAAGTAAAACCATTCTAAATTACGATTGATCAAGTGACAATAGCTAATATTCATATCATTAATCTCATAGCCAAATACACCAACAATTGTCTATTATCAATATTACAAAAAAAGAGGCCAACTACAAGTATCAGCCTAAAAAATCAGAATCTGCATCTGAAGCAATATCCATGAACTCCTCCTCGCTGGGTACTAGCATCCTCGTCCTACAAGGTAAGCCCAATCAATCCTCGCTACACAGTGTTGTCCTCTTCAACCTGCCTCGGCTCCTTGGGATCTACATCCCATCATAATGCTGGAGTATGTTTGTACTTAGGGTGTCTTGCAATCTATAAGACGCAAAGCACTGTGTACAATTACAAGCTTCTCCGCTCTCGCAGAGGTAAGCCTATTCCTCTTAACAGAGTGTATCCAACCATACATAGACCAGTTCCTCTCAGAGACAGAGGAGCTAGAAACCTAGGAAAGGAGGCGAATGGCAAGTGGTTGCAGCAATCCTGGAAGCCCATACAGTCGCCACCAACTCACTGGCTTCTCCTGTGCTAATGTTACCCTGTCTACCTTTGTTGATGTTTTGTACCCATCAAGTTCAGTGAAGTCGAGCCACTCCATTCTGATCTATGAAGCCTCTTGTGGAGTGTACATTTTTTTTAAAATCCTTCATAAGGCCCTTCTTCACCTCATCGTCATCCAATGGGACAACTCTACCTGGCCTCTCCACATACCATTTGGGATTCAGTGCATACGCAGCCATATGAAGAGGAGTGTTCAACTTCTCCCATCTCCGTTGAATAATGGGGCTATATATGTTCATTATAGAACTCCAAAGTGGGGTCTCTCACCCGAATAGTTGCCTTTATTTTCCCAAGCATGCTATCAATGCACTCATAGATTTCACCAAGATTGGGGCTGTTAGAATCTCCATATTTGATGACACTAAAAACTAGAGCTATAATTGATATGATGTATTTCATATCAACCCAAAATGTTTCCCGCAACACCACTTCCTTCACTCTTTTCCCTTGATCTATCTTGGACTCGCGCCACCTAGTCCAATCCTATGTCATAATCATAATTTGCAAGGGCTCCTACAACTCAAACATCCTCTCCAAAAAAATAAAATAGGATGCAAAGCGGGTGTCAACTGGTTTCAAAAATTCCTTCTTCGAAAAATTTCAAAAAAGTGCCAATGATGTGTGGTGATTGCATATGAACTTCTGCACATCTCTGGCATCAGTCACTATCTGGTTAACCCACTGAATATTCCCTATGTCTTTCAGTGCATTGTTCATGGCATGCACACAACATGGAGTCCAATAAATATGCCTATATTCCCGCTCCACTAGCTTGCCTGCTGCTCTGCACACATAAGCTGCATCTGTGATAACCTGTACAACATTTGAAGGTCCCAACCTCCTCAATGGCATCCTTCAAAATCTGATACTGAAACTCAGCATCTTTTTGCTTCCAAGAACAATCAATTTCTCTCAAGAAGTACGGTCCATTTTTGCAAGAGACAATGATATTGATGAGAGGACGGTGTCTAATATTCGTCCACCCATCCATGATAATGTTGCATCCTTGTGACACCCATGTCACCTTCATCTCCTCCATCAATACATTAACCTTGGAATAGTTTCTGTCCAAGATTTTTGTCTTGAGTTTTGTGTCTCCAGGAGGCACATAACTTGTACCTACTTTTACAACCTTAGCCATAGCCTCCTTGTAATAAGGAGAGCGAGCAGCATTAAATGGTAATCCCAGTAGCATAGAAAAATTTCCCAATAGCATCATCTGCCTCTTCCCTTTCCTTTGAATCAAACATGTCAGTAACTGAATTTGGGGCTGCCCCCACGACCTTTCTCTTCCCTCTGCTTTCCACTTCTGACACTTCAAAACTAGAACCAGCCAGAGTATTAGTAAGTTTACCAGTCCTATGAGTGCTCAATGGAGTTTAGCCATAGAACCACGAACTTCTGGCACTTTGTCCGTGGTATTTCCATTGAAGATTCTCACCATCTCAGCTCTCTGCTCTAGTGAAAGATCCTTACAAGTTCCAACCCCCCTTCCTGTAAGATGCAACAAGTGTGCATTGGTCCTAGTGATATTACCATGCCAAGTCAGCGCAAATATGTTGCACTTCCATACTTTGCTCCCCCCTCCAGACTTGGGGTTATCAATTATTTGGGCAAATTGTTGCAATGGATTCTTCTTATCAAATGGTCCAATGGAAAATTTGGACAACGTTTGAGAGGGGCAATTGGTAGCACTACCAGCTGAACTACCAGTTTTCGTTGCCACTACATTTTGTGTCCCTTCTTCACTCTCCCCCATAGTGGCATCACCAACTCTTCCACGGCCACCTATCTCAACTTCCCGTTTAACCCTCTCCTACTCTGATTCATGCTCTGATTCATACTCATACTCAGAAGAAGAACTCATGGTGATGATTGCTGCAATGAATTAAAAACAACCATAACTATATGATTGATTGATTATGTAATGAATTAATTTTAAAAAAACGTATCCATTTAAATTTTAAATTTTACAACCAAACCCTATGCAAGATGCATTTTTTAAAATCCCCCAAACTATATGCATGATTGCATTATGAATGTAGATGCAAATGCTAAAAAATAACCCCTAAAAAAATGCAAAAATAATATAAATTTTAAACTAGAAAACAGAAATGTAATTTAAAAAAAAAACGTAACCATTTACATTGTAGTTTGTATAACCAAACCCAATGCAATATGCATTTTTTAAAACCCTACAAACTATATGCATGATTACATTGTGAATGTAGATGCAAATGCTAAAAAACAGCCCCTAACAAATGCAAATATAATCTAATTTTTTTTTAAAAAAAAAAAACTTTAACATGTATTGTAAGCAAATAAAATTATAAATACCTCTTGCTCCCTCTTGTTCTTGCTCTTGCTCTTGCTCTTGCTCTTGCTCTTCCTCTTGCCCTTGCTCTCACTCTTGCTCTTCCTCTTGCTCTTGATCTTGCTCTCACTCTTTCTCTTGCTCTTGCTTGGTGTGAATATGAAATGAGCCGATATTATAAATTTATAACATAAAATAGCACTTTTAGGGTTAGGGTTAGGTTAGGAATGTTACTTTTATGCTATTAGTCATATACAATAAAAAAAATGTGTTTTTGTGTATTAAACTTTTTTTTTTTTTTTAAAGGCGCAGCAACCGTAGGGGACGGCGGGGACGTCCAGACGTCCTCGACGTCCCCCCCACATCCCCAATGTCCCCGGGATGTTTCTGCCCCCCTCCAGCCATCCCCAGGGTGTTTCGCGCCATTTTCCAAAAGAAGGAAACATGGGGGAAACATTTCCGCCACATCCCCGTGTCCCCAGGATGTCCAAGACGTCCCGGACGTGTTAAAAATGGGGGGGACGCGTCCCTGCGTAACATTGATAATTTATGAATGCCTTCCAAGTGTTTTCACCTTCCTTTACTCGCTCCTCTTCTTCTTCAGGTTATTCATCAAACTCACTTCTTCTCCCAAGTTTTTCTATTGTAACTTCCTCCAACTTTTGTCTCACGTCTTACATTTCTCTGAGAAGATTTGTCATGGCTTCCCTTCTTGGAGTCATATTAGCACTTTCTTAACTACGACACAAACTTATTGTAAGATTTTACATTCTCTGACACACTGATGCAGCCCACCATGTCCTGCAGAAAAATATTAACAACAAACCACAATCAAAGAAACACCATGACAGCTATGTTGCTAAAAAAACAACATTATAGCAACCCCAAACACAAAATAGAACAACATAATAGTCCTACACAGGACTGACATTTTTTTTTACTGACATTTTTCATTTAACATCAGAAAAATAAATACAGACAGCTGATTATGTTCAGTTGGTACACTCATTCAACCACTCTTTTACCTCTCTCTCTCTCTCTCTCTATTCCTTCTTCCCCCCTTTGCCTGTTATTTTTGGTTTGAGGCTTATGCTTGCAACAGTTATGTAACTCAATACTCTGCACACTAATTATTTATTTCATTTGATAGGGTTTGTTTATACAATAGATTTGTCGTATATGATATGACATGTTCTAGTTAATCTTTCATATCCCTCGAACCATCCTATCTCAATTTTATTCTAAATATAAATACTAACAAATCTAACAACCTGACCTATTAATGTCTAATAGGTTTAAATATTATTTAACTCTACATAATAACCTATAAGTGATAATTCCTAACATTTCCTATTACCAAATCCTAACTAATTTGCTGCCTATTCTTTCTAATATACTACACACATTTAGAAACAAACAGAATACACTCATTAATTTTCTGGAGTCTCTTTTCCTACACAAGTCGGAAACAAATCAGACTTTTTGGAGAGAGCAATCATCCTCCTCATTGAATATTTTGATCCCCTTTTCTTGGTCAAGGATCACATTTAATTCTTCCCTGCCCTTTTGCTGTAGATGGGCCTTGGACACCCTTTGCATCAGACACCAAGTTCTACTTGAGCATAGTTGCATTTGCTAAAGGCCACATGAATTTTCTCAATGCTCGTTTTCTGATGTTAAATGCTAACTGCCTTAAATGTCAAGCTCAATAAGTTGTATAAACTCTTAAAATCTGTAAGATATTAAGATGTATTGAGCGCTTTTAATAATTTTAACAAATTTAAAATTAAGAATCATGAAGCCCACCATGGAACTGAACTGAAATTTCCATCCATTATTTATTACAATTTCCTCTTAAAAACCACCAAGCATTCAATGAGTGTGATTGGTGGTTTCCAAATCCTGATAAATATTTGGCATAATAAAACATTGACAGTTGTGAATATTATCAATAAATAAAAGACTCAAATTCATGTATAACCATAGGAAAAGAACCCAAGTGCAACCAAATTAGAGTAAAACCTACTTTTAGTTAAATCAGAAAAGCATTCAATCAAATGAGAAGTGTTTGGTTTAAGATTGCCTTAAAAATACGGTGCAAGAAAGCTTAAAAGCATAGCAGTTGAGAGAATGTAAATGGGAAATGAAATGAAGAATGAGCAAGAAATCTCAAGAAAACCTTGGTTTTCCTTCCGAGAGCTGACTGCAGATCCTCTGACCACCGATGTTGAATATGACCATCCCCTCACACACTTAAAGTTGAGTGGTACTTCTTGATTTGATGCTCAAATCCCACAAGCTATGCAAATCGTCTACAGTGTGAGAAGATAGCGAGGGGCTATATTGGTCAATGATATAAGTTTGAGCAGAGACAGAAGCGTGGGAGGTGCTACCTGATTTTCTCACTTTATATTAGGATTTAATTTTTGTCTTCCCCCCAAGCTTCAAATGGTGATTAACATCAAAAAATTATGTCGATCTGAGATATGACCCCATTCAAATCAATGCAAAGAACTAGGAAAACAACATGGGCACCAGTGGAACAGTTAAAAATCCTTTCCAAGAGATCACAGAAATAAAAATATTTTTGGCTATATAGATTGTAAGCATTGTAACAATCTTAATGTGACCCCAAGATGAAGAAATGTGGAGATATAAGTTGTTATTACCTGTTATGTCAATACTGAGATGTTGAATGACATTTGACCGTGATGATGATAGAAATCTACACAGTCTGCTTGATTTGGTATTACAACATCCAGAAATCTTCTCCGTACAAGATCAATAGATCTGATATCTACAAAACCCCAATAGATTTAGATCTGTCATCTTGTGAAATATACATAAAATTAAACATATTTGTAAAGAAAAAACACACTTGAATAGCGTAGAGTCTGAGAAACAGAGACATGATGCATTCAGTTATCTTGAGCCGCTCCTTCTCATCCTGCCATATTAAGTCCACCAGATGGCAGTCACTTAAACGCCTTCTTATTTATGCAGACTCTACCTTGGTTTTCTTTTAGACCCTCAAATTTTTTGATGGTTGGGGCTTCCTTAAGAAAAACCCTCTGAAATGCGCCTATATTTTTACAGCCGCTGTTTTTTTCCTCTGCCCCTACCGAAATCCTCACGCACCTCTGCCCCTACCGAAATCCCTCATGTGCCTATGCCTTGCACAAAATAACTCACACGCTTCTCCATACTCCCAACAAAAACCCTAAAAAAAGATGCACCTTCCTCTTTGGCCCTGCATCCAAGAAAGAGTATACACTTTGATGTACAATTGAACTTAAAAAATATACATTAATATTAAAATTAAATTAAAAAAATAAAAGAGAGGTAAATTAGAGACGAAAATATGGGGAGGGTATTAATTAGAGACAAAAATATATTTTTGTCTCTAATTAATGTCTCAAAACACCCCCTCTTGTAATAGTGATATTAGTTTTTTCATCACAAGAATAGAATTATAAGTCATATTTATGTACTCCAAAAATAGTTAATTTATACATTTATCTTTCGACAAAAGATAATATAGAGAACATCAAAGATCTAAAAATCTTTTAAGTAAATATATATATATATATATATATATCAGTTTTTTCATCAAAAATAGAATTATAAGTCACATTTATGTACTACAAAAATGGCTAATTTATACATTTATCTTTCAACAAAAGATAATATAGAGAATATCAAAGATCTCAAAATCTTTTAAGTAAATATATATCAATTTATACATTTATCTTTCAACAAAAGATAATATAGAGAATATAAAAGATCTCAAAATCTTATGTAAGTAAATATATATTGCTAATTTATATCATCACAAAAATAGAACAAAATGGCTAATCTATATATTTATATAATATAGAGAATATCAAAAATCTGAAAATTGTTTAAGTAAATATGTATTGGTTTTTTCATCACAAAAAAAGATATATCAAAGATCAAGAATTCTTCTTGACTTTGTATCTTTCCAAATCTTAAATATTTCATTCCAATCTACATCATCTGCTTTTGGACCACTGAGAGATACTCACATTAGTGCATCTAATGTATCCAACCCCAATTTTGATTTTCTTAGGTCTTTGATGATGTTTTGTTTAGAAAAACCCCTTTCACAATCTATTGTGCTTGTAGGAATGACAAGTACAACTTGCCACAACTTCATTAGATGAGGATAACTTTTGTGCCAATGTCCTGTGTTACGAAATACCTTCCATGCATCTTTCATCCTAAAACCCTCACAAGCCAAATGTAATGAATCAATGAAAGAATGCATCTCCCTTCTACAACCAGCAACATTAAATATAGGTACAGAGTCAACAGTTGCATCAACATTTGAATGTTGTAAATGTTGAAGAAGCCTCTCAAGCCAACGTACTGTAATATTATCTCGACTTTGACGATCAGATGGATAATAGGAAGGGCTAAAGATCTTTGCTAAATTAAAAAGTGGAAGGTCTGGAAATCTTTCATTCAAAATTTCTATGAGAGATTGAATGTAACCTTCGCGTGCCTTCAATAAGAGGTTTCATGTTTTTCTTCATTGCCTCACTATAATCAATATCCTCATTTGGAATTTGTATATATTGTAATTCATGCTTGTCTGTGACTATCCCTTCCTTGTTGATTTCAATATATCCATATTGAGAATCAACTAAAAATTTGGATAGATATGTTGTGCCTTCTGCAAATTTTTATTTTTGCAAAAACCATCTATATAAATTATTTATTGTTTCATCAAGAGCCAGCCCAATCACTGTTATGTCCACATTTTCTTCCTGAAATGTCATGTTCAAATTATTGAGCTCACCCAAGACATCAACAAGCATATGCAAACAATATTGAGTAGAGTAAATTCTTTCCTTGTCATACCACAATGAGAATTTCTTATCTTTTTTCCATAGACTTAAAATAGCAGGCATAAGCTTTACGAGCCTTATAATTACCTCACCTCTTGATAGCCATCTGATTGCATGGATTTGTAGAACATCTAGCACATCAATGTGCATAAATTTGAGTAAATCATTGAGTTTATTGTTTCTCTTTGGCGAGTTTTGAACCCATGAATACACTTTATTTGCAATTTTTTCTACATGCAATAGCTTGGGTACTTTTTTAGAAGCATCTCCTACAACTAGTGACTTGCAATGAGATACATAATGCACTGAAATAAGATTTGGAACATCCCTTCTCAACAATGAAACAAAACCATTTTCACGCCTAATCATTGCTGAAGCTCCATCTGTTGAAACGACTACCAAATTGTTAATCAAAAGGCCTCTATCATTCATTAATTGGTTTACTATATCATATATTGTTTTCCCTTTTCCATCTGGAACATTCATAATCTTCATAAATTGAGAAGTAGGTGGCCCAAAATCCTCTAAAGTTAAAAATGTTGTGTAAACAACCAAGTGTTGCTCCAAGCTGCGATCAGTGCTTTCATCAACCATTAATGAGAAGAATGGACTTTTCAACATTTTTTCTTTTTGAACTTCTTCAAAATATTTTGATATGCAGTAAAGGAAATCATTTGTAGCCTTGTGATTTGTGTATGAACCATATTCTTGTGACTTTGGCACATGTGGAGTTTTCATGTCGAAGAGAAACTTACAAATTTTCTCATACTTGGCTAAAGATAAATCTTCTCGACATACAAAATAAGTTGTTTTCATTGTGGTGACCACTCTTTCCATATTAATATCTTCCATTTGAATAATGTGATCGGGAATAGGCTTCATATTTTTCTCTAAACAATTGATCCATCTTGCTTGAGCATCCTTATGAAACACTAATTTTTCATGGGTGACAAAAGCATCATGTTGTAAATTCACACATCCATCCCCTATACCCCATGGACCAGACATTTTGTACTTTTCACAATAGTTACATTTCATAATTGTTTTACCATCACACTTGAAATAATTTAACCAAACAAACTTATCTAGCCATTCCATGCGAAATTTTCTTTTTGATGATAACTTTTCTTTCCCTTCATTGTTGCCCCCTTCTTCAACTTCATTTCTTTCATCTAAAGAATCATCTGATTGTGACCCAAAAATTTCTTGGAATACTTGTTTCCTTTGAATGTTATGATTCTCTTCATTCGTTGTATTTTTTTAGGTTTAGTCCATTTATACATTTCCCCAATAGTAGCTTGTTTCTTTCTTTTTTCTGACATTTTTGTAAATCACCTAAATAGTAGAAAGAAGTATATTAGTACAATAATATAGACAAAATACAATTAATAGATTCATAAAGTTTAGAAAGAAATTCCCTTAGTTTAAATTAATAAAGTATTTTAACATAAAAATTGTTGTCAGATTTCCTTTCAATTTTAACTTGATGTTTAACATTAAAAAAATATAAAACTTACTAATAAATTTCCATTTAACATGAAAATGACAAAAAAACTTATTAATTAATTGTAAGTAATCTAATTTCTAAATATTTATTAAGAAAAATGTTTAAATATAAGCCTATGAAAAACATTCAAAGTCTCAATCACTCAATTAATAAAGATTGGATTGTTTTAGATCAATAAGAAAAGTATACAAAACATGGATTAATTGGCTACCTGACTCTAGAGAAGAACCAATGTATTCAAACTCATGAGGAAAAATTCAAAGGTTCCAATTCCCAAATAAATTAGATCAAGAAGTTTCTCCCTTCTCACATAAACTCAATCTACAAAAAAATTAAATTTAGACTAATTCATTTGATAAAGATATTATTTGAAAATTGTAATAAAAAAACAAAACATTATTGATTGAATTATTTGAAAATGAAACTTTATTGATAACATAAGTTAACTTTAAATTCTTATTTTGGAGATTCAAATCCCAAGAAACAATATGCATTAAAAAAGATGTAAACCATAGTTGTAGTGAATTATATAATTTGTGGATTCTTTGAGAACTATTATACTAACACACAATACAAACCAAATGTCATTGATTTCATATGGCATTGATTTTATATGCCATTATTGCCATCAATTACCAAATTCAACACTCAAATTTAATCATTTTTCATATTACTTAATTAGTTTAACTTATTTTTCATATTATTTTGGAGTCAATTGATAACTCATTAATATTTTGTTAACTTTTAATCAAACAATCTAGAATGCAAAATAAACTATATATTCTAAGGCCAAATTATTCAATAATTTCCAATCAGCATAATATATTTCTTGCAAAATTTATAATCTATAAATAAAGTTTTTTATGCAAGGCCATACTCCAACAGAATCCTAATGTCATTTCATGAAATATTTTAGGTAGGAAATAAATCGTTTGAAGATATATTAGTTTTTTGAATTAAAATAACAAAAAAATTATTAAATAAAGTAACACTCAAGTTAGAAATTATTCACATAAAATCTCACCCTATGATTTATATCTATGATCAATTAATAATGAATGAATAATTCCCTATCAATAATAAAGTCTTGTTAGTAAGTTAATGGTTGTAGTAAAATATAAATGAACAAAAAAGAGTATCTCAACCTAATAGATAGCCTAATAAATAGTAGATATATTTTCTTTCAAATGTAAAATAGTTAATATTTTTTTAAAAAAAAATTAATTATTATTAAAGAGGTAAAATTTTACAACATTTAAAAAAAAGTAATTACTTTTTTACCCGTGTAAATTTCTTTCATATATTAATCTTCCTTGAAAATAAATTTTGAGGGATAAAATCTTATATATGATATGACATTTTAACTATAAAAAAGTCCCAATTTAAAATAAAAAGGAAACATGTGTATTATGTAATGAAAATCAAGACAACCGTTTTAAAAAGACTTGGAAATAATTTAGAATTTAATAATTGAATTTTGGATTTAAAATCTCATCCTAAAATTTTAAGTACATTATCTTAATGTCTGTGATCTCCGTGGAAATGAAATTTGGTTTAGGTTTTTTGAAAAATTAAAAATATTAAAGAAGCTGCATGAATTGAAAGAGTAGCTCTAAATATAGAAGTGAATTTATAAAAGTGAATTTATAAAAGGTTGTGGTTAACTGGTTAAAATAAGAAATTTAGTAAACAATTTAAACAAAGAGTTCAACTGTACATTTAAAAAAAATTATGGTTAAAATTAAACCATGAAAAGATTAGGAGAAGTGATAGAATTATTCCTAACTCGAGGTAAGTTTAAAAAATAAGAAGAAATAATTAGAGGATGCACATGGGTTTAGACGGGAGGAGGAGACAAAGATTTCAGTGGTACAGGTATAGAGTTGAAACAAAAATAGAACAATATAACAACTCTATTGTGCCTGTTTACTAGTAAAATAATCTAACACAAAATACAAACTATTAGCTAGTTATTGTGAAAAATAATTTACACAAACAATAACATAACAATTTTTTAGCAGATATTAACTATAAAATTCTTAGCTAGTCATTGTGAAAAATAATCTACAAAAAAAATTAACATAATAGAAAATTAAACAATACTCACCTGACTCTGTAATGATTATGCCAATGTTGAAAGGTTAGAGAACCGATGGTTTCCAATTTGAAATTTTATCTCAGAGCCTTTGATTTTATAGAAGCACAGCTGCACAAACTAATTTCTCCTCAACTGAAAAATAGGGAAGTGTCTTCCTGTGCGAGAATGTGCTACTGTTATTTCATGAACAACACTAACATAAATATTTCTAGTAAGTAACGGGATGTGGATTGCTTTCAAAAAATTCAATTAATATATTTTTTTATTAATGATCAACATTTTCCAGTTGCCATGGATTTAACATCAATTTTTATTAATTGCAATTGCAAATACATATTCCCAAATCTTAGTTTTAAATTTTTGAAGAAAATTTCAAACATACTGAAATGGAATAGAGATTCACGCAGACATGATTTGATTAACATTTTAATATTTAATAATTTACTTGTACTTCAAATTTCAAATTGTAAATATAATACCAGTCTACAGATTTACAAATTCACAATTGGGAATCAGGCATGGCAGTTATCAATCAAATTTTAAAATTCATTTATTGCAATTTGTTGTACAACTTACAAAATATATTTTACCAAAAGGTAAAAAGTTAGTATGGATAACTATTAACACCATTATATATTTATATATATTTTAATATTAATATATATGGTTACTACATATTATAAATATTTAAGTTTTATATCAATTTTTACCTGTCCGACTTACAGTTTCTATAATTTAATACATGTACATGTTTACGGTTCATAATTTATTTAGCCAGTAATATACGGTTAAAATCACTAAATACGGGCTACATCCGGTCAATTTCCAGGCCTGATTGGGATTGTGTAGAAAACCATGTAACTGTTTATTCGGATTAACAATTTTATGGTTGGAATCCCTTTGACTGAAATAAATTAAACATAACAACAAATATTGTACTTAGGTATGAGTTTATAATACATATAAGATTTGATCTTAAATATCAGATTTATCACATTGCTCTACTAGACTTGCATTTAATATGGTTGTACGATCATGAGTCTAGCTTGTTTAAATGGCTGTCCGAAATAGGGATGGCATTATGTTTTATGGGATCATGGATATGGTTTTGAAGTTAATGGATAATGAATAGAAGAGTTTAGTTTCAAAAATTGTACTTCCTTCAAACTAAAGCAATATGATTAGATTGGATAATCATGCGAGTTCTATAGAGTTGACCATGTATATATTATTAGTTTTCAGATGTAGGTTGTAAGTATCACGAAATGTTAAATAATATGGATTATGACATACATTGATTATTAGTGTATTTCTCTATATGATTGTATTAAATGTATTTGTATCTAAATTTATGAGGAGGTATCACCCGCAAATGTGCAAGGAAAATGTGCCAAATGTATTAAAAGATTATCTTTGATAATATCTTGTGAAAATGTATGAATGTAATAAATTATGATTATAAAAAAAGGATGATTATTCTGATCATTATGTATGTGTCTTCAGACATTTGTATTGTTGTTATCAACAATTTTTTTATTGTGAATTGACGATTAAACTTGATAATACTACTATTTTTGAGATATCGTCATAATATAATGATTGTATAACGAAACAGTAATGTAAGAAAGAAAATATGAAAGTGAACTACAGGAGAAGCAAATATGATGTAATTCCTAAACACAGCTAAACAAGATGATACTCGTCAGTTTATATGTATGATAAGATGAGAAAACATGTTGTTGTCTTTTAACAACAACAACATACAATTTTAAGATAAAGTATTTTCAAAGTAACTTACTTGATTCCATTGTACTTCACTATGAAAGTAGTTACAACGTTAGGGAACCAAGTATGAAGGTACAATGGGATCATTAGTTAGAGTGCATATGTACTAGTTTGACTTGACAAGTTGAAGTGTATAAATATTCAATAACAATCACAATTGATAACTAATTAGTGTTAAAAATTGGTTATCTCTATACTTGACTAAGCCTAACATATGAATGTAGAACGACATAGTCTGACTTGTATTTGGTAAGAGGTACATATATTATTTCAGTGACTTGATATGACCAATGTATACCTTGATAATGAATTGGATAACTTAATGAAAATATAATAACCTATTAAGGAAACGAAAGTTTAACTAACTATAGATGAAGGTAGACATTATGACCTGACCTTCGTGTCATTTGAGTCATGCCCGTACTAACTTGGGATGACTACATGGAAAGGAACAGACACACAATGACTTGGGTCATTATGTGAAGGTACCTTTTCTTGTAGGGATCCCAAGGTGGTGCTGACATGAACCACATGACCCAAATGTTGAGTTCTAATATCTGCAGCTTCATAATTTGGTCCATTAATTTATGTACATGGATATTTAATATGTTACACCAAAATTTGGCATTTAACACATAATAGTGTTATTTTTGGCTTATATCCCTTACACATGACTTACAAGCACAAACAGAGCTCAAATACACTATTTATGACTTGAGATTCATCATTCTACTTCTCACACACCTTTAGGAACAACCATGTTAGTCCAAAACTAACCTCATCTCATGTGTAAACCTTTCCATACCTTCACTTGAGCTTTATGCCCCATTCAACAAGAATGGCCAATAGGGACATGATCGACCACTTGATCTTATCCTTCCTGGCCGATCCCATCCAGGGCCCTCTAATGGTAATTTTTCTAGTATATATATTATATCCCCCTTTTAGGTCATATTTTTTGTGAAATATTACCCTTTCGATCATATAAATACAAAGCATACCTCACTCATTAACTCACTTGGTACCTACTTGATAATCATCTATAAAAACTTGGTCTTCATCTCCAAATCTCAAGCAAAGCTTCCCTAATCTTACCTATTTCTATATTTTACATTAGGAGCAACCCAATTCAAATCTATTTGAAGCCATGTCAAAGAAAACATTATCAAGTATCAAAGGCTAAATTCTAGTTACATATATGTAGTTTCGTCCTCATAACTACACTTTAAATAGGTGGAGAACTATGTGGTTTTTATGCCTCTTTAGGGCAGTGCTTCGTAGGTGGAATAAGGATTCCACAACCCAAATTACCTACCCATTTTATAGGTATATTTAATGAAACTAGGGTTTCAAAAGAAGAAGACTGGTTTTGGCATCTTGCACAATCTTTCAGCTCTCACGTATCACTTAAAGAAGGACAATCAATAGTCATAAGTGGTTATATAGTTACATACCTATTTTTAAATTTGAAAAATTTTGTGTAATTTCCAACAAGTTGTGGAATTCAATTCAGTCCTACTAGGCAATTTTTCTAAAGTGTAGTTACAACTCCACATTGAGAGATGAGCATTCTCATAGGGTTTTTAACATGTTTCACTCCATATTAGCCCAAAACATGCAGAAATATAAGTGTGCGTATCCTTTTATCTATATATAATGTGCCTTAATTTATTGGATACCATAACATTCATATATGAAAGTACAATAAAGGATTCGGGGTATCCAATCAAATAGGGTGTGCGCACGTGCGCGTAAACACACACATCATTTACCTTGACTGATTGGATGTCTTGAATCTAAAATGTAATTTCATATTTTAATTTTAATTTTGGACTTAATAATTTGAAGTTGCATCATTTATATATTGTTATCCTAATTAGATGATAAACTTTATACTTGGGGGTTCATTCTCTTAATCAAGTCAAATCACTTACTCTACCTTCTAGTTACACCATTTGCATTTTATATAGAATATGAACATCTAAAATATCTAATTAACCAAATGGTGATATAACAACACATATGTTGTTAACTCATGTAATTCTAAGAATCTGAGTTTACAATAATAATTAAAAGATAGGGAAGCTCAATCATGGACCATCTTACTTATCACAAATATAATATGGGAAAAATAAAGGGCCTATAGAGGATGATTTACTACATGCACATCTATTCTAGATTGAAGTGATTCCAAAAGAAATGGAGACCATGGCACATTTCTTACCTACAAGGGAATTTTTAGAGGGGTAATATAAAACCAACAAAAAAAATTTGTTAATTCAAGCTTCCCTCTTTACATTGATTAAAATCAAGTAATGCAAAAAAAAGACATGATGAAGTTCTCAGGGGAGTTTTGTTACAACATGAAAGGAGTGAAATATTAATGGAAACCCATGATGGTATAGTTAGCGGGCATAATGAAATGGATGGGACTATAAGGAAAGTACTAATAGTTGGGATATGGTGGCCCACTTCGTTTAAAGACGTGTATAAATATGCATGTAGTTGTGACCTCACACATGAGACAAAGTTCCTTTTAGGTTGGTATTCCCATTGACCCCATTTGATAAATGAAAAATTGATTTCATTGGGCTCATTATGCCCATAGATCAATAGTTAGAGGCAAAGCTGATTGTCACAGAAACTAAATATCTAATAAGATGGGTAGAAGCTATTCTCACTAAATATTGTATTGTAAATACCTAATAACATGGTTTAGATTTTTTTTGAGTCTTACCAATGACCACAAGAAGCACTTTTTGAATGATATAATTGAAGATTTACAAATTTTTATCATTAACCAGAATAAGAGTACATGGTGTCACCCACAAGCAAATGCAACTTTCGAAACATTGAATAAAGTCTTAGAAAAATTCCTTACAAATATACATGCCTTACAAAAGGAATATTGAGACCTTAAAATAAATGTGACACTATAGGTGTACTACACAAGGTACAAGAAAATGAAAAAGTCTACCCATTTCAATTAGTTTATGGCTTGGAGGTCGTGTTACATTTGGAATTCATCATTCCAAGTTTGAGAATGGTGGTCATAGTTAGAATAAATGAGGAAATTTTGGTTTATGAGTAACTCGTGGAACTGGAAAAAGTGAATGAGAAAGGTTCATAGCCACATATAACCAAATACAACCACATATAACCAAATACAAGAAAAAAAAGAGAAGACAAAAAACATGACAGGATTGCCTCTACAACATAAAGAGTTTTTGAAAGGATACAAAGTATTATTGTATGACACTAAATACAAGAAACCACGAAAATTCAAAATAATATGCTTAAGTCCATATATAATAGATGAAATTTTATCTTTGAGTGCAATTAAACTAAAAACATTATCATGTATGGAGTGGAAATAATATGTAAATAGAACTATGATTTAATCATATATAGTTGTAAAGTAGTAAACAAAAGAAAAAAAAATAAAAAGGTAATTTTTTTTGCAACAAAAATAATTAAAAACCATAAAAAAAAAATTGGAAAATTAAAAAAAAAACCCAACCAAAACAATTTTGAAAAAAAATGGTAAAAGATGAAATAATTTTGTGAAAAAATCAAGAAAAATAGAAGCAAACCAAAGGTTAGATGTTGATACGTATATTCTAATAAGGAATTTTTTTTGTGATGTGAAATGATTAGATAAAGATCAAGCGGAAACCATAGAATAGTTCATTGCGGATGAAAACATTAAGAACAAGTTGATGGGAGAAGACAAGTAAAAAGTATGATAAATTAGGTAACATCTAATAAAAATTACAACGAGTAGATAAAATACTAAATGCAATGGAAGAAGATATTCTATGATCCAAATCTATAAATAAAGACACACAAGAGTAAGAAATCACAACGCTAGTTGTGACTTCGAAAATTTCAAACAAAAAAAGAACTATTGAGAAAATATATAGTTAAGTAACTTGCGATATAAGAAAATGAGCCACGGAGACCCCCAAAATCATTCATGAAATTGAGATTCTTAAACTGATGATCAAGAAAAAATCTCTGAAATCTTTCCTTCTAGATCCCACAAGAGATTTCTTTGCAATACCATACAAAATTTGGCATTATTGCAGTATGTAGAAGCACATCCATTATAAATTAGCAAAAATTGATCATACACAGATAGATGCGGATAGGGATATTCTAGTTCAAATTAATCTATTTAAAATGGAGGAATATAAGGATAATGAAAAAGTTATTCCATATATGAAGTTATATTTGGAGCAAGTTCCCCTTGTTCCCACTTGTTGAAAAACAATCAAAATTTTGTTGACCAGAATCCACAACGAGATGCTCTACTTAGAATAAACCTATCAAATTATATAAGTAGTCTTAGAGAGATGAAAAACTTGACGAGGGAAGGAAATATTGTTCATCACCTTGGAAAAAAGGGTGTTCCGAGAAGGAAATAATCCACAAGACTTATAGGGACAATCACAAACTAACAATGTGTAGATTATATCTAGGTATGGGGCATACATGGAACCAATGACTATTTGTAATGTATCATAGATATCCAAAGTAAAAAATAGAACTTCAAGAAAAAAATCCTCTTCAATATTGACCCTCAGTAGTAGTGTCCACAAGAGGTCCTTTTCATTGGTAAATGTATCCATGGCTCATTTTGTAAGACATTATTTGCCTTATTTACATTTTGAGTGGAATATGTGATCTTGAAAATAGTGATAATTCTATGTTTTCTCTTGCCCCTTTTTCTTAGGGTAAAATGAGCAAGGTTACACACACATTTCTCAAGAAAGGGAAAAAATTGTTAATGTTAATGAGATTCTGGCATATGTAAGTAAGCCTATTAAGTTGATTTTTTTGTTTAGAGTTCTCTCAATTATCACATTTGATAAATGTTTCATAGAGTAGTTATTCCTCAAGCATATCATGAATTGTAAAACTTATAGATCACTAACATCGAATAATATCTATATTTAGTCACTTTGTATTTGGATTTATTGTATATTCACTGATTTTATAATTAGATGTGCATGAGAAATCCTTAATATGTTTACAATTTCATTGAGCTAGCAAATAAAATTTTAAAGAAACCGTCTGAAAAAAAAAACGTATAGAAATCGTGGCGAATATGTTCGGAACTAGATTCACTGGGCTGGTAAATTATCTAAAATCAGTGTTCGTGGCATTGGTGAAATATAATATATTTTTTGAAGGAAATTGTATATGTTTTGGTGAATGAAGGATAATTTATTGGCATGAAGGAAATTTCTTTCACAAAACACATTTTAAGTCCAAATGGAGGTCTGCCACATGTTCCCCTGACTGTCACTTTGCTTCGCCTAACCACGGACTTGAAACGTTATTGAATTGGTTCATTCCACGAGATTGAAGTCCATGAAATTCCTTTTGCTTGAGTATGCCCAAAATTCCACCTCATGTCTGCTCGATATCCAATTTTAGGCGTTGGGGCTACTTTTGCATACCTTTATGCTCAGGTTCCTAGAATGGATGACACTTGGCCATTCCTCATGTGCCGAGGCTTATGGAAAGTTTTAGCTACTTCATAGGCAGTTAAAAGAGTCTTTTTAAATTTTTTGGGTCTTATAAAGGTTTATGTCTTCCAATCTAGATCTTTGTGTGTGTGTGTGTGTGGCGAATTTAATCAAATTTCAAAAAAATCCTAAACATGTCGGCGAATGAGACCAAATCAACATGAAGGTTCCATAGATTTCTTCACAATCCAAGAATGTGTTAAAACCATGTACCATCTATCACGTGGCTATTCAATAAAAAATATATGTTGGGATTGGAGATCCATTGGCTATTCACATGGGACAAATTATTATTTGTGGAATTTTTGGGTGAAATGTGGTCATTGCCATGGTCATAAAAATAGCCAAATTACGAATGTTAGCCACTAAAATTTTCCCTAAGAGGGCCTATTGTATGATATATGTACAACTTCAAGTCCTTATATCTTATACCTATCTAGCTAACTGTACCTAGCAATAGAGATTGGATAGGATTTGGTTAAAGTAGGTTTTTGATCTTTCTTAAGAAAGCTATTTTTTATAATTCATTTCTCTAAAGTTTGAGGAATTTATTTTTTTCCCTACCTTTCTCACTTTTGAGTTTAGTTTGTAAATAATATCTTCTATATAATACTATCCTCATTGTGAATATCACTTTTTGGGTAGATTTTTATTGTAGTTTTAAAGCATGCAGAAAGTGTAAAAAATGCCTAAGAATCTCCCTTGATTGGTAAATTTAATGGTTGTACATTTCTATTCCACCACTTGGTCATTCACGAGACTGGATACTTGCAACTCATGCCCAAGATTTCTATTTAGAATCCTAGAATGAGAGGTGAAAACTAATTACCTTTGGTGTGCATAAAACCCACTTCAACAAAATTGGTACTAGAAGGAGGGCCTCATTGATCTTGTAGGTTTGATGTTTCTTACCCAGTTTGGAATCTCTAGTTCTACTTTCGATATATAAATTTGGGTTTGGTTTATTATTTCTTGAACCATTAGAGATATACAAGAAGCCTAACTTTGATAGTGGTAGAAAAAAAACTCCAAGAGCTCAACCAATCTCAAAAGTAGTTCCCAACCCCATACCAGATGCACCTATGGTAGCCTAGCAAGGAGTAACAATAATCAACATTCAAAATTTGTACATGAATTTCCTATGAATTTAGAAGTGAAACTCCTAAAATTTTATCTAGAGGGAATTTCTTTTAGCAACACGTTATATCCTTCAAATCCTCATTAAATATCTTAAATTTATAGCACAAAGACACGTCTTGTCATTTAAAGATTGGTTCCTAAAATCCCTCATGATTCTATTACCAATTGGGATATGTTTGAAATGCCATTTTTGGTCCAATTTAGGAGGGTAACACACCCCAACATAATATGTCAATACTTTTCCAACATTAAAAGAGATCTGAATGAATTTATAATATCATTTAATTATTCATTTAAAAAAAAAACACACATGAATATCCCCTGCATATAGACATAACATCACTTTCACTATCTGATTCAGTAAAATATGAATTTATTTTACTAAAATCAAAGGTTATTATAAAGATATACGATGAAATACAAATGTTAGGCAATTTTATTTGATGCAATTATGAAAGAAAATGAGAGAGATAGGGAAATTACTTTGATTTCACTTATCCAGAAACTCAGAGTGTCACAATCATGCTCAAAAAAATTTAGAGATGTTAGGAATGTCGGGACACAAGTGCCTAGGTAAGTGCGAGGATTTCTGCTGGCTCCCAAGACCTCTGTGGGGCGTTAGAGTCTACCATGAAGGTCTTAACCTGGTTCCAAAACTATCGCTAGGGTTTCGCACTTTCTCACCTTTGATCGCCCGTATGTCATACTTGCATCACTGGAGTACCTGTAAATATGCAACACAAATAACCTCCTACAAACCCTTAAACCACATCAAAATCCTAAAAATACAAAGATAGCAAAATGAGGGAGTCAGACTATTCTCAGATTGTCAATACAAGTGATGTTACAACTAAGCACTGCACTACATCTTAGATTCCAATGTAGTTCTATGTGCTTGTGTGTGTGATAGTGGTCTTAGGTTTTCCCTCACACTGGGGATGCACAAGATAGCAAGTGGGTAGTAGCTAGATAGGATGCAAATTTCTGGATGGGAATAGAATAAACATCCCCTTCTTACGTAGTGTTTATGCAAAGTAATGATCCCAAAAATGTAGTCTATTTTAGTATGTAGAGAGCTTTCCTTTGATTGAAGTTGTCTTCATCATTATAAGTGCTATATATGTTATGCTTATATAGGGATGTCTTGCTTGAATTTTGAAACTAGTGACACTGACATGCCGAATAGGACCTCAAGATAGGAGTGGCAAAACCTGAAAATGCCAATCATCAAATATCAAAAATAAGATGAACAAGAACAAAGAAAACAAGAGCACCCAGGTTGGATAGGAGCGCTTAGGTGTTAGTGTCCAGTCTCAGGCACTAATGTTCTTAGAGACAACTGATGATAAATGTGAGAAGACTGACCGATAGGGTATCCATGAGACCTAACCAGAACTTGGTGTATGAGTGATAAATGTGAAAGATAAAAACAATAGAAAAAATCAACAGAAATGCAAATGGAATAAGAACTGTGTCATCAAGTGAATACTTTTCTTACTCAAGATACATATACAAAACAATATACTTGGCAGTATGGTAAATAGTATTATCTGCATTTATTTTGTGTCTACATTTGCGCCCCCTTTGTGTTATTTGAATAAAATTCAAGTAGTGTAAAGGAATTCAAGGAACATACCCATGAAAGAATTCTGGAGAAGCCTTTGTTGTATAATTACACCATAGAATATGAGAGCATACAACATGGCGAAACCATAGAATCAATGTGTTGATCCTTGTGGCATAGATGAGATATGGTGAACTATTGTAAGGAGCACTTGGCAGGAGATTTATGATTTCAATTTTTGGAGTGATTTAGAGATGTCAAATTGTTGTTTCCAATGGGGATTTGACAGGGTAAGGAGTGATCAATTCCCAACATGATTTTGTATGTGTGAAAAATTGAAGGATTTGGGCCGTCCATGTTTTGCACAGAGGAAGAGTGTTAGGGAGAGAATTCTAGTTTTACCCTCCAACTTTAACTACATCCTCAAAAGGTCTAGCCACTGCAAACAGACAAAGACCAAATTTTGTTCATTTCAATCCATTTCGATCCAATGAGAATAACCCATATAGGAGAAATATAGGAAAGGAAATGATGTCTCATTGTACCCCACTCCAAGGGTGACAGTCAATATGTATGATGTGATATGGATTCCATGTTAGGTCATTTAGAATCAAGTAGAAAAAATGTGAAGTGATTTTCCCATGTTAGGTCATCTAGAAGGAAAAATATGAAGTGAATGTCTTTCCCAAGTTAGATCATATGGGAGAGATAGTAAAATAAATGTATGTATTTGTTTCGATTGATTGATTTGATTCGAATATTATGAAATTTGCGATTAAGATTTAAATATGTTTACGATAGGATTACTCATGGAGATATTTTTCACTTGTTTCCCCCACATTAGGTCATTAGGGGGAATCAATAGAAAGTGGTCGTGAAATGTCACATGATGTTCTGTGAGAATTTTTTTATTATAATGACCTATTAGAAATGTGGTAATGATTGTAATAGCAATGTGAGTGGGATTATAGGGTGATCGCCGATTGTATGCCCCCTTTTGGCGAAAGGGAGAGTGATGATGTGAATGAACACTGAGCCGAATGTAGATGTGTGATGATGTAATGACGTGAATGAAGTGCAATGTATAATATGAGTGTAGCTAAAATTATGTTTATATTCATGTTGAATTTGTTCCAATACTTGGAATATACGATCATGGAATATGTTGCGATATTACTTAGTAGGCTGAAATTATGATTGAGATGTATTCAAAGATAGACATGGGAATCGGAGTAGACGATGCTCAAGATATGATTACAAATCGTGTGATATGTATTAGCTAGGAGAATAAGACCGCCCAAAATAGTGCCTACAATGAGGTGGGCATCACTAGTAGAGTTATTATAAAGTGTTATATAAGTAAGGTAAAAAGTGATATACTTGCACTTAATTTGATCATTACATGAGCGTGATGATTTGAGCTCTAAAGTGTGTCACAGATTGCGGCATGACTTAGTTGCAGCTAGATTGAGTCTGATTTGAGATGGTGGTAGAGGTTGTGAGCATCACGTTATGACATACTGAGAGATGGTAAGTATGATTATTTTACAGAGAAAATGCATTGAAATGGATGGTTTTTCATGAGATTTGCGACTACGAAATTTCGCAGTTTGTTGATTTTCTATGCATTTCTTGACCAGTGGAGGGAAAGAGTGGCGTCTTAATAAAATGCATAATGACCTTCAAAGACACTATACACCCAAGATATAGTCACCAATGACCTAGTTCATGCATGCCCGCGTCCTGCTCCTAGGTGCACACCAAGTAATACCATAGAGGTTGGTTTTAGCCCATAATGTGATGTAATATGAAAACTTAATGTTTTTTGATGCTTAGAGTTAGGCATTTTTACATGTATAGTGTTGATGTGTGGGCTAATGATGAGAACATTGTGATATTGAGGCCGCTTCAGTGGGATATTCATTTGAGAGACTTGGATGGAGGGATAGATATATTTTCACATGAGTGAGATGGGTACGTGTAGTAGGATGAGTGAGGATATACTAGACCTTATCAAGATCCATGCTGGATCGTATGGGGCCAAGGGTAGCACATTATATGGAGACCATATGGTGAGCCTATGGAGGATGTACCTGCAGGATGTGAGTATAAATTTGATGCTACCGATGCATTCGACATACTATGTGGACCCTGGAGGATATAGTTTCATGGATTGTGGACTAAGATATTTTCAGGTAGAGCATGGTCACATCAGTTTGGTATGTACTCAGGATGTGCTCAGAGTATGTATGTGGACGAGCCAGGTGGTATTTTAGAGGGACATGAGTTCAAACTGAGACCCAACACACAATTAGTTCCTCAGATGTTATCTGAGGTCAGGTGATACGGCACGATTATAGGGAATTTTATTACAGTGGATGATTGCTTCTATCAGAGGCAGTATAGGGTGCATGGTGTAGGCAATCTTGTATAAGATGCATGATATTTGTGGTTATATATGAGGAGGAGCACCACGAGGTATGGATGGAGCAAAGGATGTAGGTACATTTGTACAATGACGATGGATATAGGTTCAATGCATAAAAAAGCATGGGGTGGACTTGGATCCACCACATTGCTGGTATGTGTGGGGCATATACTTTATATTGCTTTATTGAGATTGTATTTGGTAGGACCGCTAATGTTGAGTTACATTGTAGGGGATGCTTACAAATATATGTTTACATGGGAGATGGGTAGGTGTCTGGAGTAGGAGGATTGACACTGATACTGACAGATTGGATGTGGATGTTAGCAGTGGGTGAGCCAATTTGTTTTATACGATGAGCCAGTGATACTGACTATGTACCATGTTATTGAGTGAGTGTGACGAGGTGCAGAGTAGAGACTCAGTGAGCCTAGGGAAGTTGTGTAGTGGAGGAACCTAGCGCAAGATGTGTTCAACGAATTTTATGTCAGATTTGTAGAGGTGATTACAGAGAAGTCGGTTGAGTTGGCCATTATTATGTAGGATAGATAGAGAGATATAGGGGTCCATGTGATCAAGTGGTGTATATTGAGTGGTGAAACATCTAGTTATAGAGCTCCCATAGTTGTATATAGTGATAACGATGATGATGTATGATATGTATCAATGTAGTGATGTATGGAGGATTTCCCCCTAAAGATCGGCATTGGAATTTTTGAACTATGATTTTGTACACGATATATATACATGGCATACATGATATATATGCATTGTATGTTGTATGTATGTATGTATATATGTGATGATCAATGGCATATTTGTATTGCATTGCGTTGATGTTATATTGATGTGTGATTGATGTTTATATGTGTATGTATGATGCTAATGATGTGCATTGTGTAATTGATAGATGTTGATGATGATAATTGATGTCAATGATTTGACCATAGATAGATAGTGATGAGTAATGTTGTAGATGATAATTAGATATGTGTATGTATAAAAAATATATAAAATGCACTATGTAATATGCGATGTATAAGATGCATAGATGATGATATGAATAGCATAAGATGCATAGGAAAGATGTATAACGATGTGATCATTTAATGATGGAATGATAAGGATGTATAATGATATGATGTAAAATCATAAGAGTGTAAGTGATGATGAAAGAGGGGGAAAGAATAAGATGATTCCCCCCCAATATATGTGTAGCAAGATGAGGTTCATTTATATAAGACCCCTCAACAGTCATAAATGAACCATAGAAGCATGAGTGTGCATAGTCAGGAAATAGTATGATAGTGTATACTAGATGGATATATCAATATAATGTGTGGCGTAAATAAGTGGTGAGGTTCTTAATGTAACAAATCCCTCGATAGTCATATAAGAACCAGGAGAACACGAGTGCATCATTGGGTAGTAAGGTGAGAAAAATCACCTACCAAAGACCAAAGGGGCGTGGAGTGGTGGAAGCATGTGGAGTGGAACAACATGAGTGTATGAACCAAACTAAATGTCGATGAGATGGTTCCAATGATGGGAGATGTAGTGGTGGGAAGCATAGATGTTGAATAGCATAGGAATCCAATGTGTAGGTAGGAGCATTGTACGGAAATGAGATGATGTACAATGGTGGATGAATGAGATGGAGAGTGTGCATGAATAATAACATGTGGTGGTGGACAAATAATGACCTTAGAAGCAGTAGTGCAAAGGAGATAAGTGAAATAGAGTAACAGCACATGCTTGCGTGGAATTGGAGACATAGACCACTCACGAGATTGAGAGCCAAAGGCAATGACACCCTTGTCTTCTAATTGTTGTAATCTATTCATGGAGGGACACAACAATCATTGTCATGATGGCCATTGATGTGATGATAGTTGCAATAAGGATGATCACATTGGAATTTCAAGTGATGAGGAGGATGATGTTAATTAGAAGGTAAGTGAATCAAGTGACTTATCAAGAAAAGCACATAGCACATCATGAGGTTTAACTACATGTGAAAAATGTAATGGCTCCTAAGTAGGAGATGCAGAATTTGTAGGTGGAGCCCGAAGCAGTGGAGGAGATGAAGGATGCTTATGTGATAGAGAAGATTGAACTTTCTTATGAGGTGGAGGATATGGAGACCATGGAGGATGCTTGAATAGATGGAAGAGGAGAAGAACTAGATGATGCAGCATCTAACAGAAATGGGAAGGAGGATATTATAACATGTGTAGCAATTAGATCTTGTTCTAGATCAATGACCTTATAGCATAAGAGTGTGAATGATTCACATGTGTCATATTGCAAGCATTCTTTTAAAGCAGAAATCAAGCCACGAAAAAAGATGAATTGCTTTTCTAAATCAATGGGTTGAAAGACTAGCTGATGCATGTAAACATTGAAACGTATAATATAATCAATAATAGGTTCGGTTTTGCCTTGATGTAAGCTAGGTAAGAGATTGTGTGTGACTCTAAGACCAGTGTTGAGTATAAAATATTGAAGAAATACCTCTTCAATTTCACAATAGCTACTAATAGATCCAAAAGGTAGATGTGTGTACCATTGGAGAGCATCATCAGTAAGACTATGACGAAAATCCTTAAGGAATAATCGATCATTCAAGTAAGAAGCCATAACAAGACGATAATTGCTTGAGATGTAGATATGGATTTCCAGTGCCGTCAAAGCATGAAAATGTAGGCATGATAAAATCCTTAGGAAATGTTGAATTGTGAATCTTTTTTGGAATTGGGATTGTCCATGTAAAGAATTGTTATCGATAGAAGCATAATAGGCCTTGATTTCAAGAGTGAGAGATTGGACCTGAGATTTTAATTGGCCAACAACATGCATGAGTGATAAGATATCATGTGAAGGAATGATAAAAGATGTGAAGGAATGTATTGAGTGGTTGAAGCTTGCCATTATGAGTGATCATAGGGATGTCAGTAGTGGAGGATGCCAATGCTTATAGGCACACTAGATGTAGGTATGGAAGAAGTAATATGTGGTGAAGAACATGAAATCATTGATAGAAGCATTAGGAATAACATCAGAAGATTGTGAGGAGATGAAACAATAAAGGAGAAGAATCAACATGCATGTACTAGATGACAATCCATCAGAAATAAGATGAAATCAAAGAGGGTCAAAAATTCACATTCAATAGTATACAGAGAAGTAGAATCATTACTAACATGTGCATCATCAATATTAGACAAATATTCACATGCAAGTATTTCATCAAGTGTATCATCAACATATAATGAAATAGGAGAAGAACTATCATGAGATGTATCTTTACAATCATTCGAGACATTTTTAGAAATGCAAGGAGTATGAGATGCAACTATATAATCATCTTGACTAGTATGAGAAACAACATCATGCACATGTACATTTTCATCATGTTTTTTATCTATAGTATCGCAATCAATACCAAGCATATAATTGATAATAGCATCATCTAGAGGTTCAACAAAAGAAGAAGGTGGGGTGGTCCTAGTGCCAAATGAATAACAAGGAGTACAACTAGAAATTTTTTCTCTTGAGAAACAATGCTACAAGAGGAATTGAAAATTTAGTAGGAATGTTACGTTCATTGGCTAAAAGTTATCTTTGAATGTCACCATCGAGTTGAGGCTTGTCAAAAAGAAACTTGATTTTAGCCTCAAAAACATCATCAAAGATATGATTAAAACTCATGTGATGCATAAATTGCTTAGGAGAAGAAGATATACTCTTAGCCATTAGGGTTTTAGTGGATCTAGGGAAAGGATGTTTTAAGCTATCGGTTCACGAAAATGATTCAATAAAATATGAATTTATTTTACTTAAATCTAAATGGCTAGAAGCTATTATAATGATATACAATGAAATACAAATGTTAGGCAATTTTATTTGATGCAATTATGAAAGAAAATGAAAGAGATAGGGAACTTACCTTGATTTTGCTTATCTCAAAGTATGTCTGGACTGGACGAACTGATGAAACAAAAACTTAGAGTGTTGCAATCAAATCTCATAAAAATGCAAACATGTCGGGATATCTTGGACATGGTGCATCCTAGGTAAGGGTGAGGGAACTTATGGGGCATCCTAGACCTTTGTGGGGCATGCTCGAGTCTACCAAAAAGGTCAGAACCTGGTTCTAACATTGTCACTTAGGGTTTCATACTTGCTTGCCTTTGATAACATGTATGTCACACCTGGATCGCCAGAGTACCTATAAATCTGCAACAAAAATAACCTCCTACACAACCCTCACACTACATCAAATGGACTAAAAAAGAAAGATGCAAAATGAGGGGTCCAATTCTCCTCAGTTATCAAATAAGTGATCTTACGACTGAATGATGCACTATATTTTAGACCCAATGTAGTTCTATGTACTTATGTGTGAAATAGTGCTCCTAGGTTTCCCTCGCACCGATGACACCAAGATAGCATATGGTAGCTAGATAGAATGAAAATGTGTGGATGGAATAGAATGAACTTCCCCTTCCTATGCAGTGTGTATGCAGTGTAATAACCCCAAGATGCAATCCCTTTGATATGTAGATAGATAGCCCTTGATAGAAATTTCCCATCCATTATAATGATATGTATGTTCTGTTTATATAGGGATCTCTTGCTTGAATTTCGACACTAATGACACCGACATTCCGACTAGTACCTTGGGATATGAGTGGGAAAACCAAAAATACAATCATCAAATGTCAAAAATAAGAATAAAAATAAAGAGAACATGGGTGCCCAAGGATAGACAGGTAGTGCCTGGGCACTAGTGTCCATTTCTTGGGCACTAGTTGTCCAGAGATCAACTGACAAGATAAATGTGCAAAGACTGAGAGATAAGGATTCTTCTGACCTGACAAAAACTGAGTATATGAGTGACAAGTGTGAAAGATAAAAACAATAGAAACAAACAACTCAAGCGGATGGACTAGGAACAGTGTCACCAATGCATACTTTTCTTTCCCAAGATCCATATATAAAACAACATACTTTGCGGTGTAGTAAATAGTAGTAAGTGTGTGATTTTGTGTCTACAGTAGCGAAAAGTATAAGAATTATTTTGATCATATGACATTAGTGTTCCTACGGTGTGCTCAAAATATCAATACCTCATCTTTAGCCTATGAGTAAAAAATTTCCATTGATAGAGAAATATATTTATAAGGAGTATTTACCTAGGGTGTTGTTTAGAATATACCTTGTTAAATTTGATTGTTTGATAATGCCACAAGAATGTTCTATTACTTGATCATGCTTCATTTTGAATTTCCTTCCTTTAAGATAGATCGATCTCAACCAACCATTTCCATTTTTGAATGAACAAAGTCAGACACAAAGTCGAGCATTAGTTCCCATCATCAACAATGTGAAAATAACCCTAGATGAATCTACAAAGGGAGAGATTTATGTCATACAACACAGTTCAAAATTTGAGCATTTATTTTTTATTCTTTAGAGACAAATAGATCATACTAATCGAGAAAACAATGCCCAAAACCATTCATATGAAATATACAATAGACCAGTCAATTGGTTGATTGATTTTGAATGCTCACCAAGTAGATTTTCCAAAATCAACATTTGTGAGATAGCTTTACCTAACTGGTGTAGAATGCATAACACTACCCAAGATGAGAGTTATATTGTGATGAATATTTTAATTGCTTTGAGATTTTTTAGAAGTACGTGGAAGGATATGAAGTAATATCAAACAATTCAGGTGCACCAGCTTTATCGAGAACTCCATGTACCCCCAAGAATGTTATAGTCTTTAAATCATTTAATATTCTAAATAAATTTGATAATTAACTTGAAGATAACATTGTTGATATGTACATGCTTTCTAACAATACTAATGCAACAACTACATATTGAAGAGTGAAAAATAATAATTGATCATGTCTTCTGCCCCACGTAATCGTATGACTAACCCATTGGATCTTTGCGAAAATAATAATCCACCAACCTTAAAAGGAAATTAGCAACAACCTAATAAATATGGCCAATAGATCCTTAAAAACATTTTTGGGTACAATAGAGTAGAGGATATGAAAAAGGATTGAGGAAAACATAATATTACATGAATTAGACTAGACCGTAGAATAAATGGATTTTTATTAAATTCTTTGATTAAGAAACATAAGGATGAAAAACAAAAAACATAAGGATAAATGGATTTTTATTAAATTCTTTGATTAAGAAACATAAGGATGAAAAACAAAAAATATTCTCTTGCACACGTAGTGATTCACAAAGCTAAAATAGTGGTAGCACCCTTCCTTTTTACAATACACATCTTTATAAATAACTTGCATAATTGTTTTATCGTCACTGTCACTTTAGTAAATATCATGCCTACATGTAACTACAAGAAATTGGGATTAGAACCAATCAAATCAAACATGACAGTCATTCGATTGGAAAAATCATAAGAATTTTTTTTGGGGGAATTATTGAATGTTTACATGCAAATGGCCTCCAAACTTAAGGTGCAATAATTTTTTGACACACAACTAGTGGATATTCCTGATGCATATGGGATATTACTAATTTGTGATTGGTCCAAAACACTTAATGGATACATGGACACAAACTTATCACACATATGGGTACTTTGAAAAGACATACCCAACCAAATTAGGGTTAATAGGGAACCAAGGATGAAGTATATGATTACGAGTATAATGAAAATGTTAATTTATTATCTTTTGGTACTCGTGTACACTACAAGTATAAAATCAATCTCCACCACCCATCCAAATGTGTGTTTTTCATAACTATGGACCCTTTATTTCAATGGGGCCCACTCCAAATGAGGATATGGGGTAGGTATCTCCTTAGTTTATCCTAGTGGAAAATAGTATCTAGAACCCTATAATTTGTAGTTCCCATGCACAAATAACCTTTTCGAGTATGAATCCCTTATCTCGGGACTACAATTTTCTCTAGACCACAATGTTAAGAATTTATTAATTTTCAAATATTTGCTTTTTGGTGGTCAATCTAAAGATAAGTTTTCATTATAATTTTACATAATTGATGAATATAAACACAAAGCTTGGGATCTTATATAACTAGCAATCGCACGATGAAGCATGTAATGTTGACACCGTAAGGGATGGGTGGGTGTTTTTTTCCAAAATGTGGGTTATTATTAGGTCGGGTGTGTAGCATGATGCAGCTAGGAATTGCACTATTAAGTTTATGCAGTTGTTTTTTGGGTTGATTAATGTACATGTTGTTTTTACGAATGTATTGAAAATCCTTACGTTCTGAAATATATGTTGTTTTAGACATTTTTTTGTGTTTTTTCTATTTACAATGTTAAGTAATTGGTTTCTCATTTATAACAACATGTTTTTTACATAGTGGATTGTTTATAGATCGGGAAAAAGTTGCACATGCGTAAGAAAGCTAATTTATAGAAAGGAAACTAAGAAAGGTGTTGGCATTTGTCGTCATTTTGTTTTTTTTGCAAGTCACCACTCCATAGCCTTTACCGTCTACACCAATTGACCCTAACCTGTAGGCATCATTGCACAATTGTTAAGTAAAGCGTAATGTAATGTATTCTAATTTTTAAAAAAAATTGTAATTGACACCAATTTGTTTTGGACTATTTACTTACTTGTTTGAGAGTGGAAGAAAAGCATTGGGGAGTGACAATGTGATTGAATGTGGATGGGGAGGGGGGGGGGGGGGGGGCGGGATGGGTTGGGGTGGTTTATGGTACATATGTGGTGAAATGAAGATTTTGTAGTCTTAATTCCTCCTCCTTTCTTTGAAGGAGGTGTCAGGAAAGGGACATTTTGGAGTAGAGTTCGAAAGAGAAGGGGGTTGAAATGCGCAGGTATTTTAAGGAAGGGGACTCTAGAAAATGCGGTGAAAGTAAGCCCTGGTCGTTTTGAAGAACCTATATCCATAGTTGCTTTATGTAAAGTAAGCCCTTGCGATTTATGGATTGTAAGTGCCCAGACCATTTTTAATGGAAGTTGCCTGCGGTTTCCTCTTAAGATTGGGGGTACATGGACATGGGTGGGGAAATGTGGATTCCAAGGAGGGCCGTTGTATTTTTTGAAGTTCAATTACAACAAAAAGTGGAAGAGCTGGAGGGGATGATGATGGGGCGTAGACAATGTTGATAATGGGGCCAATGGAGCCATTCACAAGGCTAGCTTTAACCCACAAATTTGCGGTGAGCATAACATTTTGTTTCTTACAGAGGAGAATAATTGGTTCGAGTTTCTCCTCATCATGTTCCTCTAGAGTAGTTGCGCCTTGTTTATTCAACCTTAGAGTGTGCGATTGGTGAATTGAGGGATTTTAGCATGTTGAGGTTGTGTTGGTCGATAAGGTTGTTTGTTGCAAACAAATGTGGAGCTAGAAGGAAAGGTGCTATGTCGACAATAGGTATCTGGGAGTTTGTTCGTTGGATAAATGTTCTCTAGTCATGGAGGAGTGGGATTCTATCTCTGATATTTAGTAGTAGTTGTCCGAAAGGAAATTTGGGCATCATTTGAACCTTGTTGCCTAATGATTATTATAAGTGTGATGCATGTTGTGAAGCTAAACCATAGGTTAGTTTCGTAGGTGTGGCCGACGTAAAGTGGAACATCATTGACAGGGGGTAGTTGGCCAAGGTCACCAACGATAATGATGGACCTATTTCCAAAAGCGGTGGATTTGAAGTGGGGGAAGGCTTCACAAAGACAAAAATCAATTTTTGCAAGGAGTGTTGGGCCTATGAAGCTGGTTTCGTCAATGAGAATGTAGCGAACATGTTGTAGGGATTGTTGGAGAGTGGAAAGTGACATGCCTTCAAGTGGTTTTATTTCTTTTATTGGAATGCGTAATGCAGCATGTATGGTTGATGTGGAAATGTTGAATGCAGGCCACTCCTATAGGTGCGATGACTAGGAGAGGAGATGGTGGTTGTAGGCATGTTGAGGATAATGCATTACGGATTTTGTTTATGAGATAAGGTTTACCTATGCCTGTAGTACCTTGTATAATCATTTTTAGAGGGGGTGAAATAGTTCCTTGCTTGTAATGGTTGACTATAGTATTGAAAGCCTGGTGTTGTTTTGGAGAGAAAACTGTTGTGGTGGATGTGGAATTTTGCATGTGGAAAGGGATTGATGTAGTGATTTTGGACATATCAATGAATGACGGGGCAATGTCATGTAAATGAAGCGGTACGCCATTTTGGATCCAATTGTGATGCAATTCAAAGTCTCGAAGGCCTAGCATGTTGAACTTTTCAAGGCACATGGAAGTATTTGGATGTAATTGGGATAAAATTTCCCATTCAGCATGTAGTGGAGTGGGACCTAAGTTTTCAGAATCTGAAGGGGATTAGCTCAGAGGAAGAAGAATCATTTGATATGGATATGCATTTGACATGCCAAGGATGATAAAATTCTTTAAGTAATAGCTAGTTGGAAATGACTTACTCTGATGTGGTTCCAATGTTTGCGGGGATGTTGTGAAAAGGTTTATCAGAGAAGAATTTCACTCCAATAAAAGAGTTCAAAGGAAGGGGAATGGCCATTGGGGATGGAGTAAAATCTAGGGGAGACGCATACAATATCATATGTTGACTGTTGCTTGCATTTTTCACTTGCTTGTAGCTTGTTGTGAGACCAACTTCTGGCTGCTTTGATAAGTGTAATTAATTCCATATGGGCAGGGTGTTTTATGTATGCATCTATGAAGTTTGTTGGCTCGGAGTCTGGATGATTGGTTTGAGAGATGAGATGCAAAATTTTCTTCCCAACATTTAGTGAAACAAAGGATCGGCTACAAAGAACAAGAGGTAAATTTTGCAGCATGTGGCATGTTTCTTGGGTGCTTATGTCATGATCAACGACACTATCTGTAAGCATTTTTCAAAAGGAAACCTTGGCTGGTTGATGGGGATCGGCTATCGAAGATATTCTTGAGAGCATTTGGTGGTATGATTTAGAACGTTGCTCAACTTTGGAAGTATATTTTGCAATATACTTTAGGACTGCATGCTCAGAGAGTACGGGTTGGCAATCAACATTGGCTCTCTAAATGGACAGCATGGCGGGGTTGTGGATATTCAATCTGTCATCATTTCTGGCTGGCATGTATTGGAATTTGTGTGTGTCATTGACTGCTAGTGTTGATTGTTGAAGTAGTTCCCAAGGTGCTTTGTACCTGCATTCCATGCCATTTTTTTTTCACAGACATGTACGTTCAGAGCATTTGGTATGCCTTTCTACTTGATTTAGAATTTATTCTAAGTCTAAAAGAGGGTCGGTTGCCAATATTTCAGATGTCTTTAATAAGCATGGATCATCTTGGAGTGGACGGTGAATGTATTCTGATCTACATGAAATTGAACGGGGATTCCATGTGGAAACAAGTTTGTCGAAGTACTCTCTAACTTGGTTGACAACAGACGTGTTACTCCAGTCAATTGTCTCCACATTTGGCACTTCTGGAAGCCAAAGGAACCCATGGACATGTGCGGATCCTCTATGTTGCCACTCGTACCTGGAAAGAGATGAATAAGTAAGAGGAAGGGTTATGATGCCATCCATACTTGGAAAGAGATGAAAAAATATAAGGAGGCTTTGTGGAAAAGGAAATAAAGGAAGAGACATTTTTTACCTATACCAGTAGTCTGTTGCTCCTAAGTATTTTTGCAAGACCTCTTCACGGAATACTGTGAATCTTTGTTGTAAGTATGTAGAAACTCGATGGGGGTTAGAGATAATGTTATGGCTCCTCCATTTTTGTGCTTCACGAGGATCTATAGGGCTAGTGTTAGGCATCACACTATGGAGGTCCAGCCATTTGGTGTCAGCAATGCTTAAAGTGAAGAACAAGTTGGTGTTGCTAGTTGTTCAACCATATCGGAAAGTTCGCCTCTACTTTTCAACCAGAAAGACTTAGTTTCGTGAATTTCTGTGCCAAACCGCATGAGATTTTGTGGGAGTTCATCATTTGGATTAGCTTGAAGGCGTTGTCGCAGGTCACTTATAGTTGTTGGAATGTTTTGAAGGATACTTAAGACATAAGTTTTTGCTTGGCTACGATGACACATGATGAGGTTGAGCAAAAAGTACCTGAACCTGGGGTGCGCTCCAAAGCAATTGTCAAAGTAATGAAGTAGGTGCAATGTGTATTCATGAAGTTACACCTCTTTCATGCGAGGTTGTTTAAGCATGGCTAAACCTATGGGAAACAAGGTTGGGAAAGCCATGGAAAACAAGCCTTCTGTGTTGTATTCATTGATTGGGGAAAGGCCAATTTCAAGCCAAGGCAATGATAATGGTGAGACATTTGTTAAACCAAATAAGAACCATTGAGTTTCTTCCTCTTCAGTACCTGAATTAGGGAAAATTGGGACAAAGGATGATGGAAGGGATTGACTATTGGTTGATGTAAAATCGTCAAGATCAGATACAAGGGAAATTTCCTCTTGATGGGGGGTATTATTTATTTCAACAGTTTTCAAGTTGGAAGAAACATTGGTTGGTTCAATTGGTAAAGAGGACAAGGCGTCGTAATCAATCAAAACATCTTTGTAGTAAGGGTTGTTTGTAATTTTGAACTGGAGAGCATCCCAAACACGTGATCTGCTGACATAGAAATCATACTTTGTTTGGTTATGTCCTTTTCTTTGTAAAAGAAATATTTCCACTTCGCCTAGACGTCGCGGAAGGTATTTAACAATAGATTCAATATTTTATGGGAAATTGATAGTGTGGCCAATGTATTTGTATTGTCCCCCACGAACTTGGCTAACTTGTAAGATTGGATTGACTCTTGCAATAAGCATTTCCTCCACTTGTGTAAAGCATTTAAGAATTACATGTTGATGGCCTGGATTCATGTTGTTCCATGTAGAGATGCGGTGACCTTTTTCTCAGCAAATCATCTATTGCATACGTATTTCTGCTCTCTCATTTTCTCGACGATTCCTAGGTAGCTTTCCATACAGACAGAGCAAGTATCCATGTTTGCAAAGGTATCTATTCTTTTACGGAAAGATCATGGTGCTTGATTAAAGGAAGGAAGTGCCAATGGTATTTTGGGTGTGTTAGAAGGCGAGGAAGTATATGCAGAAATGTTGGTGGCTAAAGTGGAAGTGGAAGTGTAACACAGGGAATATTGTGGATGGGAACTACAACTGGCATCCAAATCATTTATGCAATGTAGAATGGGGCAAGGCGGGCTGGAATAGGAAGTGGAAGTAGAAATACTTGGTAGGGTTGCTTGAATTTGTGGTTGGTGCAAAGGAAGGGAGGTTTGAGGGGTACCCGCTAGGCTGCGAGTGTGGTATCTGCGACATTGCTGCTCAGTGATATGCAACCTGTTTCTTGCGTAATATGCTCGTTTATGCTCCCTTGTTTGAGGAGGATACATTTAGATGTTCCGAAATTGAATGTTGGAGTTTTCTGCAAGAAATTTGAAAAGTAATAAGTAATTAGTGTATAAATAATTATTGAAATGTAAATATAAATGTGCATGCATGATAAGATGTAAACATTAAATTTTGGTCAAGAAGATAGTAATAAATGCAACTATACACATTGGCAATGATAACAAACGATTGATTTTGTAGAAAAGCAACATAAAATAATTTCATCCATAATCATATATGTTGGATATATGACAAATACTGGAAAGGAATTACAATTTAGTGGAATACATACAATATTCAAGTTACAATATTCTTTTTAAAAAGCTAAACTTGGAAAAGGTATTATAGGAAAAAAGGAATGTAAAAAGAGCGTTGTTGCAAAGGGAGGATTTGCGCATTAACAAAATGTAGAACACCCATACAGTGGAATTTGCAGGATATGTCATGTTGTCTTCGACTTAAGAATAACACATTTTAACTGTGTTTTTCCATTGTATGTTTCCTTTTTAAGAGAAAGAGTGAAGAGGAAAGAATGTCCAATGACATGATCAAAAATATCCTGTGTTGCATCATCATAAATGCATAGAAATTGCAAGTCTGCAGCTGAAATCCCCATTATCATTTATGTAATGTCATCATAATTAGCAACCCCTTTCAGTTCTCCTGTAGCATCTTTCAAATCCATACGTAGAGCGTACTTGTAATTACAATTTTGAACATGAATATTGCATTTTTTGCAAAACCATTTACCATCTGTTTGTTGCTGAACCTTTTTTCTACATTGTTTGTCTTTGACTGTTGTTGGGAAAGCCATGTAGAAGAAATTATCCATGTTGATGTTCGATGCTTCAGCTTCAATAGTTACCCACTCATTGGTTCTGAGATTTCCCATCTCTAAAATTTGTAACAAAGTAGCATTAGCTACCATAGATTGTGGAGTCCCATCTTTGCTGGTGACATATGGGCATGGAACATGTTAATTTGGTGACAATATCCAATTGCGGAGAGCTTGTGTTTCAGAAATTGGAGGGTTAACATAGCATTTTGAAGCGGAAATGGTGTCAACAACTGTGCCATTGAAATTTGAAACACGGCCATATTTTATTGCCAAGATTGGAAAATCTGGAACTGAGAGTATCTCTGATAACTCTTCACAAAGATCGTGTAAATGTTGGCCCCATAAGGTTACGGAGATACTGAAGCTGGACATATCTTGCATTAACAGTGTTCTCCTTATAGCCTCAGAATTATCTCTATGACGAATGGTCGAGCAAGGAGAAATGGCCATCACAACACCAATTAAGTCCACCATTGAGCATGTAGTCATGGATGGTATATCTTTTATGTCTTTGAAGTGGAAGTGATGGAGGGGAACATCATTTTGTAGTTCAATTGCAGGAGTGACAGTAGACGAGGGAAGAAAGAAAATTTCTAATTCGTTATTTAAATGGTTGTAAGAACGATTTGGTTTACCTACTCTGCCATTAGATATACTATATAGTCTTGCATTTTCTATTTGTGCATAGAATTTTTTTGCAACATCATTGAAATAAGTGATTCTTATTTCTTCACCTTTTTTGTCCACGAAATCAAAGGCGAAGATGATGCCACTGCCCCTTGTATTTCAATACTCTCTGAGAGTTGTTTTAGCAAGAGCCCTACCTTCTATAGTCCATATCCTTGACGTTAAAGTCAAACAAAAAATGTCTGTGCAATTGTTTTCACTGTTTGTAGTAGTGTATCTATCGCAGGCGAGTGTGTTTAGAGACAATTGAGTGTGTGTAGGGGGCGTTGATTCACATACTATTTCTTTCCCTCGTAAAATATGTTCAAGGATGGGAACATGTGTTCCTTGCCTTGGCCAGGTGGAGACAATATTGTCCATGTCAGTAATAAGAACCGTTCTATAACACAAGGAAAGAATAGTCAACATTACAAAATCAGAAAATAATACTTTACAAAACTCAAACAATGACGAAGATGCAACTTATAGATCTTTATTATAATTTCTATAGACATATTTTCAGAGCAGCACAATGGAACCTTCCTGCAATATTTTGTTGAGTACATGGCCTGCAAGCTTAGAGGGAAGCAGGGCAGGGTGAATATGATTTCCGTCTGACAGGTCCACTCGGTGTTGAACTGCAGAGTTGAACGATGAACGTAACGGCAACAAGTTCAGTAGTTGTAGTGTCAAGCTGTTATGGGGGGATTTTTTAATGATACTCAGTACACCTCTTTCAGTCAAGTTTATCTCCATTATGTGTAAGACTGTTTAGCTTTTTATAAATGTTGCAATCCTATTTGAAAATTTGTTGATCTATTCTCAGTCCCTTTTTTTGTTGTTGTCATATGGCTTTTCAATTTATTTGTCTAGAGTATTTAATTTTAATCAATGTGCATATTAGTATTATTTGGTACATATTTTTTACTTTTATCTTCACTATAGTTATGTAATGGACATTAATGGAATATATATCGAAAAGAAATGAAAAGTTCTATTTTGTTAAATGCAAGTTTGAGCTTTCCTAGCAATTTGAAATATGGGGGCCCGTTATAATTCAGCGACAGAATGGGATGAAAACATAAACTACCTTTAATGACCTTAGAAGATGATGTGACGTTTCATAACCTTATAAAGTTACCTTTTTGCGAAGTGCAAGTGATTTGAGAATAAATGAAGTAGTGTTTGGCCCAATCAAAGATGTATTATGCAAGCACTGCAACCAACAAATGCAATTAACATAAGTCATTAATGTTTTTTCTTCAGACTTTGCAAAGTTTGAGTTACATTATATGTATTGAGGCAGAAAACAATGTAGACGATATAGCGTACAGGTCGATGTAGTTATAAATCCTCAAAAAAATTAAATTACCTCAATCCAGGACAATGACGTAATAGATCAACGTCAATTAAATTTGTAGCAGCTGCTATCGTCAATGAAACAACATACACAACAATTGTTTCTACGAGCAAAACTTGCTAAATATTAGATGAGTTTTTTGTGCCTTAAACTTTAAAAATGCAGAAATAAAACATTTAGGATTCCTTTTTAAAATTAAAATAGAATTAGCTATACGCATACAAATCCAGAATGGCACAAGGAAAAAAACATGTATCGTAAGCAAGAAATTGAGGTTTTGCAATAAACTTTAACTTGTAAATACGTTATTGAATTGTGGGTGAACTCTTAAAATAAGATAATGAATATAACAATAAGAATAAAAGAATAAACTATAATAACAAAGGGATAGTAAGTTGTCTTTGGTTTCTAATGAGGAAATGAATTGACATTTGAAAGCCTTGGCTATAAAACATCTAGGTAAGTAAAATCCTTTAATGCAGTTGTTTGAATAGATTTGTTATCCCAGAAAATTATACTAAACTTTTAATTGTTAGAATAAAATTTTCACTAAAAAATGTGAGTCCAACGATTTTCAATTTGAATGTAGGGCATCCTCAAAAGAAAGACCAGATACATGTCGTTTCATATAAATTTTAACTGCCATACCTTGTTTTTGGAAACCAACCCATATATGTTGGCAGTATAATATAACTAAAATGTAATTTATCTAGTAGTATAACACATGGAATCTCAGAGAACATAAAGAAATGCAATCTTGGCAATGTGTGGATATAACCTTGGAAGCCATTGAGAGAATTTTGTGAAGTAGATTTCCTAAGGAAAGAAACAGAAGCATTTCAGAAATCTTTTAGGTGTAAATTTGAGAAATATTTTGTATTCAATTTACTGCAAGTTATAGATGAATTTGACAGAATAGATACCTTAAAGAGTTGATATATGAGCTAAAGGCTTTGTGCCCCTAAATTTAAACTATTTTGATTTTTTTCTATCAGAGTGTAGAGATGCAAGGTGTGCTCTGAGCAATGCGCAGTTGAAGGATAGCTACGTGGCACACCCATGGGAGAGGCAAATGCAGAAGTTTTTGATGGTTCTAAGGTTTGGATGCTTCTTTTCACTATTGATTGTTCCACCTAACTCAGACTGTGGCCTTCAGTAGTACAATGACTTGGAGGATACCTTTGCGAGAGCATATGTTGACATGTACACTTTGTGGTCTGTAAGTTGGGTTTTCATATCCCCTGTTGTATAAGGGGAATTCTAATGACAGTTACGAATCCTCGTAGTGTAAGTACATTTAAGAAATCTTAATTGGGCTTAAGCAACTTTTGCAGAGTTAAATTTTTGTTCTGTTTTGAAAAAAATGCATCCTTTTTCTGGTAGAACGTAATATTCAAGGAATCAGATATTTTTCAGCATAAAGCATTGAAAAAATCATTAATAAACCATTACCTAAATCTTTCAAGGTTTTAAAAATACTTAGATCTGCTCTGGAAATCCTAAGACATTATCTGAACTATCAAGCAGGGCAACTTGAATCTCTCCCCATAATCTAGCTCTGTAACTCTGGTCTCAACCGTCTTAATCGAAGTCTCAATATTAACATCTAACTCTAATTGATCATTACAGGGGAACCCTGGTACTCCGTTCAAGACGGATCAAAATAGGGGAATCCTGTTACTTCATCAATAATATATTGTGGCAATTTTTGGGGATGTCGATCCATCATTCCCACAACTGTTGGTGAAAGGAATTTGAAACTGGGTTGTAAGAATGTGATGATTTAGTAAAGAGGATGTAATGATTAAAACTTTTAACTGTCCTGATTTTGATCATCATGGAGTTGTCATCTTTTTATATGGACAAGCTCCTTTAGCCTAGCTGAAAAATGACACAAGAAAATACTTTTAGTTCTGATAAAAAAATCTTTGGGTAGATAATTTCATAATGATTCTCTTGAATTTATCTTCAGAACTTGTATGTTCTGTTTCCAGCCCCCAATACCAATTTCATTACCAGCTATTGGAAGTACCGTTTGATGCCTTATTCATGTTTCTCCTTATCTATTCAATGTAGGGAGTCCTTCCTGATTACACCGAAGTGGCAGTAAACAAACTATCTTCCAAATCAGTTCAAGGAAACCATGAATTTTTTAGCGAGATTGCTTTCATTAGTAATGTGCAGCATCAGAACCTTGTTGTATTAAAAGGCTGGCGTGTGAAGAAAAAAGAGAGACTATTAGTATATGAATTCCTTGAGAACCGAAGCCTATTTCAAGCTTTATTGGGTAAGAAACCACATTCTTCACTATTGGATGTTGGCTGTTATGGCAAGATTTTTTAATGTTCATGGTCACTAATCCCCTGTTTCTACGTTTTGCAGATAAGAGGACTACTATTCCTTTAGATTGGGCCACAAGAATGAAAATTATCACTGGGGCAGTTCGTGGTTTGACATATCTACATGAGGGTTCTCGGCCATGAATTATACACCGAGATATCAAAGCTAGAAATATTTTGCTGGACAAACATATGAATCCAAAAATTGCAGACTTTGGCTTGGCAAAAATTTTCCCTAAGGACCAAAAACACATCACCACACGAATTGCTGGAACAATGTAAGCTCATTTTCTTCTATAGTATTGAACTTGCAAAGGATGTTTTGAAGAATTGTTGTCTTTTTCTTGTCAATATTGGAGGAAGTTTGCTAGAAATATTTATTATATTGATTGTTCATCACTGTCGATTCACCCAAGATAAATTTTCTTCCATTTAGAGGATTGTGAAGCATCTTCATCTTACCTTATCTATTGATGCACCATTCCTTCCATGCATTCATATTTTGTTTGAACCCTCAATTGTTGCTACTTTTTACAACGTTTCCTTCACCATGGGATCTACCATTCTTCCTTCAATGGGTCTGTAGTCCTTATTCTGCAATTCAAGGCAACATGTACCGGATGTCCAAATAGAAGCACTTGCCTTGAAATTTTGTTTTTCACTTCTTGAACCTCTATTGGTTTTGGTGTTGCATATAAAAAATTTGTTCTAGTGATGTCATATACATATCAGCACTTTGTTTCCTCCTTTCCAATTCAAGGAGACTTTCTACCATTCTATGTAGTATGTAGAATGTTAGGTTCCCAAGAGTAAAGACGACACGACCGCTGATTGGTAACTATTTTGGTTGACTATTTTTAGAAAGACCTGAAACATATTGTTGAAGCTCTCCCGAGAAGTGTCAGCTGGATTGTTGCTTTAATGAAGTGTAGCAGCTTTATCAAAAGGGAAAAGCAAGGCAAGGTACTAAAAACAATTGAACATCGCCAAAGCTTGTCAAGAATTTGTAGACTAAATCCTTGTCATCATATTAGTAGCAACAATTGTTTTCACAGTATAAAACTGCAACACACAGTTCATGAAGCTACATATCAGAGTTGATATAGGTCAAATGACACCAAACATTTTACACAGCTTCCAATGTGTTAATATCTGTATCAATATGAAGTCAAACATTGTCCTCTTAATCCAGACAATCAGAACCATATGAGATGACATGCACAACACAGTAACAGAAAGAAAATCATAAAATGATTTGGAATCTTCTTCCTCTAATGAACAAAGCTGAAGAAAGCGAGATAGACCAACCAATTTGTAGAAAACACTAATATAGAAATTCCCAGCTTAACTTTTTCAATTATATTCGATAAAACAATTGAAGAAAATTTGAAAAACTGGTGTACCCAGATTTCAACCTGAAATCTATGACTACCCTATTCGAAAAAATTTCGTACTTTTAAAATAATGGGTTGTTTTGTGTTTTTATTGCCTAAAAGTTCTTGTATTGTGTCAAGATATTCCCAAAGAGCCATATTAGCCTTTTTCGCCAAATACCCAGATGCCCAAAATTGTTATATTCTGTCGTCGGGATTTGTCTGCGAGAAATTTGTATTTAATTATTTTGAGCCCCGTATGAGGCTATTTGCGCTCCGTTTTAACTCTGTTATGATCGAACATGTCATTATTCCTATGTACCAGAAGGGTTTTAACTTGGAATAAGTTTTGGGCTTTATTTGTGACTTTTGGCAATTTTTCGTGTTTTTGTGTTGTCCCGCTTCGTTTTCTGTGAAATTTCTCTAGAACAATTCCTTTGTCAGGTAAGCCCGATTCTTGGCCTGGAGCAACTGGAAAACATATACGTACATTATGCCCAGAGGAAGTCACCATCGGAGGTCTGGATCACTAGGAAAAAGCAAAGTCATGCACAGAAAAGCCCCTGTGGGGCCCTGTGGGGATGGGCTCGTTTTTGAAAAACAAAGGATTTAAGCTGCAATGGGAAAAATAGAAGCAGTAGGAAAGGTGGGAATTTTGTACCTGCCTAGCAGGGTACATTTTCCCGTGATATAAAATTCACTTAAGCTACAGTGGGAAAGTTAGAGGCTGCAGACAGGCGGGAATTTATTGTCTGCCTTGCAGGGTAAAAATTCCTATGGTGAAATAAAAGAAAAGTGACTTAAGTGAAATCATGGGATTTTATTGCCTGCCTTGCAGAGTAAATAATCTCATTGTCAAAGTCAAAGCACTTAAGTGGATCATGGGATTTTCGGGGCTGCCTTGCAGGGTAAAAAATCCCATTGTCATAAATTCTTAAAAATAGAATTCTATTATTCCAAAAAGTGCGACCCATCTTGGGTGAATAATAATGCATTAAATATTTATTTGTTAATATTTATTCACCCAATTTTGGCACCCAGGCTTGTGGAAAAGTCAACAAAAGCAAAGAGGAATAAATCAATTGGAAATAGAATTCCAAAATTAAATAAATTTAATTTATTTAATGCAGCCCTTTTGAGAAGGAAATAATACTTTTTAAAGTATTAATTGATTAAATTAAATTCTATTTTCAGTGGCTATGGTCAAAGCACACTGTGAAGCTTAAATGAAGTGAAGTGTGGATGATTAAATTGGATGAATTTAATTTATTGGATGGCTGTCCTTAAACATGTTATTTTTAAAAAAAGAAGCATGATTTTTAATTAATTGATTGCCAGGAATAGGAAGGGCAATTATTAATTATAGAATTGTGAGGGTTATATAAGCGTGGGCTGCCATATGGGTGAATTATTTAATTAACAGGTAAAGAATTGCAGCCAAGAGGAAAAGTGCGCCCCATTTGAAGAAGGATTTTGCTCAGGCAAGGTGGAAACAAGGCTAAAAGCTTCTAGATTTGGCGCATGCTTTGAAGGAGGTTGATCTTTGTCTGCATAATTGTTTGCATAGGTGTTACAGGTGTTCAGGTGTTGTTGAAAGGATTCATGCTCTCTTTATGTGCAAATTAAACATCAATTTTTGGGGCAGCAGGCTTGAAAAGTGCAGATTTTTACAATTAAAATTCACTATTCATGCTCCGGTGGCCATCTTTGTCTGAATTAATTGCAGGAGTTAGATACGGGTGCTTTTATGAAGAAAATGAACTTATATCAATGTCCAATACATTGCATATATCCTCTAAATTTGAAGAAATATCCAGATCTACACCAATATTGAAGAATTTCAGTCAAATAAGCAAAAAAAAATTATTCAGACAAAGATAGACAAAGCCATGGCGAAGAGATGAAAAAGAAAGCACAACGGAGTCATGCATCACTTCTAAACTTGCAGACATAGGAGACAGATTTAGGTCCGGAACCTCTTTCCGAATTGATTGATAGATCCAGAGCTGGAAAAACTTCACTCATGCGTGCAGATTAAAAGCAATGGAATTATTCGAGCTGCAGCCTTTCCAGCCACAGCCCAGTTGCTAAATTTTTTTATGCAGGTGCAAATCCATATCCAGATGCAGATACAGATGCAGATCTAGATCCAGATCTCATAGTTGCAAAAGCTTCCGGCAACAAAGGCTTCATCCTCTTGTTTCGAATACAGCCCGTGAAGAAGTCAGTGCGTGGAAAAGTCCTTCCAAGATCTTGTGCATATGCTCTCATCTTCCAGTTGAAGCCTTCATTGAATTTGCATTCACCTTGAGTGCTTTCCAAAATTTTTAATTGCTCATGCAATTAAAAATAAGGATAATGAGTTATCTACGGCAAACATTGCATTGATGCATGTATTGGAGAAGAACTGCAAAAGCTTCAAGGATAAAAGAGAAGACAATGCGAAGGCAAAATTCCAGTTTGCTTCCAATTCCAGCTGCTTGCAATTCCAACTTGTTTCCAGATCCAACTACTCCCAAATCTAGTTTGGTGAGAATCAAAGACAAAAGAATCAGCGGCATGCAGACATGAAAAAGGACAAGACTGCAGCTTTCCTCTTCCTTCTTCTTTCCTCCGACAAAGTAATTGAGTGATCAATTAAATTATACAACTTAAGTGATTGGTTTAAAAGCCATTACTTGAAGAAGTCAACTACTTGGAGATAGGTGGCGGACGTGCAAAATAAAAGGTTCTATTTTCAGTTGTAAAGCATATATGTCATGCAAAGAGGAATTCCAGGATGGAGATTGCTAGTTGTTTCTTTTCTCCGACTTCCACATGTGTTAGTTCAACTAAAAGCTTCCAACTTGTAATTGCCCCTCTACATTCTATAAGTAGAGGAAGAACCTTCGGATTAGTAATCAAAATTTGTAAGTAGCAATCTTGTGTTCTAGACTTTGTGTTAAACCCTTGAGAGCCACTTGGAGCAAAGGAATACAAAGGAGCAGGTTTCTGGAGAACTTTGTGTCACGGTGTACTGTGTTTCTTGCTTTTAATCTTAGATCTCTTAATAAACTGTGTTATTTTAGATCTAGATCTAGAGCTTCCTTTGTTTTAGAATTCTGTGTTTATATCTATTGGATTCTTCTATGTGCATGCAATCAGCTCTGTCATCTATTGATTGGGATGTACATCTTCCCCATTTCTTCTATCTGTTTATGTAATTACCTTCTTCTATAACTTTTCCTTTCTTTAAACAGCTGCTTACTTGCTGCAGAATTGTTCAGTTATGGTTCATGAACTGAGTAGTTAAAGTAAAACCCCATTTAGATATTAGCATACTTAAATTGACAAATCTAACACGGGAGCCTCACCGGTTAAATGAGGGAGATTTATCTCATGACTGCCTAGGTTTTGTGCTATGCAGAAAATCTAGCCAACAAAAACAAAAAATAGCCCTATGCAAGATCTGCTGCTCCAAGTAATAAATGTATAAATGAAACTATATAATTTTTTCCACAGAATATTTAGCGACTAAAAACATACTAAACCAACTGGAAAAAATAAACAACTAAACCGACAACCCACATTATAGACTATTCTTGGGCATTGTGATTTGGGTATGCAACAAATGCAAACTCCTATAGCTCCACACGGGAACAGAATAAAATTCCCCCAAATCAAGTCGGCATACCGGGCTAGCAAGTGATGTTTTGGGTATGCAAGGAATGGGAAAATCAATTCCCCATAGCAAACACTGTTGTTTTTACTAACATATCTTAAAAATAAATAATTGAGTTTACATACATGATTGTATTTAACCATTTAATTGGGAGTTGTGATTTGGGTATGCAATGAATGCAAACTCCTACAACCCCACATGGAAACAGAATAAAATGCCCCCAAATCAAGTCAACATACTGGGCTAGCAAGTGATGTTTTGGGTATGCAAAGAATGGGAAAATCAATTCCCTATATTGAGCTAGCAAACACTGTTGTATCACACTATTGTTTTTACTAACATATCTTTAAAACAATTAATTGAGATTACATACATGATTGTATTTAACCATTTAATTGGGAGTTGTGATTTGGGTATGCAAAAACTGCAAACTCCTACAACCCCATTAAAAAAACAATTAAAAAACATTTATATCCTAAAAACATTGATCATAGTTCAATCAAAACAAAAATTTGATCATTAGATAAATTTTATTTCAAACTTAATTGAAGTTAAATGCATTATTATTAACATATAATTTATCAAAAAATTGCTTCTCTTAGCTTCGAGAAATATATTCTCTACCAACAAGGCCAACCTCCAATAGCGTACAATGCTGTCAAATGGGGACACTTCTGAAACTTTAGATGGAGTTTAATTTCATGGTAACCAACTGTACCAACATGCAAAGACTTCATAATGAAGTAAGAATTAAGTGAGAAACATATAAGTTATCTTCGTGGGAATGTGAGCAATACTAAATGTTGTGTCTATTATTTTTATAGTTGACTGCAGCAATATTAAGACTAAACCTGGAGGTTCAATAGATTTTTTGACAACTTAAGTATATTGCAATGCATAAAAATCCATTTCAGCATGCAAGTTAGTTGAGATATTGCAATTTTGGCTTGTTTTTCGCATTATAAGAGTTACATTAGCAATTTTTATCAGAACATATGATAAAAGAATAGTTTATATTTCATTTTAAAATAGGCATATTCTTGTGTTAATATAAAACCACATATAGTCTTGATGTCTAAACAGTGTGCACATGAATCAAAACATACTATAGCAGGTTAAATTTCACAGAGGCAGAACATTGTGCTTTTCCTTTAAACTTTATGATATAAGAATCTAAACAGTGTGCACATGAATGGAAACATACTATAGCAAGTTAAATTTCACAGAGGCTGAACATTGTGTTTTTGCTTTAAAATTGATGATATATGAACGGAATAGAAATGTAAAAAGCAATATATTTATGCTGGAAAACTTCACTTAAAATTTGAAATATTATATAGGTAAGCAGATAATGAAGAAATGCAAACTATGGCACAATTTTTGCATTGTGTATTTCTAGCTTGCCAAAAAACTAACCAACGGTAATTAGAGTATGATATTTATATAAAGTAATTTCGAAGCACAAAAATAGCATGCACAATGCAAAACATAAGCTTTAATTACAGCATGATATACATATATCAAGTATTTTCAAAGTAAAAAAGGAACATGCCCAATGCGTAACATCATTTTTTTTCTGAAAAGCTTTCTGCTACACATAGGGGATTTTCTTAGCATGGTCATCTCTTTTAAATGTTGTTTTCCCCTTCTTAACAAAGACACCCATCTTCTTCAATTTGTAGGGGGGCTCATACTTCTCTGCATCAGCAGCTGTGTCGTATGCCAGCCCAAAACCTTTCGATAATGAATCCACCATCTGAAATTTTGAAAGATAGATGACAGATTCCACCGGAAAGTGAAGGCGTGCCTTCACAATTTCTATAATCTGTGGTTTTTCAGGGTGCGATTGTTTAGGATGGAAAACATTGACTACAAACTGAGTTCTTTTAAATTCTTCATGCCTGCGTAGTTGTGATGTTGTGACAGTAATACCAACAGGGGGGATGTAAATTTGACTTCGTGTTTTCATTAGTGCAATCTAAGAGGAAACAATAAAATGTTAGGTACCGTAATGGCAAGAAAAGGAGGTTAAAAATACTGAAGACAGACAACTTAAATAGCCCTACCAAAGCGCAGTCTAACACCCTACATGGGGCGTATTGAAGTGGCCTCCCAGATAAATAGAATCTCTCAGCACACTCCAATTCCTGACTTCAGTAGGGCACATGCCCCTACATGTCCATATAGGTTTAACAAAACTACAAGGCATGGTAATTTATATAATCTTTACAAAATTCATACTATTATTCTGACAGAATAAAAAAGAATTCAAGCAAAAACAATATAGAACATACTTTTTCCAACAAGTATAAAATTTGAAAACATTATTCTAAGGATTTTTAAAAAATAGAAATATCTAAAAATTAATCAACCTAAACAATTTGAAAAGAGAAAGAAATTCCATTTTGTGTATTTGGTTTAGGATACACTTCTTTCTTTCACTAAGTAAATGTTATATGCTTGTTTTCTCAAGATCTGTAATGAACTATTTTATGCAGGAAAAGGGAAGATATAGTCATGTCTATAGAAAAATGTAGATTTTTGTACAAGAAAAATATCAACTAATAACAGACAATTGCAGATAAACAACTTTAAAAGGATAGCCCATATTCTTGTAACAGAGGTTTGGAAGGCTTGGCAATAACAAATTTCACTAATGAAATGATAATGAAACACATTTTTTGAAAAGGTTATAATCCAGTTGAAGTTCAGCTTCAAATAATGCCACAGGGTGTAAATCACTGAGTGAGGTAAACCAGCTTACCTTCCAATTTGATTAACTACAAAATAGCGAACACGTGTGTTGAAAGAGAGGGGGAACATTTTTGTAAATCTCAAGTAAAAACCCTTTGTCAAACAAACTGTTTCCTAATTCCTATAGTTACAATGATATTCTGTGGACTGTATTTTTGCTTTAAATTTTATTCTAGTGCTTTACTTTACAATCCATCCACCATTCAAGATACTCTTTTGGCTCTTTATCCTTCATGCAAAATTTCAAAGTGACATTCTTTGCAAAATCTCCTTCAAAATTCACCCTCCTAGCTTCAAATTAGGCCTTAAGGCTCCTAACCACGACTGTAGATGTTCCTTAGCCAAAAATTTGAGATTTATTGATAGTTCTTGCAAATTTCTTCTGAATTCACTTTCCTCATCCTATTACAAACCTATAGTACCGATTTTGAGGTATTATCTCCCTCTGGAAGTGTATCAACTCCAAAAGCCTCTCTTCTTCTAAGTCTCTCTCCTAACTGTCTTCCACCAACTCTGTCATGAACAATAGTAAAAGGATGAAATGTCAAGCTTTCAAATCTTCTTTAACAGTGAGGGGAAGGTACTTAGGTTGTTATTGTCATTCATTTTAGAAGGTTTGAATCAAGAAACTAAGCCTCTAACCCTGAATAATCATTTGAATTAATATATGTCAGGCATCCTTGTTTTTCTCAATGAGTCTTCCTTCAATGTGCACTTGCAAATAGTGACCATCTAGAAAAAAAATAGAGTATAACAACTAATATCCCTTGTTCCTTGATAACTCTAAACCCCCTTAAAATAAGTCCTTGTTCCTTGATAACAGCAGGCCATGACACCACATTCTTAAAAAACATACAAAAGACCTTCTGTGATAGCAGGGTGTGCACGAATGGGATTTTGTTGAAAAGGCTTTTAAAAACATTGAAACAAATGCAATTGGAGGCTTTATCATAGGGTATGAACATACAAAAAATAATAATGGAACTTGGGATTTTTCGTTATATGTTTAGTTGCAAACACCCTGATAGATATATATGTAAAACGTACAAGCATATACATGTACATGGATTGTTTGGCAAAATCTGCAAAAAGCATTTTGAATTCACATACTCCTACAATTGCAAAGTAGGTATATCCCCCATGCCTGATATTTCGATACTCCTTCCCCGTTCATTTCCAATCCACCATTTGTCAAAGAAACCGATTTCTAATGCCTATAGTTACAATGATATTCTATGGACCATAAATAGGGATAAGCCCTAATATTCACAAGAAGCTCAGAAGCAAATTACTGCTTTAAAGTTAATTTTTTATAGCTACATGTGTTCTATTATAACAACAAAATTAAAATTTATAAGCAAACAAGACCAAAGAGATTTCATTGTACATATTCTAATAATTTCTTACAATGGGTAAGATAAAACTGAATAAAACATAACAGGTGTACAGATGGCATACCTTCGAATACCTTGCAGAGAATATGCCCCCCACAAAAACCACCTACACAGCACACCATACATTGTTTAAGCAAGAACCCACCTACAGGAAAGACCTCGGAAGCAAGTTAAAGGTGAAACACAACTTTGACTGGTTGTTAGTGAAAAGATACAACCGAGACAACTTACCAGAAGAATGCAAGACGATCCAAACCAACATGAAAAGATACCCTCGGGAATGTAAACAACAGGCATTTATAGGCACCCAAACCTTCTCGACATGTAAACCCCCTCTCATATTTCTGCCACGCACAACATAATCCTTCTAGTGCCAAAGAAGAGGCACTTATTCCAGAACTATTCCGGCCCCTACTACGAAGTGCAATGATGAACAACCGTCGAAGTAGTGCAGGCATTAACGACCCATGCAATCTTCCAACAACCCTTGCAACCTGAAATCCAGTGCTTCCTCCATGCGAATGAAATCCAGGGCTTCCTCCACGCAGGCTTCTCCACAAGAATGAAATATAGGGCTTCCTCCGCCGTTGGATTTCAACGACCCTGAAAGAGAGTCGTCTGATGCCCAAAACCTGTCAGGAAATATATGTCGCAGCCCATAACAAGAACGCCTCACGGTGTAATCATTAGATGCCTTTAATAGTATGCTTATAATGATAGAATGGAATGAAAAAATGATGCATTAGCTTCCTCTAGTGTCAATTTATCACCTCTTAGTGAGTCAAAACTGCAAAAGATTCTCACTCAAAATAATTCCATGTCCTTCGGTATCAAATAATGTTGAAAATTATTAGGTATATGATGAATTTGATTTATTATCAAGTATTTGATGAAAATGATTGGGATATTTAGCATGATGATTATGAAGATATGAATGGTGTCAAACTCAAAGACAATAAACTTCCAAAAGGAATGATTTCTCTTAAAATAAGGTTTGATTTACACATGCATATAAAATATCAAAGGCAATCAAAATAGAGTGAAAAAGGATTGGTCCTAGATAATTTGGGGACAAGATATTCCCCAAAATTTTGTTAATATTGGTATCAAATGTTTATAGTTAGAAAAATAAAAAATAAAAACTTTTCTTCAATAATATAATTGTCTTTATATGTTCTTACAATGATTTTTAAAAAATTAACCCTAGGATTATTACATATATTATCCCACTTAAGGAAGGGAATATGCCTTTTAGGCAAAGGAAAAGACATGTGAACTCCATCCTTGAACCCGTTATATAAAAAGAGGTCCAAAAATTTCTCTTCTAGGGAAAAACATATTTTTCAATGAGCATTCTACATGGGTTGCTAATCTAGTACTAGAACGTAAGAAGAATGGCGAGATCATATTACATGTGAACTTCAACAATTTAAATAGAGCATTAAGGATAAATATCCCCTCACTTCATTAAATGAGGTAATCCAAAGGGTTAGTGAATCTGAAATAGTGTCTTTCCGAGATGGATTGTATGGATACAATCACATGCTCTTTAAACAATAAGAAAAAAGGAAGACAACTTTCACTACTAAGCGGGGAAAAATTGTATACAAATGCAAACCTTTTGGATTAACCATTGCAGGTACTATTTTTAATGAGCCATGAATATAGATTTTCAAGGAATGGTGGGTAATAAAATTATCATATATTTGGATGATCTAGATATTTTTTTAAGAGCATGTCTATGCTCATACTTTCTCTACAAAGGGCCCTTGGAAGATGTAAGAGGTATGGTATTTCATTGAACCCAAAGAAGTGCATCTTAGGAGTCATTAAAGGTAAGATGTTGGCCCATGTTAACAAAAAGTAAGGTATCTCAATTGACCCATAAAGAATTAACTCTATCTCTAAGTTTCCTCTTCCTAATAGCAAAAAGGAATTGAAATCATTCGTTGGTAAATTTAATTGTGTGCTTAAATTCAAATGCAAGTTTGTTGAAATAATAATACCTTTAAATGTTATGTTGAAGTAGGATGCTAATATGGAATGGACTAGAAACACTAAGCAATCATTCCAAAGCATCAAATATGCCATCGCCAAGCTCCAATATTGATAAGCCTAGATTTTGGAAAAGATTTATCTTAACTCTTTTACATTTGATCATACCATTGTGGTCATCCTTAAGTAGAAAATAAAAAATGAATAGCACCCAACAATCTCATTTGTGAAAATTAACTTGAAGGAGCATGCATTGAAATATCCTATAATGGATCAGAAAACTTACACTCTAGTCAAAGTAATGAAGAAATTTAATCACTACATCCTATGTATGAAAATAATTTCCATCATCCCAAACCTTTCCTTGGATACCATGTTGGGTCAAAATAAATTTAGCATCAAAGAGGAAAATGAATGATAACAATTTAGGAGCTCAATATAGAAATATGACCATCTAGGTTGGTCAAAGGACAATGCCTCACTCAATTTATTTTTAAAGTGTACCCAAGGATCACTATGATGTAAATTGACCAAATATAGGTGATGGAAAACAACTAGTATGATCCTATTGTCCATTTTCTACTCCATAGAAGTTGTCTTTTTCTACTCTATGGAAGTTGTTTGTCCATTTTCTACTCTATGAAAATTGATTGTCCATTTTATACTCTATGGAAGTTGTTTGTTTGAATTCAATAAAGAGAAGAGGAGATACCTTAAACTCAAAGAAACCCAATACAAAATTAAGAAAGGGTTTTTATATTACAAAAATTATGAAGTGGCCTATCTCTACTATGTATTCAAGCTAGAAGTTAAGGAAACCATAACTAATTTCCATGAGAAGATTAGAAGTGGGCATCCATTTAAAAATTTCACTATGTATAGGAGCTTATGAGTTGGGTATTAATGTCCTAATATTTTCAAGGATTCCCACCACCATTTTAGGACCTATCATCAATTTTAAACATTCTCCAAAAGAAAAACTCATGTCATTATTCCATTACAACCAATCATCGAGGGACATTCTTTAACCGAATAAGGATTAGGTAGCCACAATGAATCAATGTTCCGAGCTAATGAATCAATGTCCCATCTATATATTCCATACATAATACGATCATTCATTCGATTATCATTGTTTGTTAGTCGATTGCAACCAGTCAATAGTATATGGGACTATGACGACATGATCACATCAGTGCATGTGAGTATATCTATATGGCAACGACCTTATATATAGAAATCACTCGACTGACCCCTATTTATACATGGGTCATCACTCAAGAAATCGAGGGAGACTAGACTCTCTATATCTCTATAGTCATATCTAGGTTGATACTACTGTATCGTATGGGTGGCCTCCCCTAAACTATCTTATCTCTCTGGGTCTCATCCATCTCCGTCTCCATCTATTATGTACGTGATATGACTTATATCTCACTCATCCTCGTCTATACTAACTAGAAAGAAAGCTTACGCCATCTATCTATATAGGGTCCATATGATGACCTTAAGGGGTTAGGTCAAGTGGAAGCTCTACATATAGATAGGCCATACTAGATTAGTCAATTTGAACTCATATGAAGCCCAAAATATATTTCTCACTGTAGATGATTACTATACTATATGGATTGAGGTAGTAGCCACTAGGAATAGCACCACCAAGGAAGTAATAAGTTTCTAGAAGATAACATAGTCATAAAATTTGGGACACCGCTTGTAGTAGTTTTTGACAATGGGACAACCTTTCAATCCATATAATTTACAAAATGTGCTCATGAAAACAAGATCATGGTGAAACTATAATTGAATTACTATCCACAAAAGAATGAAATTATCGAGTCCAAAAATAAATACCTGATATATATATTTAATTTTTTAGAAAATACCAAGAGATTGGCATTCTCTTTTAAGTATGAATTATCTATAGACAAAACTAGACATAAGAAAACACTTAAGGAATCACACTTTCCACTAGTTTATGGTCAACAACTAGTATTTCAAATCGCTTTGAGGATACTAACATATCAGTTGAATGCAAGAGTATATGGAACAAGATGATTGGATACATTCTAATCTATAAGACATAATAGAAGATGATAAAGATAAAGCCCTCCTAAATTTTAGAAAGCATTGGGTTGTTTTCAAAAAGTGGTTCGATAAGAGGGAGACAGTGATAGAATTCATAATTTCATGTCTAGTCCTTTTATGGGACAAATCCTATGACAAGAAAGGGTGGCATGCAAATGTGCCAGGTCATTATAGATCAAACCATATCAAATCTCCCAAATCCTAGGAAAGAATAACTTTATATTGAAGGATCTGCAAGGTAATTTTGTATCGCTCTCAATAAATGGGAAGTACTTGAAGCATTACTTCATTGATGCCCTCTCTTCCATGAATAAAGTAAGTTGTGGTGGTAGGATAGAGTAGGAGTAGGTTAGAATAATTCAGTAATTTACTTTCTATTTTCCCTTTTAGTTTATTTTTATTGTGCTCCTTAATATTTTTTTATTATTGTCTACTAGATTATGTTGTCATTTAGTTAGTTTAAAATAAGTTTAAGTTTATACCATTTCCAAAGTTTCATGAATTTATCACAATTCAAAGCCATGAGGGAAACATCCACTTCTTAAATTGATCCAAGCATTTAGGTGCAATCAATTCTATTTTATAGTCAATGCTAACATTAGTATGAACATTTGGAAAACATTATGTTGATTTAGCATCCAGGTACAAACATTAAATTGATCTAAGCATACAAGTGCAATCAATTCTATTCTATAGTCAATGCTAACATTTGTATGATTGACTTAGTATGTCATTTAACTATGGTTGAACTAAACACTATGGTGATTTTATTTTCAATTTAACCAGAGATTATAGATTCTAAACACTTGGTAGTATTTCCCCGTAGAAGATTTCATTTTTTGGGCACAACATACCTTAATTTATTCGTAAATGGAGACCCACACTTTTATATGTGGGTTAATTACTCATGTAATGGGTTTATACCATTATAGTTTATGTAGGAACTCTACACTTTTATTTAATTTGGGTTCCAATGTGTCATGAATAACACCCCCCACCACTCCCAATATGTTCCATACAAAATAAAGATCTGCTAAAGACTGTAAGCTAACTTGTGGAACGATATTTTATTTGGAAAATCAAGGATATTATCGTATTCTTCATTATTTTGATTGATTTTTAATATGTAAAATAGATTTCACATATGTGTTTGAATGTTTTCAATATGTACAAGAGTTAAGAAGGGAAGAAGATTGTAATAATAGAAAAGACTCTGAACTTCAAGTTCCATTTCATTCATTTTCTTTTCCAACTCCTTGAAAGTTCTATTTTATTCATTTGACATTCTAACTCTGTACAAATTTCAGTTGTCTCAACCATTAAATTGTTTCTCTAAGGGAAAGCAAGATGTTGGGTCCATTTTACACACATGGGTGACACTTGGCATTCATTCATGTGCTTGTATTTTATGAACAATGTCATGCATTGAAAAAATGACTAAGGCATGAAAATATCAGTTCTACTATAAACCAACAAGTGTCATCACTTTATGTTACCATATACCAAAAAAAAAGTTTACAAAGGTTAAGGGTCGAAGAAGAACTTCTCTCGTTAAAAGAAAAGTGTCTTCATCCCAAACTTTTGAGTGAAGCATCACATAAATGCACATATTTTCCAAAGTGTGAAATGTGGAGGCGCCCCATGTGCCATTGCTCCACATTCTACACTATAAAGATAAATGATTTTATCAAAGAATTTAGGAAAGGAATCCATGCGAAGAGTGAAGTCGCCAATAGTGGATGCTCATAATTCCATAACACACACACTTTTAAGAATGTGAAATAACGTCCAAGCATCCCATAAGAAGCTTTCATTGATAGCCACTACGTATTTCCATCTCTCATTATTGCAAGGAAAGGGGAATATCAACAAAACTAAAAGAACCATATAAAGAGTAAATCTTGTTATTGAAGAGACATGTCATCATTTCTCACGGCTAAGTGTAACTTGCCGACATGTCACACTCAGCTTTTAGCAAACGAATCGACCCCGTGACCTACCATTTAACATTGCATAGGTTACGCGAGTCCTCATTACGGTTTCTATGCGAGCCCTAGCCCTCACTGCACGCAAGCCTGTGAACCCTGTAGCTATTGATCCATGCAAAGATTCGGTTGGTGCTCCTCGGTCAGAAGACGGTGATGGTGGGGGAACGAATCTGGGGCTTGTTTAAGGGGATTCGCCCTGGTCGTGGATCGATCTCGCCTTTACTAAGGCTACGGCTGAACCTCTGCCCATGGATGACGGTACAAACCCTAGCCATTTTCAAGCTCCATCTGGGGGTGTTCCTGGGAATATGTCGAGCAATGGCTATCTTAAATCCTTACTGGAAGGCTCTGTTCATGGTGGGCTGGAACATGGAGCTTTACCTATTATTCCAATGTTGGATAGAGATATTAGACGTGAATCTCTTGGAACCTCCTTCAAAGACATTTTAATAGGCAAGGAATCCTCCTTGAAACCTTTAGAAATTACCCCATGTATTAAATTTGGGGAAGATGTCATTTCATCTGAGATTTACTACAAAGAGCATGCTTTGATTTGTAGATTCGGGGGTTTGTGGCCCATCCTTCTTGTTCTTCACGTGTGGATCTCTAACCATTGGACTCCAACTTTAACTGGTAAGATAAACTTATATCCGTGTGCTAAAGGCATTTTCATTATGGATTTCTCTTCAATAGCTGATAAAGACATCATTGCTTCCAAGCTCTGGACCTGCCAGTCCAAATATTTTGTCATGAAACCCTGGTTTCCATCCTTTAACCCACACACAGAATCAGTCTCATGGAAACCTGTTTGGATCAGGCTGCCCCATTTACCTCTCCAATTCTGGAGTCATCGCTGTCTGACATCCATTGGCAATACCTTGGGTACTACACTCTATATAGATTCTCAAACCATTAATTACACCCATACTACCTATGCATGGATCCTGGTGGAACTTGACACTGATAAAAAACTTGTTGCTACCATAGACCTTAGAGTGAAAAATAGAACTTGGTCACAAACTCTTGATTATGAAGGTCTATCTTTCCGGTGTAGAAGGTGTTTTGGATTAGGACACACCTCTACTACTTGTGGGATGGAAAAACGTCAACATGAGAAGCGCAACTGGTGGAAAGACACACTCCTAGACCATCTGATTTTTGATGCTAAAATGGATCTTGAATCAAAAGCATATACTGTGGCTGAATCCGATTCTGCCCTGGAAACCCCTCTATCCGAAACTCAAATTGTTAGCAACATGAAAAATGCACAAGTTGTTGAGGGAAACAAGGAAAATAATAAATATATCTCTCAGGATGTCAATGAGGCTGCCCCAATTGGCACAAATGCAAATAAGGAAAATACTCCTCCTTTGTCTTCTCCTCCAACCGTGGAGGCTCCTTCAAGCTGGGTAATGGACAACAAAAAGAAAAAAAAATCACCCTGAAGGAGAGCTCTACGCCTAGATGATCTTCTCTGTTAGTGTTCGGTTGGGTTACATTATTGCATTTTTCGTGGACGGATCACAGAGTGTTTCTTTTCCAATGGTGTTGATGTGCCATTGTTGTTTGATCATTGTACATCAGTTGTCTATTTGTTGATGTGCTATTGGTTGTGGGTTTTTGGTTTGCAGATAGTTTTCTGCAGTTGGTCTTTATTGATCTATCTGGATTCTAATATCTTTCTTTGTGCTCAATCTTCCAATTTTGGCTTATGAGCCTTGATGTACAAGGGTATAGTCCCTTTCAAAAAACTATTTACCAATAATAAAAAAACACTACATAGGCCCCAACAACTGCTCACCGAGCACGCGTAATGTGGTAAACAGTCGTCCACTTGTATTTATTTCGACTGCACTTGAATTCGGAACGTACCGGCAAGATAAGGGCTTCCATTTCTCACTAATGCAACGAAAAGGAGTATGGAAACAATGTAAAGGGTTGCAAACAAATATGAAGAGAGAATAAACTACGTTGTGAAGCCCATATCCAATTGATCCACGTGGATGACCAAGTAAGCCTAATTCAAAATAGAGTCGTTAAATATCACATTTAATAAGTTCACAAAAAGTTTTACATGATTACTCACACGAAGCTAGAATTGATGGTGAAGAGACGCTATGATGTTAAACTTAAGCAGTTAAGTCTTTGGAATTCTACAATTTCAAGACACTGTTGTAATCCAAAGAGTCAAAGGGGATTCCGAACTAAGATATAGGTCCAAAAGTGAGTCTATTTCAAGGAAATTTTGAGTTATAGAGCCCGTGGGAAGCTTGCCGGTTGAATGAAGGTTTATGTGTGAAGAGCCAAGTTGTAATTGAAGGAAATGGAACTTAAAGAAGGGAGAACATTTGTCTACTTCAAACCCCTAGGTATTTATAGACAACCTATTCACTAAGAGCCTGAGAATGCATATTAAGAATTATAGTGAGTTAAATAGGGAAATTGAAAATTGTGAATAAGTTTGTAGAGGGAGGGAGCTTAGTGCAACAGATGAAATATACCCGGAAGACTTGAAATGTATTAAGGGTTATGGTTCACATAGATACCAAACTTAAGGCTTTCCCATACGAAGATTTATTTGAAGATTTGTTCACCAAATTTACTCATCAAGAAGCAAATATTATTTCCGAGAGGTGTTCTACAATGGCAAGCAAGGTTGTAATGGAGTGTGTTGTTCAATTTATTTTGGACATTAAATTTGACATTTGATTGTCATGTGACAATTCATTCATAAATTGGAATGTTACTTGCATAATTTAGTTTCTTTTTTTCTTGGAGAAGTCAATAAAAAAATAGTAATATCTTGGTCATGTAGTAATGTTTGGGTCTTTTTTTCTTGAATATATATTTTTGAGAATAATAACTAAATGATTCTATTTGTCACAAATCAATGGGAAATTGATAGAGAATTTAATGAAGTTGTTGATTAAATATGCATGTAAATAATCAAACTTAAGAACCTTGAAATTTATATCCATTGAGGTATTTCATATAGTTATATTTAACATAATATACTTATTATATTATTTTTATTTTTATTTTTTATTTTTCTAGTATACTTATACTACACTTGCATAGGTAGATAGGTGCATGTGTACTTATATTATTCTGCATGTTTCCACTTGGAACATGTATGATTTTCATGTTTCTATATAGTTTTTGTGGGCATTTTGTTGAAGTTTTCAGAGCAAGTTCCATGGTAGAGATCAAATAGTTGTTAGGATTATACCATTTGTACAAATAAACAACCATGCTATGAATAATGCAGAAAATGTAAAACTGACAAGAATGCAATAAAAACATAGACACAGATTTAACGTGGTTCACCCAAAATGAGCTATGTCCACCAAAAACAACCAATCCTTATGATTCAGACCAACAAAACTCTCTCTCTCACAGTGATACCACTATTACAATGAGCCTCATACATAATGACCCTTTAAAGATATTAGGGTTTTTATCATTGTGGGGAAACATAGAAAACCATCTGTTAGATTTGTGACCTAATAATGAACGGTCCATATTTCACAATGCATAATTACATATAAAATGTGGCTTTCAGGGGCGGTGACCCCAAACACCCATCAGGGCGCGCAACCCTCAGACCCCGTAAGGGGGGCAAAGCGACCCTTGCAACCCCCGTCACTATCAGGATCCACAACCAAAAGTATCCCACTTGGGGATTGATTGTTGAAACTCCACCGCTACAGCTCCTGCTTGGAATTTTATTTTTGGCTTGTTTCTTCCACTTCAAACTCAATCTTTAAGAGCCACAGAAGTTGAATGCAAATCCAACTTCTCCTTTTTCATTGGCTTAGTAAACATATCAGCAATATTATCATCTGTATGAATCTTCACCAATTGCAGTTGCCCATCCTCCAACAACAATCATATGAAGTGATATATTAGTTGAATGTGTTTAGTTCTGGAATGGAAGATTGAGTTATTTGCCAAGTGAATTGCACTCTGACTATCACTGTGCAACTTGCAATCCCCTTGCTCCTTACCCAACTCCTCAATGAACCTACTCATCCATAACATTTCCTTACTGGCCTTAGTCGATGTAACATATTTTGGCTCTGTAGTAGACATGGAAACTAATTTTTGTAACTTCGAGATCCAACTCACTGTCACACCACCAACTGTAAACATGTATCCAGTAGTGCTCCTCCTACTATCCACATCTCCTGCCATATCCAAATCTAAAAATCCCTATAAAGTATAATCCGACCCTCCGAAGCACAAGTGCCTACTGCTGGTCCCTCTTAAGTACCTGAGAATCCACCAGACCGCCTTCCAGTGTGCTTTACCCAGATTTTCCATATACCTGCTAACAACTCCTACTACTTGGGAAATGTATGGCCTGCTACAAACCATGACATACATGAGGCTCTCAACTGCTGAAGAATAAGGAATCCATACCATATAATTTTTCTCCTCTTGTGTTGTTGGACATTTTTCTTTGCTCAATCTAAAATGCCCAACTAATGGTGTACTAATGGGTTTCACCTTCTGCATCTGAAACCTCTCTAACACCTTTTCTACATAGTCCTCCTCAGACAACACCAATTTCCTATTTTTCATGTCTCTCTTTATTTGCATACCGAGGATTTTCTTTGTTGCACCCAAATCCTTCATTGCAAATTTGTGCAAGATTATCCTTGAGTTTTGTAATTTCGTGCATATTAGATCTTGCTACAAGCATATCATCTACATATAACAGAAGAATAATGTAGCTCCCACTATCCAACCTTTTAAAGTACACACAATGATCTGACTGACATCTAGTAAAACAATGCTCATGCATAAAACTATCAAACCTTAGATACCATTGTTGGGGAGCTTGCTTGAGCCCATATAGGCTCTTCTTCAACCTACAAACCAATTTATCCTTACCCTTCACCTCATACCCAAATGGTTGCTACATATAAATCTCATCCTCCATGTCACCATGGAGAAATGTCATCTTGACATCAAGTTTCTCTAAGTGTAAATATTCAACAACAACTAAACTTAATACAATACGAATGGAAGACATCTTTACAACAGGGGAAAAACTTTCATCAAAATTGATACCTTTCTTTTATTCATACCCCTTCACTACAAGTCTTGCTTTGTACCTTTTCCATTCACCTTCTTCTTCTTTCACATAGTAGACCCATTTGTTCTGCAGTACTCTCTTCCCAACCGAAAATTTGACCAAATCCCATGTTTGGTTCTTCTCTAGGGAGTCCATCTCCTCATTCATACCATGCTCCCACTTCTTAGTGGATTACACCTGCATTACCTCATCAAATCTCTCTGGCTCACCACTATCTGTTAGTAACAAATAATACAAAGCAACGGAAAATCTTTCTAGAGGTCTAATAATATGTTGTGGCCTTTTTACTAAAGATGGGGGTGTCACGGGCTCATTATTTGTTTGTTGCTCATTGTCTTGAATTTTTAACAGAGGTGTCGATGCCGACACTGGTTGTCATGCTCGGCCTACAGAACTATCAATCTCAGTACCTGTAGGTGGATATTTTTCACCCGAGAGTTCATTTTTAGGAGTTATATCCAACCAATTCTTCCTTGGGGTTTTTATCATCCTGTACCTGATCCCTGTACATTCTACTTTCACGCCAAACAACATCACAAATCCTAATTATCTTAGATTTTTCTAGATCCCAAATTGAAATCCATAATCACTGTTAGAGCCATAGCCTATGAATGTACAACATTTGGATTTTGAATCCAAATTCTTCTTATTTTCTTTATTAACATACATAAATGCCTCTGAACCAAATAATCTTAAAAATTAAAGGTCTACCTCTTTCCCAGTCCAGGATTCTTCAGGAATTCCTCCATCTAGTGCACTCGAAGGCCCGTGGTTGATTAAGTACATAGTAGTATCTACGACCTTTGCCCAAAACTGAAGAGGCATCCCTGTGTGTAATATCATTGACCGTGCATGCTCCATTATTTTTCTATTCATGATCTCACTAACTCCATTTTGTTGCAAAGTCATGGGAACTATTTTCTCTATACGAACCTCATTCAAGGAATAATAATAATCAAATTTATTGCTGCAGTCCTCACCGCCATTGTCAGATCTCAAATATTTCAATTTAAAACCACATTCATTCTCAACAAGTGTTTTCCATTTCTTAAACATATCAAAGACATCAGACTTACGCTTAATGCAGTATACACATACCTTCTTTGTGGCATCATCTATGAATGTGACATAGTACAGAGAACCACCGTCAGATGTAACCTGAGCCGGCACCCACACATATGTATGAACTAGCTCCAACTTTTTCTCTTTCTTGGTATTCCCTACCTTGAGAAATCTAACTCTTTTCTGTTTCCCAAAAATACAATGCTCAGATAACTCTAGGTCCAATTTCTTCAAGCTTGAAAGCTTACCTTTTTCTTGTATATTTTCCATGCCATTCTCACTCATATGTCCCAAGCTATTGTGCCATACACTGACATCCTCATCTGAAGTAGACATTATGGTAGAATAATTAGATATACACATAGAAAAATAAAGAGTGCCTACTTTATTACCTCGTGCCACTACCAAGGCACCCTTGGAAACCTTCCAAGCATCTGAAGTGAATGTGACTGTGCAACCTTCACCACCCAACTGTCATGTAGAGATGAGATTTCTCTTGAGGTTAGATATATGCCTCACATATCTCAATATCCATGTATTTCCATTCTATGATTTCAGGTGTACATCCGAAAATTTTACACGGCTCATCATTGCCCAAATAAACTTGTCCAAAATTTCCCTGGACATACTCTTTAAAATAGCTCTTATCAGGGGTTGCATGGAAAGAGGCACCTGAATCTATTACCCAAGATTCTACTCTAGTATCAAGAGAAAGTATAAGAGCGTCCTGAACAATATTACCTGTCAGATTTTCCTCTTTAATACCTTCAGGTTGGTTTTATTTATTTTCTTTGAACCAACAATCCTTTTTAGTATGTACTCTCTATCCATAGTTCCAGTAAGTAATGCCTCTACTCCTAGATTTGGATTTTCCCATCTTTGATTTAGATCTCCCACGAGCCTTACTCTTTGATTTCTCCTTGCTCCTCCCTCTACTGTCCATATTCACCACATTTCTAAAAGAATAAATTGCCCCTGTAATTTTCCTACACATTTCCTCATTTAAAATGACACTGACTACATCTTCAAATTTAAGAGAAGTAGATGATGTATTACTAACTGCTATTACTAAGTTGTCCCAACTTTCTTGCAAAGAACATAGGAATAATAATGCTCTAACCTCCTCATTGAATGGGATATTAATTGAATCTAACTGATTTACAATAGTGTGGAAATCATTAAGATGGCTAGATACAGATCCACCTTCTTGCATTTTTAGATTAAACAATATTTTCATCAAATAAACTTTATTGGATACACTAGGTGTTTCATATGAATTAGCTAGGGTTTTCATCAACTCTACCATACTCTTCGCCTGTGATATATTTGAAGCTATGGACAATGCCAAACTCAATCGAATCACACTGAGAGCCTTCCTATCCAAAACCTTCCACTCCTCATCAGACATGGTTGAAGGTTTTGCGTCTTCCCCTCCCAACGGTAGGTATAGATCCTTTTGATACATGTAATCTTCCACTTGCATTTTCCATAGCTGGTAATTTTGGCCGTCAAACTTCTCAACTCTGAACTTATTCTCCTATGCCATTGTTGCTTCTCCCACTCAAATAGAAATCCCTCTATGATTATACTACCAACAAATAAATCTCAAACATGCTCTGATACCAATTGTTAGGATTATACCAGTTGTACAAATAAATAAGCATACAATGAATAATGCAGAAAATGTAAAACAAAAAAGAATGCAATAAAAACAGAGGCACAAATTTAACGCGGTTCACCCAAAATGGGCTACATCCACCAGAAACAACCAATCCTTATTATTCATTCCAGCAAAACTTTCTTTCACAATGCCACCACTATTACAATGAGCCTCATACATAATGACCCTTTAAAGATATTAGGGTTTTTATCATTTTGGGGAAACATAGAAAACCACCCGTTAGATCTGTGACTTAATAATGAATGGTCTAGATTTCACAAAGCATAAATACATATAAAATGTGGCTTTCGGGGGCACTTTCCCCAGACCCCCCGTAGGGGAGGCATCCCCCCTAGACCCCACAAGGGGGGCGACGCCCCCCTTACAACCCCCTTCACTATCAAGCTCCACAACCAACAACAGTTGGAGCATTATTTAATGTATATTCTTCTAGCTCCACAAGATCAATTTCATATCAATGTTAAGTTCATGTTCTTTCAAGAGACATGTTTTTCAAGGTGAAATAAGTTTTCTTCAAGGTTATGCTTGAATCCATGTGCAATGGATTCTTCAAGGCTACTGGTTTTCATCATCTAGCAAGAAGATGTACCCTAGAGGTCTTCAAATTGTTGCCCAAAATTACACCCAATGTAATTTTAAACAACTCATCGAAGATGGACTTAGCAAAAATTTCTCTCAGAAAATCTGTGAGACACCAAGTCAAGCTTTCGCAAAATGTAGTATTTCGTAGGCTCTCCTAACCCACAAAACAAATAAATGAGTAGTTCAAGACTTAGGCATATTTTAATGGAGAAAGTGTTTTGCAGAGATTTTTTGGTCTTTTGTGGCACTAAGGAAGTCAATCTTCCACGGGCACCAAATCATTCTTTCACGGGTTGAGGTCAAGTTAGAGCACTGTGTGGGTTACACACTCTCATAAACATGGAAAAATTGGCTAAGGATACGATCCACAAAGTGAAGGAATGGGAAATAATCTTATTGCTTCGTGGCATGGAAAAACACAGTCTTGCGTAAGTCGAAGACATAACATTTTGTAGAGTTTGTCAATCCTGCAAAACCAAATACAAAGTCTACTAAGTTAGAAGCAAAAATGCCAAGAAGAGATTTCGTTAGGCACAACACAATGATTGTAAAAACAATTTTGGAAAGTGATTATGGTTAGAAACCACAAAACACTATCCTAGTGTTCAGCGGGTTTCCCAATTACAGTGTTGCATGAGTTCTCACGTAGCCGTGGAACAAAGGAGCATGGTCACAGCTCAAGGTTTCATGCAAGAATAAGAAAAACATTCGTGCCATAGTGATGAAGTGCGAAGGCAAAGTGTAGAAGTTTTCAAAGCTACAATGGAAGCCGTAGAACAAAGTCAGAAGCCGTGTAACAAAGAAAATGTGCATATGAACAAAGGAGTAGAGCGAGGATGGTATAATGCATTATGGGATCCATAAATGATTTTGTGCATCATCTTAAGGGTGCAAAATTTGTAGGATGCCATGGAAACATCAAAATCCTAATGGAAACACAAGAGCGATGCGTAATTTGAAATCAAATGTTCAACCACTCCACCAAACAAAATTTAATGAAGTATGGGTGAGGTTTCTTCTCCTGTAAAATCTGATGGCATGCGATAGGAGCCATATCAGGCACCCATACCTTCCTTCAAACATTTGTGGCGATTGGTCCTTGGTGGTTGAATATCTCCTATTGGCACATCTTACTCTCTCATTCTATCTTTCCTTTTTCTCTTTATCTATAAATAAAAACTTAGGAATTGTAAACAGGGATCCTATTTTTTTGTAATGACACCATTCCAAAATGTTGTTTTTATTCCCGTGAGTTATAGACCTCGGACTTGTCTCTATAATTTGTTTTCACCTTTTGTCATTGTTATAACTAAATGTGCATATTTTAAGCAATGAAATCAGGTGTTTTTGGTTGTTCTCTTCCTTATTCTCATGTTTATTGTGTTCTTGCCTCTTTGTTTACATTTAGTATGTTGTGTGTGTCACACTTATGGGTTTTTCCATTTTCATGTGTTATCAATGTGCATAAGGGGTTAGTTCACATGGCTTTGGTCTATAGCACGTTTGTCTGTCATCTCCTCCCAAATTTTCTCCTTTTTCTTATCCTTGTGGAGAGTAATCGCCCTTCTCTTCTGGTGCTATCACCTCCCTTTTAGCTTAGGTTTTCATTTCCTACATCTCTCTCCCTAGTTCCTTGGATGTGCTAGTGTACATTCACTGTAGGATTAATTTTAGCATTAGAGTAGGTTGTGTTCAACGTGTTTTCCAAATTTATGGAACAAAGGAGTCGGCCTTCTCTGGAGTTTTGTCTTAAGCCGCAAGTCCAACACTTGGATACAATCCCATGTTTCCCAAGAATTTTGATCTTCATGCATGATCATTTAGAGGGTATAGTTTTTGGTGATAACAATAACCTTGGACGAGCTAGATCATCAAAGGATGACCCAGGAGTGCACAAAAAAATTAATTTTTCTATTTTGTGAATGCCTCAAACATTAATTGCATCGATAGGCATTTTTAAATGGGAGTCTTTTTTATTGTGTTTGAAGGCGTCGGGGAAATAAACAATCAATATTTTGTGTTGGTCTTCATTGTTGGACAACATCACTAGAACCATTAATGAGGAAAACCCTAATTTCTTCCTTAATCGCTAAAGTCCTAATCATAAATGTGCATGAAATTGGCAATATATATAACCCTAGACATGCAGTTTTCATATCTAACATATAGAGGTTTCCCTATTTGTAGGTAAGGAGACTTTGTGATGTGAATAATCGACTTGCCTCTCCACATAGGAGACTAATGGGTGTCACTCAAACACTAATTAGTGTTACCCTCTTTTTTTTTACCATGATGGCAAGGTAAATGTTGTGAGAGTAGTGTCAAGTCATGTGTTCAAACATTAATGATAACATTGCTAGCATCGATGAAGTCAACAAAAAAGTGGCAAATGTGTAAACCTTGCTATATATAGATAGATACACATGAAAATGTTTCAAATTTAATGTGTTAAGAACTTGGAATGTTAACAAGGTGGTGTAAGCTAGAAATCTGTAAGGAAAATGTTTATGCTTGATATTTGTTGTTGTCCGAGAAAGTGTGGAGAATCACCTAAGATAATGGTCAATAAAGATGGTGTAAAACCACCTAGACAACCATGTTTTGTGGTTTTTAAATTCAACTACTACATTGAATGGACATGGGATGTCGAGTCTACTCCACATGTCCATATCTCTAAAGCGTCATGAGACACATGCAAACAAATTTCCCTTAAATTTATGTGCGCTCTAACTACCCATATGAATCATAAGGGTTGACATTGCAAACAACTATTGACATTGGTAGTATTGATCGACCATGTCTTGCTTTGTGAGATATCTCTAAATAACATTGGTGGTAAATAAATGCCTTAAAGGATATCTCTGGTGCTTTTATTTAGATAAATAGAAAAGATGGGTTCAATTCTTTCTACTAGAAGAGTGGTGGTATAACACTTCCTTCCATACCTCGTCCTAAATGTATCTAATTTTGGCAATATATGGGTACCCACAACCATCCATCACATCTTCCTCGAGTATAAAATTGAAATTTTTAAATATGGAAGATCACATTTAGCACCACTAGGAGGTATTAGCCAATCTCAAGGAAAACTTCACCATGAAAAAAAGTCATATGAAGCAGTAAGCAGATCAACACCGAAGTGAAAAGAGTTTTGAAGTGGGTGATTTGGTATTTGTAGAGCTTGAACCTTACGGGAAAATTTCCATGAAACAAAAAAGAAGTATAACGTGTTGACTCCCAAATATTATGGTCCTTATCAAGTCTTGTAGAGGATAGGTAGTGAAGCATACAAGTTGAAGTTACCTCGATCTTCCTGGATACATCCAATATTTCATGTTTCCTTTCCTAAAAAGGTCTTTAGACAACAAGTATCAATGCAAACAGAGGTATAAAGTTGGATGGAGAAGGCGCAATCATTTTAGGACCTAAGGGGATCCTTCAAACAAGAATTAAGAAGTTGCGAATCAAAATGATTTAGGAGTATTTGATCAAATGGGAGAATATTCCAAACAAACATCCAACATGGGAGGGTGAATATTTTTGCAGAGGCATCCATAACTAAGAAACATTGAGGATAATTTTTGTTTAAAAGGGAGGAGCATTCTACACCCTTAAACTATAACATTTATAGTGATATGCATGGTCAACTAGTGGCCAACATAATCTTTTTCCTTGTAATATATTCATTTATAATACTTTATTTCGATAATATTGTTGTCCTAGGTGGTTTGCATATTATGAGTAATATATATAGGATGTAGTAGTGATTACTTTATCATCATATTGCACATAGGGTGTTGGCTAGATTTTTTGTACAGCCAAAAACCTAGGCATTCATGAGATAAATATCCCTCATTTACCGGTGAGGCTCCCATGTAAGATTTATGTCAATTATGGATCTTAATAATTTTCAGTGGGTTTTACTTTAATTGCAAAGCTCGTGAACCATAGCCAGGCAATTCTGCAGTTAGTAAGCAGCTTTTAATGAAGTATTTTCAACCAAGGGGGAAAAGATAGGATTTGGGAAAGAAGAAAGGAAGATGTGTAATCTGACCAATAGTTTACAGAGTTGGTCTCATACACAGAGACAAAACAAATAGATCTCACAATACAGAAGTAAAGGAAAAGGAAAGGAAAAGCTTCTAATATAAATATTAGATAACACAAAGTTTATCTAAAAATCCACACAAAAGCAAGAAGCAATGCACCGTTGACACAAAGTTCTCCGGAAATCCACTTCTATTCAATTCCTCAGCTTTCATAGAAAATATATCAAAGGTTACAACACAAATTCTGGAACTCAAGAATGTTGATTATAATTTCCGATCCCCCCTTTAACCCGTAGGCTCTTCCTCTATTTATAGTGTATAGAGGGCAATTACAAATAGGAAGTTTTTAATGAATTGCCACATGTGGAAGCTATGAAAAAGGGAAGCAACTGGCAATCTTCCTCTTGGAATTCCTCTTTGCATGACATGCATGATTTATAATTGAAAATAGAACCTTCTATTTTACATGGCTGCCACCTATTTCCAAGTAATTGACTTCTTCCAGTAACTTGAATTAATGGCATTTAAACCAATCACTTAAGTTTTACAATTTAGTTGATTACTCAATTAATTTTTCAGAGAAAATAAGAGAAAAAAGAAGGAAGAGGAGAAGAAATCAGAAGAAAGTTGCTGCAACACTCTCAATCTTGTTCTTCTTCCATACTCTACATGCTAATCCAACCTGTATTGCACTTCTGCTTTATCCACTTTAGCAATGAATGATCTGAATGATATCTCTGCCTTGAATTTGAGATGTCTTTTTCTCTCATACGTTGTTGAATCCTTTCCTTTGATTCTCATCAAACTAGATCTGGAAGCAGCTGACTGAGATTTGCTTGCAGGTGCTACCTCTAACCTGTTTTCCCCCATATCCTTGAAGCTTTTGTAGTTCTTCTTCAGTACGTGCACCAGTGTAATGTTTGCCGTAAACAATTCAAACAAAACTCGTCATCTTTTATTTTTAATTGTATATGAGAAATTTTAAATTTTGGAAAGCACTCCGGGTGAAAGCAAATATAAGTACATTTAATAAAGGCTTCAACTGGAAGATTAGGAGCACATGCACAAGCTCCTGAAAGGAATTTTCCATGAAATGACTTCCACATGGGATGTGTTGGAAACAAGAGGATGAATTTATTGTCGGAAGCCTTTACAATTATAAGATTTGGATCTATTTCTTCTTCTGATTCTGAAGATATATTCAATGTATTAGACATTGACTTATGCTTTCTTCACCAATATGGGCATAAATGAAGTATTCCTGCAAATAATTCAGACACACATGAAGTCCATAGCATGAATATCTAATTTCTTCACCGAGGTCTAATTATAAAGCTTGTTGCCCTCTATTTTTAGACTTTGCTTGCATGTTAAGCAAGCTAAAAATATTATTTATCAACATATGCACTCACATCAACATGTAGATAGCCAGAATAATAAAAAGGAAGCCTTTCCAACCCTATGCGCCAAAATTGGATGCTTCCCGACAATTAATTAAAAAAAATTAGTTTTTAGGCATTTAGCTATGCTAGAATGGGTCGCACTTTTTGGCTAGAAGTCGTGTTAAAAATAAGAAGGCAAAGCAATGGGAAGTTTTACCCTTCCAGGCAGCTCCAAAAATCTCATCTTTCACTTAAGTGATTTGTCTTTAATGATGGGAAAAAAAACAACCTTTTAGGCAGGCATAAAATTCCCACCACCAAAATTCCCATTGACAGCTTAAGTGATTTGACTTTAATGATGGGAAAAAACAACCTTCCAGGCAGGGATAAAATTCCCACCTTCCTTCCACCACCAAAATTCTCATTGGCAGCTTAAAACCTTCCTTCCAAAAAGTGCGACTTGTATGGGTGAATAAAACTTCCTTGATGGGAATTTTTACCCTTCCTAGCATCTCCAAAATTCTCATTGGTACTTTGAGTGATTTATCTTTAATGATTGGAAAAAACAACCTTCCAGGAAGGCATAAAATTCCCACCTTCCTTCCACCACCAAAATTCCCATTGGCAACTTAAGTGATTGAATAAAATTTCCATTTTTGGAAAGGGTTCGGGAAGATGTAGCAACAAAAACTCGCAAGTGCCATAATTTTCACTCCATGGCTCCGTTTTAGGTGTCGTTTTCTCTAAAAGTGCATATTTTCTCGAGCTTTACGCATTGATGACAATCTTTTTCTTATTTCATAAAATTCATTTTTGCCCCTTTTTGGACCAAGCGACTTCTTGCAATCTCCTGAAAGAATCCTGAGCTTTGATCGCCTTTAGACAGATTAGTAATTAAAAATATTGGATAGCTTTTCAAAACCCTAGGCCTGGGAAAAGGTCTGACAGGAAGAATGAATAGGCTACGAGAATTGCCGGAGAAAACAAACCAAAACACAGACAAAAATAAATAAAACAAAACAAAAGAAGTTGCGGGCAATTGCTTGAAATTTTTCTCCAATTAGCTAATCTGCAAAAATTCTTCCCCCCAGGTGACTGTTCTATTTAATAATGATGGGGTGAAGTGTTTTATATAACCGAAATCCTCTAATTTTAGCTCAATCTATTTTTAAAAGAACTTTATTTATTTAATAAATAAATAAATAAAACGCTTGCAGACAAGGTCTGGCAAAGGAATTGAGTGAGCTTTGGCATGTGGGTATATGTCGAATTTGGCTTTTATGACTTTCACCTTAGAGCAATGCAAGCAACTGCAGGCAAAACAAACACAAAACGACCCGTTACTTTGAAAAGAACGATTTTTTTAAAAAGGGCTAGTGCCAGATTTCAGGGTGAAATCTCGGGGACACCATAGGGTCTTCTAGTAAGGTTTAGAGGCTACCCCCTCGAAGTGGCTAAGTCATTTCTACTTGAATATTTTAATCTTATTATTATTATTTGGTGTGTTATTGTTGTTATTATTCTAATCTAAGTAATGTCATTATAAATTTTGTCTAGGGTTATATTAGAGCTTGATCAAAGACATAAGGTGAATAGTTGAGTGTTTGTAGATGTGTTATGTATAGGTGCATTGGTTCCTAATGTGTCTTGTTGAAGAATAAGTGGTGACCTAGCAGAATAAGAATGTGGGAATTGCATGATCTTCCTTTGGATTAAGTCAATAAATGTATAAATGGGTCAATGCTAAGATAAAATCCAAATGATTATAACTGAGTTCCATAGGACCAAATTTAATGTATTACAACAATATCTTAATGTAAGTAGAAATAGCTATTAGCAATTGGCACAAACATTCATTCATTAGTACAACACAATAATTAAGTTTGAGTAGTTGAAAGATAGTGTCCAAGAAAACGAGGGTCAAAGTGGATTGGGCATCTTTGCGCCGTGAATACATCTTAATAAGGAAGATGCAACATCTTAGATGCTTGGTGCAAAACTCGAGCACTTGGCACAAGAGCGAGATATTTAGATAGTTGGAAACTTTATGTCATATTATCACATAATTCACATCCAGACATGTTCTTGTTATCATTATAGGTTCATCTTGATGTCACACATTTATCATTGAAACCATGAAACCCTTGGAGGTCATTTGAGTTTCTACACAAGGACTTACTTGTAAGTATTGTGAGCGGTTTTTGTACACATGAAGGTAGCACAATTGCGTGACATTAGCGCCAATATTTGTTTTAAAATGTTTCATTTGCATAGGGAATGCAATTCAAAGGGGCCGAAGAAGATTCACTTAAAACAATATTATGTTTTTTGAGCCAACTCAACTTGTGGTATGCTTGTGATGTGGTAAGGAACATTTGAGTATTATCTTGCTAATGGACTATGACACATCTACTATTGTAGGATGCTTCAATAAATCATATTGGTAGAATGTAGTTGGGAGATAATAGCGTAATTAGGTGGTGTTTGGCTTTATAAGAACTCACTTTTGCACTTGAGGAAGAAGGTGCTTCTAGATTTTCATTAAAATCGGGTAGCTTCTAGATTATTAATTGTTATAGCTCGATCTAATCACATCGAATAGTTGTGGTGTAAGATTGTATCTGTTCGCATTAGTTTGAATAGTGTCTAAGCCTATTTCAAAGACTGAAATCAAATAAAGTGTTGTTTAAGGTTGTGAGTCAGTAAGAAGTTTAAAACATGTCGTGGTCTAAGGTTGTTCTTAATTGGATTCCCTAACTGTAACTACATGAATGGACATTTTATACCATATCACACCACATCACCTGGAAATTCTACAGACTATGTCATTATAAGACACATATTAGCATTCCATGTATTTGGGAGGTGAACAGTCTTATCTACAAGACGCAGAATTGTTGTTCATTGCAGAAATTGAATTGTTTTATAACTATTCTCTTTCTTAATTTCTTTCTTGTAATGTTATAATGTGATTCATTAGATCCCGAGGGGATCTAGACACATGTATGCTTAGAGCATCTAGTATTGAATGGTCGTATATTCACATTCTAGTCTAGGAAAATCAGTTTTGACGTGCTCCTTTGTTCTAATAACGAAAATCTCCGTTCTCAATGTTGTTGCACATTATACACACATGTACCATACCATACTCTTTCTCATTGACCGGAAGTAACATTAATTTTCTAATCTCATGCATTTGAAAGCATAAAATTTTGTTGCTATTATTAAATATTTGCATATTTTGTAACTTCAATTATTGGATTGTCTTTTGCAGCGCTATCCTAGGCCATCTCGTGCAAGTCATACGAACTCTTATTCGTAAGGACTAGCCACACAAACTTGCAATGAGCATTAAAAGAAAAGGAAAAGGACAGGGCTCTCCCCAGCCAAATGCATGGTAAGAAGTGAAAATCATTATAATGAATTGCTTTAAATGCCTGCCCAATAATTTGTAGGACATATTGGATTGAAAAAGACTAAGAAACTATATAGGTTCTTTCCAAGGTGGTTATTGACATGAAACTCATAATGCACTTGTGAATCTAGATGAAGACACTTGGACGAAGGAAATTGTAACTGGTAGAAGATTGGGAAGGGGTGAGTTTGCATCTAATTGTTGGTTGATTGGAAAGTCGCTTTCAACCAAATTATTATGAGGTAGTTGTCTCTATTTCTTTATTGCTTATTGCTTCTACCATTTTGGCGTGTCATTTGTCCTAAAAATTAGTTGTGGTTAACTTGTTGGATTATTTCATGGTCAAGAGTGAGTGGCACTCCAAAGGCTGAAAATAGAGTAAGTGATTCCCCCCATAATTTGCCTAATGTTTTAAAAAAATTCTAATTTAAATGATGAAGAATTATGGCTTCTTTATCCTTTGCATATATGTAGAGGCATTTTTCTATAGTTTATCTGAAATCAGATTTTTATTTTACAAATTTATTTGAATAAGTGGTAGAGAATTTGGAACATGTTGTCAATTAGGAGTTACATTATCGAAAGGGGTTGAAGCTTATATTGGTTGTATCTTAAATCTAATTGCCTAGTAATGTGATAGACACATGCATGCAATAAATGCATGTTAGCTAATATGGTCAAAATGATTATCCTATTTATATAGGTTACGATATAAGTAGAGGCCTATCCTCAGACCAACACACAAGTCAAAGATAAATCCTAGTGGCTTAATTGTCGTGGATTTAGAAGAAAGTAATTCACACTCATATTGAAGGCATAAGACTCCAAATCCTATGTCCAAGATAAGAGGGTGGGGTTTTTCTACAATCATAAGGTTGTATAAGTAATGAAAATAAATAAGAACTCAATCTAGACTAAGAGTTATGTCGTTTAGTGGTAAAGCATGGGCTATAAAGAAGTAAAGCAATAGACAATGATATGCTACACTATCCTAGTCTAATACATGCTACATCAACATAATCAATTATACCAACATACAATAAAGAGATGGGTTAGGGATGCTTGCCTTTGTGAAGACATTGTTCTTGTATTAACCTCCTCTAGGCTTAGTGCTCGCAAGAGGAACATGTTGAAGACCTAAGTAGACCAAAATTAGGGACTCTAAAGATTGAGGTAGACATTCCTTGTACAACTCCTATTCTTGTTGCTCCTAGTACCCTAATGCTCCAACGATGAACTCCAAGTATAAACTCCAACAAATACTAAATATCTTTAAACTTTTAACACAAAATTTGCGAGCACAAACATAACAGAGTATGTGATGATGATATAGATAAACAACATCATTGACGCCTATTTAAAAGGGAACATAACCTAATGTCACTATCTATCATAGCCAACAACATTGATTGTGGTTGATGTAATCGATCAAATAAAGGGTTCTACTAGACGACATTGAGCCAATGCGGTTGGCCAAAAGTTATCCACAAAAGTCAAAAGGGAATGGGAGAGGATGGAGGTAGAGCACACACTTGAAGTAATTATGAAAGTGATCTCAAGGTGCTATAGGAAGATGATGTGAAGGAGGTAACATTGAGGATATAAAGTGATCATGAGGAGATAATAAGAAGGTAATAAGGAAGGTAGTAGGAAGGCATGCTAGAGAAAAACAGGAAAATGCCACAATGAATCTCTCACCAGTTGATGCTAGCCAACTCGACGTTGCTCCCAATGTGCCCCTTTAAGAACAAACTAAAGAGGTTAATGCAATAACTTGCAAAGCGAAAACATTTAAAGGAGTACACAATGAATTGGATACACAAAAATACTAGTTTCACACACATCATAATTAAAAGATAATGATTCCAAGCATGTCATCTAATATAGCATATCCCTTGTAATGCATACAAATATTACCAAGTGAATTACATTTATGGGGATCGCTAGGATGGATGTTTGTTGCATTTAACTAGTCTTATAAATGAATTTGAGTCCCTTACTAAGGAAAAACGCTCACATTTTCTTTATCTCATTACTTATTAGGTATTCTCCGCCAACAATGACTCTTTGATCATCAAGTTGAGCTTCACTACATGTAAATTTGGGAGGTTCTAAAGTAAATATATTTCATGTACTGAAATAATAAGAGATGAAGGTCGCGATGGATAAGATTTCACAATTAGGTTCTTCTATGACATTATTGGTTCAACATATAGGTTTAAAACATACAATACAAGAATCTCCAAGCTTGGTGATTGTAGTAGTGGATGTTGCTTTGCAACAGTCTACTTCTCCATGGGTTCAAGAGTCTTGCCAATTTTTGGGGGAAAAGAATAGGTCAAGAATGGAGTTATATTTTGAATACGTATTTAAGTCTCTTTTAAAAAATTAATGAAGACATAATTATGTTAATGAAGATTTGACACTTGAGAAGACACCATAAAGGGGTTACATCCTCTTGTTGGTTCCATATCTATATATGAGAATCCTATCCAATATCAAATCATATCTTTCTTTTTATTGTATCTATTGTTTTAAATGGTTTCCATTTATGTTTAAAATGTGTGTATAGTGATTGATATTGATTCCTTATCTCTTATATTGTTTGACCAGTTGGAGTTTATGTCTACAATAACATTGCTAAAACTGTATAAATGTGAGTTTGCAGTTTCCATTGGAAGGTAATAAGTTCTAATAAATTGGACATCAAGAACAAAGTTTAGCACGCTTACATGCAAGAGGAATACCATCACTCGAAAACCAAGGGAAACATGTAGTCCCAAAGAATGATAAGTAGGCATGGTTTATAATAACTCTTGGGTGAATAATTAAGTTTTAACTTTTGTAGGGGTGTTCATACCAATTGCATGATGAAATTCTTGTCAGTAGTATTGGGCCAAATTTTATCCTCTATGATGGAAAAGGGAATTATTTTTTTAACAATAAATGCATTTTCACATAAAGAACAAGCTACAACTCAACGTTCTCCCAAACAACTGTGAATTGTAAGCAATATCTTGGTTGTAATTTTATGCATTTCCCTTCAGACAATTTTTGGGGCACAAGACCAATGATAATATAAACTACACACAATTGTACATAGAGAGCGTTTTATGAAAACTGGTAGTCTCATGGTTCAATAATAGATTAGTTAACATTTTTTGGAGAACAAAGAAAAGATGAAATTCAATGTAGAATCATCAAATAGAAATCAATCCATGGCAAATTTTCTAGTGATATTTAAACACTTGTTTGTTAAATCAGCACTGAATCTTGTGTTGAATTAACCGCCAATGAACTATATACACAAAGTTGAGGCTGTATTACTGGATTGGTCAAATAATACTCTTGCGTACATGCATTCTTCATACAATTTGCATCCCATGTTTCATCTAGGCGAAGCTAATATTGCATTAACTGAAAAAAACTAATTTCAAATTTGAGCTTTGAGGTAAATTCCAGAATTTTTCAATTTAATTTTAAGTTTCAATAAAAATTTGATGATAAAGATGAGAGAAGATGTGACAAGGCCACCATAGGCCCTTGGGTGGTGACAATCATAACCCTATGATTAATATTATTCAGTGAGCATAGTTCTTGTAAGAATTGATCAGTGTCAAGTTATCAACCCATAGTTGCATATAATCCCAATTTTACATTGTATTCTCACACACTAATTCATCACAAAGATATTTATCACAGTTCATATCAAACACCTCTACCAACATACCACAATCACATACCACATAATCTAAGTTGTAGGAGTTCACCATCTCTGATCATCAAATATTTACTTGGGATCCTTTGTTTAATTTAATTCATGTGGACGATGACCTGAGCTCCATGCTGGGGCTTAAGCGTTAATGAATGTACAGGTGCATGGATGTAGTGAGGTGAAATCTCAAAGGAAAACCGTTGCAGAATCATGGCCAATATTACTTTGGCCTCTAATAGTGCAAAGTTCTGACCAATGCAGATCCTTGGGCCTGACGCAAATGGTATGAATGCCATTGGATGCTTAGCAGCTTTTGAAATTCCTTGGCTGAATCGCTCTGGATTGAACTCATTCACGTCGCTTCCCCACAAAGATGGGTCATGGTGCATTGCAAGGATTGGAATTTGAAGTTGAGTACCTGCAGGAATCGAGAGTCTTCCCAGCTTCATTGGCTTATACGTTTGTCGATTAATTGCAACTGCAGGTGGATAGAGTCTCAAGGATTCATTTAAAATCATCCCCATCTGCAATAACAAGGATACACCAGATTTTTATCTACTAACCAAATATTTGTAATGTAGTTTTGAATCTTGATAAATAGAACAATATCTGGGAAACACGGACTATTTTGCATAACTTCCTCTGCTCAACATTTCAAAAAGTTTCAACAGAATGTCAAAAAATGTTTAGACTATCATTGAAAAAAACTGAGTTCTGAGTAAGCTTAATAGTATGTATTCATACCATCTTTAGGCCATTTACGTTGTCTGCATTTGGAAGATCATTGTTCCCACAAACTTCTAAGACCTCTGCCCGTGCTCGCCCTTGCCAGTCTTGATGCATTCCCAACAAGATTATTGTCCATGTCAAGAGGATGGTTGTAGTTTCCTGACCAGCTATATAGAAAGTCTGGCATTCAGCAATTATTTCCTCTATATTCATGGTCATGTTATTATGCAGCTTTCCTCCACCCTGCTTCTTATTGGAATTCATCATTAGTCCAAGTAGATCAGTACCATAGTCCCCTGACTTTTCAATGCCAACAGTCCTCTCCCTTCCTTCAATCACTTGTCTTACACATCTCCTGATTTCTCCATCCACCCACCATCGTTGCCTATTCTTTTTTGTAGGAATAAACCTGTTATAAAAACGTTATTCCTAGAATTTATCAATCCTCGAAGACAATATATAGGACAATTAAAATTAGATAACTATTCTCCTTGGAGATTCAAATTTAGTAAGTCAGGGATATCAACGATTATAAAACATGTTTCTATCATTCATCAAGAAGTCGGGGATATCAAGGAATATCTATGCATTGCTTGCATCTTTACAGCATCACAAATGAAGGATTAGAATGAAACTACCAAACAAGTGAAATGATTTTCACTTTGTGCTATATGACACTGAAAAAGTTTTTTAGGAAAAGGAGGTAATTCATTAATGAGAATTGACTTGCTACAAACCACTGATGATGACAATTATACTGGCACCACCATATCCTCAGAGGTGTGGGAAAAACTTAATCTAATTTGACATTCGCAGTTGAATGGTTGTGCCTAGATTCTAGAAGACGTGACATTTCATTGAGTTGTTTTGTGACTTTCAAAATTTAGGGTCCTAATAACCTTCAATTATTTACTAAACAATTTCCATAGATAATAAATTGTCAGAAACCCAAATCCTCATTTATGTGGATTCAGATCCCAGCATGTTCCTCATATGGAAGTTTTAGATTTTGATGCCACATTCTGATAAACCAAAGTACAGTATGATAAAAGTTTGGCAATATGCTACTGTGGTGTCAACTCTGCCATGATGAAATTATATGCTCTGATTCCGCTCAGGCAATATCTTATCTAGACATGTTCAAGTTGCCAATGCCTCCACTAAAGTAGGGACTAAGGATCAGATATAGGACCAATATTCATCAAAATAAATCCCAATCAAATTCTGCCTTGCCCCAAAAATATGTTACACCTTGCACACTAGAATGGTTCTCTTGTATAATGGATAATAAGGATAAACTGAGAAATCTCGTCAAATTAAAACCAAAAATATAGAAGACTAGGGAAAAAAGAGTAGTGCATAGTTTTAGAGCAAGGATATGACCAAGGAGGCCAAAAGTTGTTGGGTAATTCAATTCAAAACACGCATTACACCAGCATTTTAGAAATTATCTCAAAGACCACAAGGCAGCACTTCTACTACAGGTATATCATACATAAATAAATAAATATGAAATTGCATTGTACGGTCTTATGAATGCATGCCTGATCATGGTCAGTCAATCCTCTAATGGGGGTCTTCCTCCTATAGTCAGCACAGTATGGTCATCAATATTCAATCCATGTATGTAAAGATCTCTGATTTAACTTCACCCTTTCATCACACGTCATTATAAGCACAAGACATTAAACAATAGTGATTCAATCATTTTACCAACAAAAGGCAAATAAATTAGGGTTTCTGAATTTAATAAAACCAAAGTAAGATTCTGCTCTTTGGGCCATTTCTGACTGTATGAATATTTTTTGGGCTCTGTACAGGTATATATCACATTAGGGGTATCAGCGATTCAAAAAAATGCGTACATAATACTTCCTTCAGTTAGGTGTCCTTGTCACCATAATGGGCACCAACCAGGTATCCATGTGACCGACATGGACTTCCTACAATTCTTTCCATGTCTAGCCTTCCAGCTTAATACATTGCCTTAGGGTATTTCTCTCTATGACTCATTATATGTATGCATACAATAATTAATACCAATTGTTGGAATATGTGTGTAACCTTGCCCACCTACCAGAAGTTATAATCAGCTGCCCATTAGGAAATCCAAATCCTTTTGTACAAGTCATAAACATTTAATTATTGCACCCTTTTGTATGGAGTATTTTTTGTAATCTTGATCAGCCCCTCCGAATCCTTATGGGCCAGAGCATTTATGAAATCTAACAACATTCCACTTGCTTGTAGAAGCACCTAGAAATTTTCCAGTTTGTCTTGAGCCTTTATAGATAAGAGGTCTTTGTATGCATTTTGTAAGAAACTAAAAGAACACCGAAGTGCTGTCAAATTTTCAATATAAAAGTTTATTTTGTCCAAAGAGCTTGTGTTGTTTCTCATTTCATCTATAAACATTAACTTTCTTTGGTTTTCCGTTTTATTTGTTGAGAGCACAGACCCTCAGAAGGATTCTCAGCCTTTTCAATCTTTCATATTGGTATCAGAGTGCACAGGTTTGCAATTTTTACAGTCCAGTCATGGCAGCGGCAAGCAGCAGCCTCACACAGCCCTAGATTCAAGTTATCCCATTAAGATTATGATCATTGGAGCATAAATATGAAGGCGCTTTTCTGTTCACAGGATGTTTTGGATTTAGAAGAAAATGGTTTTGTTGAGCCTGCAGATCAGGTGACATTTCAAACCTTGACACAGGCTGAAAAAGATTCATTGAAGGAGAATAAGAAGGACGTGGAAGTTTTATTTCTCATCCAACAAGCAATGGACGAATCCATATTTCCACAAGTTGCAGCAGCAACCATGTTGAAATAGGCACGGGAGAACCTCCAGACTGCATATCAAGGTACTAGTAAGGTTAAAATAGTAAAGTTGCAAATTCTTAGAATAAATTTTGAGAATCTGAATATGGAAGAGTCTGATTTCATAGATCAGTTATTCACCGATGTAATGGGTTTAGTAAAGCAGATTAGGTCTCATGGTGAGACGCTTGAAGATCAAAAGATTATTGAAAAAGTCCTTAGGAATCTTCCTAGTAAGTTTGATGCCATAGTAGTGGCCATAGAAGAGTAAAAAAAAACCATACTCAATTGATAGTTGATGAGTTAATGGGTTCCCTGTTATCCCACGAGTCTAGATTGAGCTGGAAATTCCTCCCTTGAACATGCCTTAAAGTCTCAACTCTCATTCGGCGAAGGAAGAGGAAGGTCGAATTCCAGAGGCAGAGGAAGAAGTAACCAGAGAGGAGGTGAACGGAGTGATTCTCCTAATAATGGAAAAAAACCAACTAGAAATTATACACTTCCAATTCAAGAGGGCGAGGAAATAGACAAAAAAATCAAAATCAAGGTCAAAGGTATGATAAATTGCATATCTTATTCCATTATTGCAAGAAATTTGGTCATTATGCAAACAAATGTAGAAAGAGATTGTTTGATTTAAGTAGGCAGAATGCTAATTTTTCTCAAGAAAATCAGTTTGAGTCTAATTATGAATCAATGTTCATAACTTGCAATGCTCAAAAAAGCACAGAAGATATTTGGTTTCTAAAGAGTGGTAGCAATCATATAACAAGAAATAGAAAAATGTTTGCAAATTAGACGAGTCTGTAAAGTCTAAGGTTTAATTTGGCAATGCCAACAAAGTTTTTGTAACAGGAAAGGGAACAATCAACGTTATGACTAAACATGGTGAAAAGAAGCACATTCCTAATGTCTACTTTGTTCCTGGTTTAAAACCTAACCTCATGAGTATTGGGCAGCTTGTATAGAAGGGTTATAGGGTATATTTTGAGCATAATGCATGTGTAATTCTACACAAAAATCTAAACAATAAGCTAATTGCCAAGGTCAAAATGACTGGAAATAGGATGTTTCCGTTGAAAATCCAAAGCGCCATCTACAAAATATGCTCAAGTACTTGCTGTTAGAACATTTAATATTAAGTGTTCTAGTTATAAACTATAGTTTATAATTAAATAAATTAGAATATTATATACTTTAATTTATTTAATATAAACTCGATGTTTATAGGTTAATTGGTTTGTTATAAATCAATTATTTAATTAGGGTGCTTCGCGAGAAGTCACACCCGATCAATTTATTTATATTGACCTGTGGGGTCAGGTAAATTGTATTGTGTGGAATTCATGTGGTGAATTTACGTGTGGAGAGGAGTGAGGTGGAAAGGGGTTTTTTACTGGACTGTAATTGTTTCTCTGTAGTGGAAAATCTGTTTTATTGTGGTTTTTCACCCTTCGAGGTTTTCCACGTTAATTCTCGTGTTTGTGTTATTTAAATTGTAATGTGGTATATTTAATTATTTCTTATAAGGTTATATTCTACGTTGCCAGGATACGGATACGAGTATCGGTTTGGATACGGACACAATACGCGGATACGTCAATTTTAAAAAACCCTTGGATACGATACGTCTTGGATACGTCCGTACATATATATTAAAAATAAAAAATAAAAAATGTATATATATATATATATATATATATTTATATATTTTTATGTACATCTACTCATTTTACTCATTTTTTAGTCCATAAAAAACTGAAATAGTAATACAAAACTTGAATCAATGTTCAGAACATTCAATATACTTAAGACTTCGCATTTTTATTGATCATGTGGCTGCCATACATATGATATACGAATATCATGTTAACATGAATATGAACAAAACCTGAAATTTGAAAAATATACTAGGATCCATGTTCAAATTTTCAAAACAAACAATATACTTAAGATTTTACATTTCATTGTTCATGTGGCTGCCATACATATGATATAGGAATACAAACAAATCTATAATATATCATCTAGATTTTCCTCAAAATCAAGTTCATGTGTGCCACTTGCGTTAGCTCCACTCTTATTAACTCCACTCTCCGCTCCTTGCGAACTCCCTTGAGCGTCATCTTCGCCATCAAATAATGAGGTGTATTATTTTATTCATTTAGTGTTTAGGGTTCGGTTTTAGGGAGTAGAAAAGTAAAATAAAAATAAAAAAATGAAATAGAACTTAAAAAACACGTATATATTGCTGGATATGTACCTGATACATACGGGGTACGTCACGGATACGTCTGTACATATCCGTGACATATCCTGACGTACCTTGTACGTATCAGGTACGTATCCAGCACGTATCCGTATCCGATACGTTTCCAAGGGGATCCCGGGGGGGGGGGGGGGGGGGGTTTGGAGTATCCGTGCAACGTAGGTTATATTTATTTAATTTATGACTCAGACCTCACACTCGCTACACCGAGTATTTAGAATGATATTGGAGTTCAGTCTTCAATGACCACCTCACATGTCCAAAATCTCTCTATAAAAAGTACTCAACCCCAGCCTTCGTCAATATATTCATATGCCCAAGTACTTTCTACAGCAAGTACTCTAGATCAAGATCCAATAAGACTTCCTTGTGCCATAGATCTCACCATAGCAAGTACTCATGATCCAACTCCCACAAGGCATACATGTGGCCAAGGTCTCGCTGAAGCGAGTACTCTAAATCAATCTTTAAATCAGTTTTCAAAATCTTTATCAAGAGCCGCTACAGTGACATCTTTAAGTAGTCCAACCTATGTCAAAAGTGCCAAGGCAGACCCACCAATAGTTGCTAAAACATCTCTTGCGATTCCATCATTAGCCACGAAGACTTTGGCAAACCTAGCTGCCCAGGCAATCGCGAAGTGATAGGTCTAACTGGGGCCATCCACATTCCAAAGCGTCTGTGGAAAGCCTTAATAGGTTGCTTTAGTAAAAGCTCCATAAGGCAATGTCTTATTAAAATTCAATTTTACAAAGGGTCACTGCAATGACACCTTATCATGAAGTCAACGGCCCATTCAAGGATTTTTTACTCACTCAAGTAGTCGCTTCGGCGACATCTCAAATTTTCTCGACGACACCCTAAAGGGCATTGAAATTTTCAAATTTTTCACACTCATCTAGAGCAAATTCCCAAATAATTGTTAAAGCAATATCTTTAAATGCTTTTACGGTTTCCTTCAAAGACCAATCTTGGTTATGGCACTTAAGATTTGGTCATTTATGTTTTGGAGGCTTAAATTTATTGCACAAGAAAGAATATAGTAAATGGATTGTCGTTAATAGAGCAGCCAAGGAATGTGTGTGAGAGCTATATTTATGCGAAGAGACATAGAAAATCTTTTCCTATAAGAAAGTCCTATAGAGCCAAAGTTCCTCGTGATATTGTCCACTCAGATTTATGCAGAGCAATACAAACACCTTATTCGAACTCATCATTAGAAAGTCTGGCATTCAGCAATTATTTCAGCTATATTTATGCTCATGTTATTTTGCAGATTTCCTCCACTTTGCTTCTTATTGGAACTCATCATTAGTTCAAGTAGATCAGTACCATAGTTCCCTGACTTTTCAATGCCAACAGTCCTCTCCCTTCCTTCAATGACTCATCTTACACATTTCCTGATTTCTCTATCCACCCACCATCGTTGCCTATTCTTTTTTGCAAGAATAAACCTGTTATAAAAAAGTTATTCCTAGAATATATCAATCCTCGAAGACAATATATAGGACAATTAAAATTAGATAATTATTCTCCTTGGAGGTTCAAATTTAGTAAGTCAGGGATATCCACTTATGAGAATTGACTAGCTACAAACCACTGACGATGACAATTATACTGTAATGACCCTTTCAAGGATTTAGACCAAAGGAAAAGGAATTTAGCCAAACACCAAAATTATTAAGATCTGATTTTTATTGCAGCAGACTGAAAACACAAAATCAGCGAAGTGTACCTTACATAAAAATATGCCAAACACCATGAACTACTTCAATTAACTTGCCACAGTTTTAATATATATTTTATATATCCATAAGGGTCAAAAATCAATGAAAATACTGAAGAAACACACTGCTGGAAATTAATTAATGTCTAGCCAACTATAGCCACAAGAAAAATATCAATCTTGGGTCTAGCAACCCCCAAAAATCACGAAACTTGAGATTCCAGCCTTACAAATTTTGACAAATCAGATTATCAACTGAAATTGTATATATAAATTCACCCAACCACATAAACCCTACTCAAGGTAGGTCGTTCCACTAGAAAGAAGCTAATAACAATATGAAAATGATAGGTCTCTCCTTAAATATGCCTTATACATCAATTCCAAGCCAAGATGAAGGGTTTTTGTCCTTCACTCAACCTCTAGAAGGGTTTTCGCCCTTCGAGGAAAACACACATGAGGATTTTTGTACCCAAGTGTAAGAACAAAGAGCCACTAGCTCACAATGCCCAAGTAAGATAAAATGCGCCAAGTCTAGAGCTGAAATGATGCCTTAATTCTCCTTTTATAACCTTCCATTGGCGCCAAAGTACTAAAAGATAAGGCCGACCCCTTAAAGAGGTTTTTTCCTTCATTAGCTTCTACTAATTCATTAAAACCCAACCGACCTCACATAAGAGACAAAACACAGAAAATATTAGTAATTAGTAAAAACATATCGTACGGAAGCTCAGAGTACTCCTCCATCTTCTTCATTTCTTTTCCATGGAGAAGGAATCACAAGAAGACCAAATAATAGCTCTCAAATGGGAAAAAGGGACATTACAGTCCTCCCTTCCCAAAATTGTTGGTCTTAAAGCAATTACAAATCTAATGTATTTTTTGCCTTGTACTCTTCATTCCCCTCACTTTGAAGTTTTATATCCTCTAATGAAATAGGAGATGGCATCCATGATAAAGAATCCATGACCACAATAGGCTTTCCCTTCACTTCAATTATGTTGTCCCCAAAGCAACTGTAATCATACATCTCTCTTTAGCCCGTCCAGTTTACCCTAGTGGTGGGACATGTGGGTTATATGTGGGAGGTCTCGGGATCCATTCCCCAGGCTGGCCACCTCTATAGCTCGTTGTTACTCAGCTAGGAAATGTTAGGCGGGTCAGTTGCTTTGGTGGTGGAGGTGGTCTCTCGACGTGGTGCCAAGCCGGCTTGGTGTTCAATGCGACGGAGGTCAGGGGCACGCATGAATCCTATGTTCAATGTGACGAGGCATGTTCTAGCATCACAGCATGAGAGTTATCCCAAACCATTTTTAGCCGATGGGGTGGGAGTGGTGCGGTCAAGTCACATGGTTGTGTGCTTGCCTGCCAATGTTCAAATCCCCCCGAGGCACGATCCTCCTCGGAGGTGGTTCGCCGCTAGATGCGGCATCTCTGCTCGTGCTGACACTAGTGGTTCCTCTCGCTACTGACGCTGGTGGTTGCTGTTGTCACTGGTGGTTGCTCCTCTCTCTGCTGACGCCGGTGGCTGATCCTTTCGCTACTGACGCTAGTGGCTGGTGCTATCACTGGAGGTTGCTCCTCTCGCTGTTGATGCTGGTGGTTGCTCCTCTCACTGTTGACGTTGGTTGTCGCTGCTGATGTTGGTTGTTGCTCCTCTCGTTGTCGTCACTGGTAGTTGTTCCACTCGCTACGCTCGTTGTCGCTCATCGTTGCATCTTCACTATGGCTTCGTGGTTGCTTCAATTGGGTTCCTAATGGTGGTCCCCTTCATTGTAACCTAGGTTGTGGATCCTCTCAAAAAAAAATCCTCAATTGTACAAGGATGTCGGTCCTTTCAACACCGTCGTTTACCCTAATTCCAAAAAAAACCATGCATCTCTCTTTTAAAAATCAAAAGGTACAAGTCTAAAAATAACACAACATAACCTGAATCTAGTCCTTTCAACTGAAATCTTCCTTCCTCATTATTCCATGCGGGAATGCACTTACAAAATGGAAATACGATGTTGTACATGACTGAAAACATTGTGACCAGCAGCATAAAATTGATGCAAATATGAAAAACCCATGTGATTTTTAGTAATATGATAGAGGTCGAAGTATTAGGTACCCATACAAGTACTACAAACTCCCTATCTTCAACTGAAACCCTATATGCTCTCCCATGTGATTGGGTGAGAAACAAAACTCATTTGCTCCAAATCCTCGACTCCTTGTAAAGATCCTTCTTGATTCTTATGAAGAGCTGGTTTCCAAGATAAGGCGTTAGCTGCTACAATTTTTTTCCTCTTGACATATCTGATGTCAAAAACCAAAATCTTGTATATTGCTGACCCATCAACAAGATATGGCCTAAATTTGACTAAGACATGCATAATGGCCATCGTCTTCTTATCATAATTGTGAAGATTCAATTCATGTTTCTTGAGTTCTTTGTTTTCCAATGCAACAAGACGCTGATTTTGCATTAGAACAGCCCCTATTCCTTCACTATATGCATTGAATTTCACCATTAATGGAAAAGAAGAATCAGGTACAGAAAACACATGACATGAGTACATTACCTTCTTGAGTTGATCAAATGTTTCTTGAGCTAGAAGTGACCAACGGGGTACCTCCTTCTTAGTTAAATCAGTTAGAGGGGCAACAAGATGTGAAAAACCCTTCTTAGATCCAAGGAACCTTCTAAGTTGTGATATGGAGATGGGAGGAGGCCAACCAAGTATGGCATGTATCCTTTGTTGCTCCACATGTTACCCTCAAGACTCTATGATATACCCTTGGTCCAAAATTTTGCTCCAACCAAATCCACATTTGAATTTCGTTATAAGTAAGGACTGTTGTCCTAAAGAACTCATCATTATGTTAAGGTGTTGTAGATGCTTCGCCCATGTTTTGCTATATCTCAAGACATCATCAAAAGAAACAAGCACAAATTCATTTAAGTACTTACCAAATATGAGGTCCCCATATGATTGGTAGGTGGTAGAAACTGAAAATTGCTCTAGAGGAACTGAGGATATGCAATCAGCTGTTATATCTATTCTAAAATATGTGAGAAGTGTGCCATATTTCTTTGCACATGTATGGATGTGATCGCTCCAATGACTACGTCTCATTTTCCCTTCATTCTTTATCCTCCTCATGATGTTGTTTGCAACATTCCTCTTTGTATTCTTAGCTAAAATCAGTCCCCTCTCTACTGCTGGTAATGAAATAAAATAAGATTTTCCTTGCTTAACATGACTACCATTTCCATTGCTGATTTCAAAAAGTATTGACTTCTTCATTTTGTGAGTGGAACTTCAATCCTTGTGGATTTTGAGGATTAATTCCCCCAAAGTTTGGAGCTCTTGAACCCCAAAAACCATAGGTTCCTCAGCTGAACTTAAAACAAGGAAATCAATACAAAACTCATACCGTTTCATGGGGATAGCGAGTTGTGGTATCTTCCTTGTGTAAAGAGGATATGCTTCATAAGTTATGGTGACTGCGAAGCCTTTGAAACCAGCCTTGTTTGGCCACATCCTTCTTTCCAATTCTTCTCCAATAAACTGATGCATATTTCCATTTTCTATTTCTTCTCCAATAAACTGGTGTCCCTTTGGTCATGAAGAAGACTCCTCACCCGGAATGGGTGATGTGTGCCACATTTTCTAGTAAGAATGCTGCCCATCCATTCCATTCTTTCTAGCTTTCCCATTATTATGGGATCATGGGTTAACCACATATGAGACTGAAAATTAGAATCACCATTATTTCCTTCCATACTGATTTTGAAATCAGGTATTCCTTCTTTTGAAGGACTCATCATAGCAGTTATATGCCACTCGTGAAAACACCATAGAAATTGAGCCCAAGTGGTTATATGTTCTTTGCAAAAAACAACACTTCTTACCTCCTTACCCCATGAAGTATGATGTGCACAAATGTGGTCAATCAGCTGTGACAAAAAAGGATACAAGATACATGAAACATGAGTACTTCATAACCATCCTATCCACTAGTAGAAAATATGGAATGATACATAGGCAAAAAATAAAATACCTTCATACCGTGGGTTGCCCATAACATCCAGGAATTTTGATTTTAAATTAGTATTCCTTCTTGACAATGATTCCCTTGCCGGATGGGATAATTTCTTCCTTGCATTTGTCCCTAAGTTGTTGGTGATCATCTCAGGTAACTCTTGGCTTCCTTGTCTTAGGTTGTGATATCCATTGAACGAATTCCCTTTGTTTTTTGTTAGGTTACAAATGGACCAATTAGATAATTGTTATCATTTCCAATTGGTAAATAGGTTCCATCCATCCCTATTACTACCTCTTCTTGTTCACAACCCCCTCTTTCACATTTGGATTCATTAAATGTAAAAATATCATACATTATTAGTCAAATAATGATCAATTCTTACCTTATAATTTTTAACCATCCAGATAAATAATGGAAGTAGGGGTTGAATCGTCCTTCACGGCTGCCCTTTCCTCCATCGTACAAATCTAGAATACTGTGCTGCTCCTTCTTTGGCTCTTATCTCCCATAATTGCATTAAACCCTCATGTGTCACTAAGGTGTTGTGAGGACAAAAAAACTAAGGGATCAACCATGACAAGCAGGATCGGGAGGTTTCTAACTCTCCCAAGCGTTATCTCCCTCTCAATAACCTGTTGCGGCAATATACACATTTACATTCTTCATTCTTAGAGGAATAGATATGTCTCATCCTCCCTCTAGCGAACTTAGGTGTTTTGACCCCTTTCTTCAATGAAGCTTTATAGCCACTCCTTGCTTTGCCATACAAGATGGGCCTCTTCTTCCACTATGGTTGGGGTGTTTTCCCCAACTACCCTTGTGCATGCCATCAGGTCTTAGACCAAGTTCTAATACACACTCTATTTGTTCTCCAAATTCATGAATTCTGAAAATGTTGAGGGCATCACGGATCTTCTTTGGAAGGGCTTGATATTCTTTAACGCTAGTCGTCACCTTGTTGACCCTTGAAACCCTAGGCTCTTCCTTCAATGTCCATCCTTCTTGTAGGCTTTACATAGTGGAGGCAAGATAATCCAAGGTACTTGCCAGTCTCCCTTGAGCCTTCATCAATCTGTCAATTGAAACCCTAGGCTCCTCCTTGAGAATCCGTGCTCTGATACTCATTATAATGACCCTTTGCATGGTGGAGACCAAAAGATAATCCAAGGTACCTAGCTAGTCTTCCTTGATCCTTCACCAGATCTATCCATTTTAACCTGCAGAAGTCTTGAGAATACGTGCGTTGATACCACTGTAACTGTACTTTTCACAAGGGTATGCCAGAACACCATGAAATGACATTTAGCCAACTTGCACAAAAATTATTTAGATCTGATTTTAATTGCAGCAGACTGAACATGCAAAATTAGTGAATTGTACCCTTCCCAAAATATGCCAAAACACGATGAAATACTTCAAATTCACTTGCCACAATTTTTATGTATTTTTTATACATCCATAAGATCCAAAATCAATGAAAATACCAAAGAAACACACTGGTGGAAATTAATTTATGTCAAAGCAACTACAGACATAAGAAAAATATAGATCTTGGGTCTAGAAATCCCAAAAAATTATGAAACTTGAGATTCTGGCCTTAGAAATTATGACAAATCAAATTATCAACCAAAATTGTATATATGAATTCACGAAACCACCTAAACCTTGCTTAAGGTAGGTCGTTCCACTAGAAAGAAGCCAATAACAATCTAAAAATGATAGTTTTCTCCTTAAATCTGCCCTATACATCAATTCCAAGCCAAGATGAAGGGTTTTCGTCCTTCACTCAACCTCTAGAAGGGTTTTCGTCCTTTTAGGCAAACACGTGAGGATTTTTCGTCCCCAAGTGTAAGAACAAGGAGCCAGTAGCTCAAAATGCCCAAGTAAGGTAAAACGCGTCAAGTCTAGAGCTGAAATGATGCCTTAGTTCTCCTTTTATAACCTTCCATTGGCGCTAAAATACTAAAAGATAAGGTTGGCCCCTTAAAGAGGTTATTTTCCTTCATTAGCTTGCATTTATTCATTAAAACCTAGCCAACCTGACATAAAAGTGTAATGTCCCCTTTTCCGGAACATTAATTAAGTAAAATTTTGAAGACCTTTAATCTGCCTTTCCCATGGATTAAAGAATAAAAATTGGGAAAATGTCATAACTCCTTTATTTTTAAATTAAATATTAATTCTTTACTTTTATTTTTATTTGAAATGATAAAAAGGGGAAATTAATGTTCTATTTGGAGTTTGATGTTCAGGAAAAAAGACCATGATTAAAAAGTAACTCTCCTACATAAGGATTTGCACCAAAAAGAGGAGGGAAACTTGGAGATTTCAAAAGCGAAGATATAAAAGAAGATGAGAGCAACCTCTTGAAGACATGTTGATTATATTCAATTTATTTTCATGCTTGAAGAGGGATGTATGCCCATGAGTTCTTATAACAAAGGTGTTTGATCAACACCACCATATTTTGGAGTGTGAAGCCTTCTTGTGTCATTGTGGAAGTGTTATTGTTGCTTATGCCCATTTCTAACCCTAGTGCATGGTAGTTGAGTGTTTTTATACATGATAAATCCTCCTAAAGCTTGACGAGTTGATCTAGAGGTTGGCGCATTCATTTAGAGGGAAAATATGCATGTTTCTTGTTTATTTTAGAAGTGATCTTTGAAGGGTTTGAGTTATTTTTCTATTGTTGTTCACTGTTGTGTTTTTCCTAGCTATGGTGACTTGATTTGGAGGTTATTTTGGCATGTTTTGATAGTAAACGAGCCAAATCTGAAATCTGATTCATGTTAGCATTTATTTTTTAGCAAGGGGAGTTTATTTGGTGTGTTTGGAAGCTAGAAAAGGGCTGAAATAATTCAAATCAGTTTTTCTTTAACCGTAGCACCTAGATCTGCAATTTTTGAGCCTGTTTTGGAAGGGTTTTCATTATCAAAAAAATCTGATTGGTAGTGCATTGGAAAGATCTAAAAATCTAGTTTATAATGCACTTTGTTTCAAGTGAAAAGAAATATTGATTAACTTATGGATTTTTGAAGTTTCAATTGTCTGCAAGCTCTTTTAATTTAATATTTGTTGTCATAAAAATCAGAAATAGAAAAAATTTGAATTCCAATTGATTCTCCCATCTCACCCATCACCTTATCTACTTCCAACCCCATCTTGGGTTGTAATTAGCTGACATTGGGTTATTTGAGGTTGAATCGAAAGGATTTAATCCTTCTTAATTTGATTTGCGTTGAAGTTTGTTGCAAAGTCCCATTTGTTCAAAAAGGGGACATCACAAAGAGACAAAACACTAGAAGAAAAATTTAAAAATTAGTAAAAATATATCATATGGAAGCTCAGAGTTCTCCTCCATCTTCTTTAGTTCTTTGCCATGGAGAGGGAATGGCAAGAAGACCAAATAATAACTCTCAAGTGGGAAAAAGGGACATTACATATACTGACACTACCTGGTGTCTCCAGATTTTACCCTGAAATCTGAGACTACCCATTTGAAAAACATTCGTTCTTTTTAAAATAACGGGTATTTTCGTGTTTTTATTGCCAGAAGATGTCTGTATTATGTTAGGATATTCATAGTGAATCATATGAGCCAATTTTGCTAAATACCTAGTTGTCCAAACTCATTTTATCCCTCGGCCAAGTTTTGTTTGCGGGAAATTTTTATATAATTATTTATTGAATAAATAATGCCCCGTTTACTTCGGTTGAATCCTGTTGAAGTTTTGCATGTCAGTATTCACTCATCTCATTAGGGTTTTCACCAGGAATGAATCCTGAGCATTGTCTGCAACTTCTGACAACGTTTTTCGTTTTTATTTATTTCTTTCGCATTTTTCTCCGGTTTTCTCCTCAGTTTCTCTGTGAAATTCCCCTAGGCCAATTCCTTCACCAGTATAATCTGTTTAATTGCCTGGAACATCTAGAGAACATCTACGGCCGCCATACCAGAAGGAATCAGCCTCAGGAAACCAACTTCTGGGTAAAAAAGATGAAGTCATGCACAAAAAGCCTCTCCTAGGCAAGTTGCACTTTTTGGGAATGGATGGATTTAGGCTGCAGTGGAATTTTTGGTAGCAGCAGGCAGGTGAGAATTTAGCACCTACCTTGCAGGGTACTTTTTCCTATGGAGGCAAAGTCACTTAAGTTGCGATGGGAAAATTAGAGGCGGCAGGTAGGCGGGAATTTCTTACTTGCCTTACAGGTTAAAACTTCTCATTATGAAATAAAAAAATCACTTAAAGCACCAGTGGGAATTTTCTACCTGCCTGGCAGGCTAACTTTTCCCACCAAAGAGATTTATTCACCCATGCAAGTCGCATTTTTTCAAAGGAAGATATTTTTAATGCAAGTCGCACTTTTTGGAAAGTCACTTAAGCTGCAGTGGGAAAATTAGAGGTCACAGGCAGACGGGAATTTATTACCTGCCTTGCAGGGTAAAAATTTCCATTGTGGAAGTCAAACAACTTAAGTGAAAGAGGGGATTATTAGAGCTGCCTTGTAGGGTGAAAATTTCCATCAGAAGTTAGTTTCTTATTTTTAGAAATCACCCATGCTAAAAAGTGCGACCCATTTGGTGATTAAACAATGATTTTAATGGCATTTATTAATAGTTTTTCTTCCTAATTTTGGCGCGATGGATGAATAGAAGGTCAATGCATGATGTTAAGTCAAAGAGAACTGAAAGAAACATGCTTTAAATAAATAAAATAAATTTATTTAATGGCAGCCATAAGCATGCAAATTTAGGCACCCAAATTGGATGAATAAACATGTTTGTTTATTAATTAATTGCCAGAAATAGGAGGGGCAATTATTAAAAATAGAATGTTGAAAGTTATATAAGCATGGGCCACCATAGTGATGAAGTAATTAATTTTTTTAGCAAAAGATTGAAGCCCGAACAATTTTGGCGCCCAAGGAAGGAGGAATTTTGCATAAAAAGGTGTTTTTCATTGCCGGAAAGCTTCAAAGTTTGGTGCCTAGGGTTAGAGGAGATTGTTTTAAGCCTTAATAATTATTTGCATATTGGTACAGGTGCCCAGGTGAAGTTGAAAATATTTATGCTTGCTATGCATGCAAGCAAAGCCTCAAATTTTAGGGCAGCAGGTTTTATATGCGATTTTTATGATAAAAATCAAGTGTTCATGCTCTAGATTTTGTCTTTGTCTAAATTAATTGCAGATATTCATTACAGGTGTTTATATAAGTGAAAGGGAGCTTGAATTAATGTCAGATACATTGAATATATCCTTCGAATCTGAAGAAATTATCAGATCTGCACCAATTGTAAAGAATTCCGGCAAGATTAAAAGAAAAAGAGTTGCCCAGACAAAGATTGCTCCGACCATGATGAAGCGGGATGAAAGAGAAGGATCAGTTGAGTCATGCATAGCTTCCAGATTTGTTGAAGTCAATGATACAGACAAAGGCCCTGAAACCTATCACCAATTTAATTGACAGATCAAGATCTCATAATTGCAAAAACTTCCGGCAAAAATTCATCCTCTTGTTTCTGACGCAACCCGTGTAGAAGTCAGTGCATGGAGAATTCCTTCCAGGATCTTGTGCATGTGCTCCCAACCTTCCAGTTGAAGCCTTCATTGAATTTACCTGTATTTGCATTCACCCGGAGTGCTTTTCATAATTTTTAATTGTTCATATGCAATTAAAAATAAAAATGATGAGTTATTTACGGAAAACATTGCACTGATGCATATACTGGAGAAGAACTGCAAAAGCTTCAAGGATAAGAGGGAAGACAAGTCAGAAGCAATACCTGCAAGCAAATCACAGCTAGCTGCTTCCAGATCCAGTTGGGTGAGAATCAAAGGCAAAAGAGTCAATTGTATGCAGTATATGGAAAAAGAACAAGACTAGAAGTGTTGCAGCTTTCTTCTAATTTATTTTCCTCTTTCTTCTTCTTTTCTCCAACAAAGTGATTGAGCGATCAATTAAATTATAAAGCTCAAGTGATTGGTTTAAAAGTCATTACTTGAAAAGGTCATTTACTTGGAAATAGGTGGCAGACATGCAAAATAGAAGGTTCTATTTTCAGTTACAAATCGTGCATGTCATGTAAAGAGGAATTCCAGGAGGGAGATTGCCAGTTATTTCCTTTACAACTTCTACATGTGTCAGTTCACTAAAGGCTTCCTATTTCTAATTTCCCCTCTACATGCTATAAGTAGAGGAAGAACCTACAGGTTAAAAGGACAAAATTTGTAAGCAGCATTCTTGTGTTCTAGACTTTGTGCTGAAACCCCTGATAGCTTTTTGAAAGCAGAGGAATAAAGGAGCATATTTCCGAAGAACTTTGTGTCAATGGTGCACTTTGTTTCTAACTTTTTGTCTTAGATCTATTCATAAATTGTGTTATTCTAGATCTAAATCTGAAAGTTGTCTTTGCTTATAATTATGTATGTTAATATCTATCTATTTTATTTATGTGCATGCAATCAACTCTGTAATCTATTGATTGGGCATGTCTTCCCTCTTTCCTTCCTATTTTCTATTATTTTCCACTTCTTCAGATATTTCCTTTCTTTTACAGCTGCTTACTTGTTGCAAAACTATACAGCTATGGTTCATGAGCTGCATGGTTAAAGTAATACCCACAAATAGATACTAGCATATTTAACTAACAAATCTTACATGGGAGCCTCACCGGTAAATGAGGGAGATTTATCTCATGACTGCCTAGGTTTTCAACTATGCATAGAATCTAGCCAACACTACCATATCCTCAAAAGTGTAGAAAAACGTAATCTAATTTGACATTTGCAATTGAATGTTTGTGGCTAGATTTTAGAGGACATAACATTTCGTTGAGTTGTTTTGTGACTTTCAAAATTTAGGGCCCTAATAACCTTGGATTATTTACTCAACAATTTCCATAGTTAATAAATTGTCTAAAACCCAAATCGTCGTTTATGAGGATTCAAATCCAAACATGTTCCTCATACAAAAATTTTAGATTTTGATGCCACATTGTGATAAACCGAAGTGCAGTATGATAAAAGTTATGCTCTGGCAATATGTTACTCTAGTGTAAACTCTGCCATGATGAAATTATATGCTCTGATTCCGCTCAGGTAATATCTTATCTAGACATGTTCAAGTTGTCAATGCCTTCACTAAAGTAGGAAGTATGGATTAGATAGGATCAATATTCTTCAGAAATAAATCCCAATCAAATTTTGCCTTGCCCCAAAAATATATTACACCTTGCACACTAGAATGGTTCTCTTGTATAATGGATAATAAGGCGAAATTGAGTAATCTCTTCAAATTAATACCAAAATATAGAAGAGAGGAATCAGGTAAAAAGGGGTCATGCATAGTTTTTGAGCAGGGATATGACCAAGGAGGCCAAAAGTTGTTGGGTAATTCAATTCAAAACACTCATTACACCCAACATTTTAGAACTTATCTCAAAGACCACGAGGCAACACTTCTACTACAGGTATATCATACATAAATAAATAAATATGAAATTGCATTGTACGGTTTTATGAATGAATCCTTGATACTCGGCAATCAATCCTCCTATGGGGGTCTTTCTCCTATAGTCAGTGCAGTATGGTCATCAATATTCAATCCATGCATCTAAAGATCTCTTATTTGACTTCACACATCATTATAAGCACAAGACATTGAACAATAGCGATTAAATCATTTTGCCAACAAAAGGCAAAAAAAATAGGGCTTCTGAATTTGATAAAACCAAAGTAAGATTCTGCTTTTTGGGCCAATTCTAACTGTATTAATACATTTTGGGCTCTGACGAGGTATATATCACATTAGGGATATCAGTGATTCAAACAAATGGGTATACTTCCTTCAGTTAGGTGTCCTCGTGACCATAATGGGCACTAACCAGGTATCCATGTGACCATAATGGGCTTCCCACAATTCTTTCCATGTCTAGCCTTCCAGCTTAATACATTGCCTTGAGGTATTTCTCTCTATGGCTCATTATATGTATGCATACAATAATTAATACCAATTGTTGGAATATGTGTGAATCTTGCCCACCTACCAAAAGTTACTATCAGCTGCCCATTAGGAAATCCAAATCCTTTTGTACAAGTCATAAGCATTTAATTAAGGTGCCCTTTTGTATGGAGTATTTTTTGTAATCTTGATAAGCCCCTCCAAATCCTTACGGGCCAAAGCATTTATGAAATCTAACACCATTCCACTTGCTTGTAGAAGCACCTAGAAATTTGCCAATTTGTCTTGAGCCTTTGTAGATAAGAGGTCTTTGTATGCATTTTGTAAGAAAGTAGAAGAACACCTAAGTGTTGTTGTAATGTCCCCTTTTTCAAGGCATTACTAAGGTGTCTCTTAGTAGTTAATGTGCACATAGGATAGCAATTAAATTAAGAAAATAAATAAAGTGCACATAGTCTTAGTTCATTAAATATTTTATTTTAATTATGTTTTAATGAATGTTTATGTTTTCCCTCCAAAAGGGATAGGTTAGTCATTGGATATTACACCCCTTAATTCTATACAAGGAGGTCGCATTTCCTTTAGTGGGTTATGTTGATGGATTATTCGAATTTACTCCATGCTTGGAGAAAATGAATGTATGCCCTATGATTGTTGATTGCTCTCTCCTCCATTATTGTAGTTCACATGTGCAATTCTTATTGAAGCTGGTTTGGAAATCTATTTGTGCAAATTCAAGTGTGATCTATGCTCCTTGCCCTAGCGAATTCCTTGTGCCAATTGTGGGTGATCATTGCTAATCCATAAGCTTGCTGTAGCGAATTGTTTTGATGAGGTATTTTATGAAATGATCCACTTGAACCCTAGCAAATACATGTTATTTACTTTGGCGACTGGTTTGCAGGTAAATTTGTGTGTAAAGGTCATATATTTGCAGCAAATTCACCTTAGATAAATAACCTCATTTGTTAGCTGATATACCCCATGCCTGGCAAGCTGTAGATTGTATGATATTATGGTGTTTTGTAGCTTCTTGTTGCAGCGAAATGTGTGAGGGAGTTTAGATGAAATTTTAAGTGCTCCTTAGCAACGAATTCCATGCTTGGTTGAATGGTAACCAATGTTTATTGCAGCGATCTTTGTTTGGGTGGATATCGTGGGTTTTATTGCAGCGATTTCGTGTATGAAGCTTGGTTATCATCACCAATAAACTACTTTGCCTAGAGACTGCCCTTGGAGGGTCTTAATCACTGACTGTTGCACTTTGAGTCCCTTTCTATGACAGCGAATCTTTATGCATGCTTGTTTGATGCCACACTAACTGTTTGAAGTCGAAATGTTGAATTTTTGTTGAAGTTATGATATTCTGAAGATTGCTGCTAATTCGCCATCATAAATATATTTTTTAAAAGATATTCCAAGTGATCTTTAAGTGGATTTCAGAGTATATTTGTCACTACTGGAAGTTATCTATTTGTACTCAAATTATTTGACTTAGTTGAGGCCATTAAACCCTTCCTTGGGTTTGTTGAGTCATTAATGCCATTAAATCCTATTCTAGACGTATTGAGCAAATATATCCTTGTAATCAAACATGATTAGATCCATATCTTGGTTGAGTTCAAGGCACCTTGCCTGATCCAATCGTAAGTTGGAGCTATTTCAAGGTTGTGCACTCTATTGTAATCAATGGAAAGGTCTTTGTGAAGGATTGTTTAAGTATTTTTGTTGCCGTAATAATGTACAACAGTTTAAAAACTCTGGGATTTCCTAGAACATCCAATTTTGTCCTAAAATTATAATTGTGGGACATTACAGTGGTATCAGAGCATGTTCTTCTGCACCTATGAGGTTTGATATTGCCTATGAATTATGGATTTATCTAGTGCAAGTGACATGAGAGCAAAGTTTCGGGAACTAGGGAGAGAACTCAAGCACCCACCTCAGTCAAAGGATGGGTTGCTCAACATTTTGGAGGAAGCTACAAATTGTTTGTCCATTGTAAAGAAATCGGATTATCAAGCAATGTCCTTTGTAATGAATTCTTTGATGCTCCATTTGGCTAGCCCTAGGGTTTTACGACATTCAAATCCGTATGTAAGACTTGTATCAGTGAAATTATGAGGATAAAATCTCCAGAACCACCATACAGTGACAACATCATGAAAGAAATATTTCTGTTCATGGTGGAAAGTTTTAAGGGTCTTGGTGACACCAAAAGTGCTCCTTTTGCTAAGAGGGTCACTATTCTGGAAATTATGGCAAATATTAGATCTTGGGTACTAATGATAGATTTGGAGTGTTATAAACTCATTTTCCAAATGTTTGATGATTTCTTTACTACCATTCATAAGGATCATGCATAAATTGTTGTTTCCTCAATGCAAACAATCATGTCTTCAATTTTGAATGAGGATGATATTTAGATGCCACTTCTAACGATTTTATTTTCCTATATGAGAAAGGAGGAGTAAGAAACGTCACCCATAACTGAAGCACTAGATAGAAGTATGATAGATTTGTGTAAAGAGAAGTTAAGACCCTATTTGACTAATGAAGAGCTTGCTTCGAGTGAACCATCAAATGTAGATTCACAAGATATTATGCAAGGTAAAGATTTCTTATTAGTAAAAGATGTTCACTTATTTTCTGATGATTGCATATGTGATGGTGAAGTTTCAGAAGGATGGATAAAGGGTCTTGAGCCTAAGGAAGAAATAAAATCAGATCCATAAGAGGGTAAAGAGAGTTTAGTGGTTGAAGCCACCATTCCGGGTGATAATGTTGGCAATCAGTTTGGGCATGAAGAAGGTATATCAGAACTTCCTCATTCAACCAAAGCTGATAACATTTCAAGGTATGAAGCGGTTGATTTATGGTTGCATACTTTTTCATTTCAGATTTGTATTCCTCATTAGAAACATGTAAGAGACAGAGATAAAATGAGGATTATGGGCTGCAAAATGGGGCAAGAAGACTCCTTGGGTCAAGGTCACTCATATGGGCACTCTAAGGTATGGGAACCAAATGATTTTCCACCTTCTACAAATGTTATCAATTCTGATTTTGTGATTTTTACATCTGATTTAATGGGAATACGTGAAAATTCAAAATTGTCTATGTCAAGCATAAGTGTTGAAAAACATGTTTGGGCCTTAGGGAATCCGGAAGTAAGAAAGAAAGGTATTTTTCTGAGTACTAATGTTGATTTGCAGATTGAGAGACTTATTATGGCAGCCACCAAGGGTAAGCACTTTGATGGCAAAAATTTGTTGTATCATCATACTTTTATCTTACTTTATTCATCATGAGTATGCTAACAATAAAGACAAGGTGAAGGGTGTTTTCAAGGAAGCCTTGGGTCATTGGCAAGGAAGCCAACACCCCGTAATTTTCGGTCCAAGAGAAAGTAAGAACAACAAAGGGATGACTCCAAGATATTTTGCATGGAAGAAAAGTGGAAGGCTACACAATGTGCATGATGAGGCAGCCATAAAGTATGAAAAATTTCAGTTTTCCAAGTTTTTTCTAATCAATTATGATGCATGTTCAGTTGTTGAACCTTTCCTTGGGATTATGGGAAACACAATTTCGGTCAAGAATTGGGCAAAGCATGGGGATCATGGACAGCAAAGGGTTCGCAGCCTGGAAGATTCTTTTCCATGTTCCAAGCTTTTACATGTAGGAAAGAAAATGCCCTTCTATAGCAAGGTAATGTTTTTTATCAGTCCTTTTTGAAAAACACGAGTACGTTACGTTTTCAATTCTATGCTAGATCCAAGAGATGTTGGAAGATGCAAGTTGACATAAGGCAAAGGAAGGTTCCCACAAAAGGTACGGATGAAAATTTGATGAAGCACAATGGAAGTTATGATTCTATGTTGACAAATCTTGCTGCCCTCCACTCCTTTCCAGCTGTTTATATGAGTGATTTTCAGTTTTACATCATGAGAGTAGATGTGGGAACTTGGAAGAATAACCGGAAACATGAGTTGTCAATTTTGGTGTATGTTGCCATGTCTTCGATTTTCAGTTGGTTATCTCTTTGGTTTGCTGCCCAACATGCTAAGATTAATGTTTGGGGAATAGATGTTCAAATTGTTATCACGATTGGGCACATTCCAATCTTTATGTTGATGTTCCTACATGGTTGGGTGATAATTTTCGAGTATTACAGTTGCTGCCATACAATTTTATTTATTGTCATAACCATTCCCAGCTCTTTGGTTCCTCCTACAGTTCAGTATTTCACTATTCACATGAAGAGTTCATGGCACATGGTTGTTGTATGTTGCATGACTGATTTGGGGATAGCAGCCACTACCTCTTGGAAGGAAATGTACAGCAATGAATGGGGCAGCATAGTAACATTTGGGGGCAGCCCATACATGAAGGAGACTTATGAGCCAATCACACCATGGAGGCATATAGGAAAAGTGTTTTTCAACACGTGTTTTTCTAATGAGTTTGCTTCATGTGCAGGTATGAAGACACACGAAGATAAGATATTGACCTTCAATCTCCACGAAAGTATCTTTGAAAGGGCAACATTGGAGCTTAGCAAAACCCATCCTATTTTTGGCTCCACATCCTATGAAGAAGACACTATCTCCTGGAATTACTATTATGGAGTTAATCACACGCATGCTCGGGATGTCACGCAGGAAGCCCACGTGTTCTTTTAAGTGTCTTCTTCACTTGACTTGCACCGGAACAAGACTTTGGAGGCATCACTTCATCTCTTCTCTTGGGTGCATAATACATGGATCTATGAGCTTGTTATTGCTTGAGGGCAAGCAATCTTTGAGTGGGGAGGATTGTAATGTCCCATTTTCCGGGACATTACTAAGATGTCTATTATTTACTTCATTTTGCATTGTAACCTCCTTGGTATGTCTCACGCTACAAGGAGGATGTGTCTCTTAGTACTTAATGTAAACATAGGATAGCAATTTCTTAATATTAAATTAAGAAAATAAATAAAATGCACATAGTCTTAGTTCATTAAATATTTTATTTTAATTCTGTTTTAATGAAAGATTATGTTTTCCCTCCAAAAGGGATAGGTCGGTCATTGGATATTGCACCCCTTAATTCTATACAAGGAGGTCACATTTCCTTTAGTGGGTTATGTTGATGGATTATTCGAATTTACTCCATGCTTAGAGAAAATGGATGTATGCCCTATGATTGTTGATTGCTCTCTCCTCCATTATTGTAGTTCACATGTGCAATTCTAATTGAAGCTGGTTTGGAAATCTATTTGTGCAAATTCAAGTGTGATCTATGCTCCTTGCTCTAGCGAATTCCTTGTGCCAATTGTGGGTGATCATTGCTAATCCATAAGTTGGCTGTAGCGAATTGTTTTGATGAGGTATTTTATTAAATGGCCCACTTGAACCCTAGCAAATACATGTTATTTACTTTGGCGACTGGTTTGCAGGTAAATTTGTGTGTAAAGGTCATATATTTGCAGCGAATTCACCTTAGATAAACAACCTCGTTTGTTAGCTGATATACTCCATGGCTGGGGAGCTGTAGATTGTATGATATTATGGTATTTTGTAGCTTCTTGTTGCAGTGATCTATGTGAGGGAGTTTTGTATCTATAATGAAACTTGGTTGTATCCCATGTTGCACAATTAGGTGTTGTTGGCTTCAACCCATTTAGTGAAGTAATTAGTTCCAATGATTACATATATAGCCCTAGACCTTATGTATGGTGGGTGTATTGGCCCAATAAAATATATCTCCCATTGTTCAAACGGTTGTGTGACTAGAACCAAGTTGAGTGGCATTTCATCCCTTGTAATAACCCTTTCGGGGTTATTATTATATTTTTTAATAATTTTTGAAATAAACTTGCAGCAAACTGAAAATTACGAACAAAGAATTATCACCAAATCTGTATGCCAAATCAATTGAAAATGATCTCCAAATATTATTAAATCAATTTCCAACGATTTGAATTGGTTTTTGACTATGTTATCGGAAACGCCTATACAGGGAACGGGAGCGGGAGCGTCCGGGAGCGGGAGCGGGAGCGAGAGCGGGAGCAGTTGTGGGAGCGGCCAGGGGCTGTGGAAACGCGCAGGTACGGCCTGCGCCGTACCCGGGCGTTTCCGCAGCCCTTTGCCCACTCCCTGGCCGCTCCTGTGTAGGAAAATGCGTTTTTTTTTAATTTTTTTAAAATTTTTTTTATGTTTTTAAAGGCACACAACAATAAAAAAATTATAAATTCTTCTAATCTAAAACCTAAAAGCTACCTCTAAACAATAAAACAAAAGAACAACACACAAACAAAACATAAAGCAAACAAACTCACATTGTGGCTCTCCAAAATTGCATTGTGTTTGTCTAAGGTTTGAGGAGCTATTGCTAAGCTTGTAGGATTTGTGAGGAGCTATTGCTAAGCTTGTAGGAGTGTGGGGAGGTGCAAAGGAGGATTTGTGAAGGATTTGGTTTACTAAGTGAAGGTAAGTTTTTTTTTAATTTCTAGCCTTGTTCCTCTATGTTTTTTTTAATTATTTAATCTTTCACACATTACATTTTTTTGCTTATGTTCATTTTTATTTTACTCTTTCCATTTAATTTTTTTAATTTTCATTGTTCAATCACAATACGATTGCATGCCATTGTTTTATTTGCTTAATTTTTCTTTAAACCTTGTAGGTATTTCTACAATGGCAACAAAATCTGCCTCCTCAAGCAATCCTTGATTCAAAGACTTTGATCCGCAAATTCACCGTTATAGAGGCACGTTCCTAATGCTAGAGCAACTTCCAAGTGGTGTGTATGTTTCTGAATGGCAATGCCAACGAATGCTGATGGCACTATTCAAAAGCTCATACAGTAGGGTAAAAGCGCCACTTGTGTGCAATACCAGGTCAATGACATCAGAGTACTGTACAAGCAGGAATGGTGTTAGAGGTGTCAACATCAAATATTATGGATATATCAAAGAGCAGGAGGATCGACACAGACTACAACTTATGCCATGAAAGCGGGTCATACATTTGTCAAAGAAAGGAACTTCATCTTGATCGATGAAGACATCGGTTGCCCTATCTCGTAGTGGTTCCCCAATTGTGGTCATGATATATCCGTTTGTGGCATCACCTTCCATGCAAGACAAGGATGTTCTCCTCTTTCATGAAAGAAAACTAAGACTAAAGGGCCGTTGGAAAAGTCCTTTCAAGAATGAGAGTTATGGATATCATGCAGATGAGCATGCATTGCAAGTGATGTGTGTATGCAAATGGTTTTTCATTCAATGTTGTCAGGTCATCATATTGGCATGAGATGGTGAAAGCCAACAATGAGGCCCCAAAGGGTGTAAAGGGTCAGGATCACGAGAAGCTCTAAACCACTCTATTCGATAGATGGAAAAAAATTGTAGAATCCTCATTGCATAGCCAATTGGGGTTTGTGGGACCAGAACAAGAGTGTCCATCATTGTCTGATGGATGGAAAGATGCAAGAAATCAGCCTCTTATCAATGTGGTTGCAATATGCCCCGAAGGGGCAATGTTTTTGTAAGCAATTGATTACGACTAATATGTGAAGGATCCTCAATTCATCACCAACATCCTCTTCCAAGCCATTGAGGCGGTGGGGCCTCAAAATGTTGTAAAATTCATAATAGGAAATATTAAAAATATCAAAGTCCCTACGATGTTGGTGGAGGCGAGGTATGGGCATATTTTTTGGACACCTTGTAATGTCCACTCACGCAACTTAATGTTGAAAAAGTTTGAGTAGAAAAATTAAGTGGATTAAACAAGTGTATGTCGAGGGCAAAGAAGATCCAGATGTTTGTGAATAACCATCACCATGTCACAAGACATCTTTAAATCTTTCTCGTATTTGGAGCTTTTGAAGGTAAGGGAAGCTACCTTTCTTTTCTTTATGATGTAATATAAGATTTTTAATATAGTACTTGAAGTTTTGAAAAATTATTTGTTTTTTCTTCTTAATTATTACTAGGTTATTGAGACTCAATTTGCATCACACATAATCGTATTGAGACAACTTGTGAAGGTGCAAGAGGCACTTACAAGATGGTCACTCGCAACCTATAGGTTGTAGGAAGGCAGCCAAACACTAAGCAGGCCCAAAAAGTGAAGATGTTGATCATAGATGACAACTGATGGGATCGTGTAGAATGCTTGTTGAGTTTTATCAAGCAATTATGAGTATGGTTCGCTTTCCTAACATGGATCGGCCATGTCTAGAATAGATATATGATGGCAGCAACTCAATGATTGAGAAAAAGATTGTCATGAATGACAAAAGAACAAGATCCCGTGGAAACATTCGTCAGACAAGTAAATCATACCTCAATGAGAGGTGGAACAAAATGAGCACCTGCTACAGTTCTTGCCTTGGCATTGACTCCTAGATTCTACAACACAGAGATCCTTTCTTTCCAAAGGGTGGCACTATATAGGGATGTTGAAATCAATAAAGGGTATATGTTGGCATTCTCTAGGCTCTTACCTGATCCTGAGGTCGAAGACATGGTTATGATTGAGTTTGGAAATTTTGTAGCCTCTACAGGTCATAGCCTTTGTGCTCTTCAAGACGAATACAAGAAAAAATCTCATACATAGTGGTACCTCCATGGTAAAGGATCCATGTACCCACAATCTTTTGCAATCAAAGTCATTTCACAGGTAAAATTTTTAATTTTTAAATCTTTAACCTTTTTGTTTTAGTTTTTTTCAAATTTAAGTTTGAGTTTTTACTTCTATAAATTTCAATTTTGCATTAAATTTTCTCAATAGTTTACAAGTTCATCTTCCTCTAAGCATAATTGGAGTACATACAGCTTCATCCACTCATATAAGCACAACAAGTTGGGGGCAAAAAAGGCCGATGAATTGGTGTATATACATTCCAACTTGCGCCTTCTATTCCACAAGCAGTCAGAGTACAATGAAGGGGTGACAAAGCATTGGGATGTAGACTCGAAGAATGTTGACACGAATGTTTCCATTTCCCGTCTTTCATTACATCTTGGAGAATTCTTTGGCATGGTAGGGCCTACATGGGGGTGCTAGTGTAGTGACCTCCCAATTTGTGGTACTTCCCTTGCCCCATTTGGTCTAGTCCTTGCTCTCAGAGTGTCATGACAACTCTATGTTGCAAGGGTTCACCTCTTGATGAAGAGGAATATGTGAATATTCCTAGTGGGTCATTATGAGGTATAATTGTTCTAGTGTTGTTTTCTTGTCTAAAGCATCCCTCCTACTTGGAGAAGTCAATTAAAAGATCAATCCATGGAGTTGGAAACCATTTAGATTGATGTTAATTAATTGACCTTCAGTGCGGGAGAGTGGTAAAGAAGGTAATGAAGTGATTAATAAAATTTGGTATGATAAGGGCCTTGAGACTAATGCCTCTTGGTTTTGTTTGAATGCATATATTTCGAATATTATAAGAAGGCATATATATTTATTGTAATAATTATAAAATATTAAACCCAAATCAAGGAGGGTTTGACCTAAAACAAATTTGGGTGGTATGTAATAAAATCAAAATAAATAAAACAAAATAAAAAATAAAAGGAGAATTAAGTATCCAAAAAAAGGACATGAGGGAATTTATAGTACGTGTTTTGGCTGTCAAAGTCGCAATACTTGAGCCTGAAATTCGATGTTTTGGCCTTTTTGGTCTTCCTTTTCGAGCGAGCCCACGCATTTGAGGTTGCATCGCCTTTGTTTGCTCCTTCCTACCTTATGCCTTGTTCAAGACAAAAGCTTGGCATCTCAGTTTTGCTTTTGGGGTTGCGGTGAGTGAGCTGAGCGTGCAGCTCACCAAGAAGCTCTCCTTGTAGCTCGGTGATGAGATGGAAGAACCCCTGCATTCTTGCTTAGTATTTGGCGAATCGTGGGTTTGTGCCCTTTTTCTATGAAGTGGGGGGCAGAGCTTGTTCTTTGGATGACGTTGCCTAGCCGCAATCTTTATTGCGCTCACCATAGTAGCCTACAAGGAGCACGGGGCTAGAATCAGGCTATTACGATTCAAGATCATGTTGCCTTTTCATGTTAGTTCCTCTTTCTCCTGCAGAACAAAGGACTAGCATCTGTTGCATGAGACAACATGCATTGCAGAAGTCAAATTATTGAGCTTTCATTAGCCCTTATCTCATGGCAAATTCTTTTGCAACACACCTCCATAATTCTGTCTTCAAGGGGCTAAAATATTATTAATGAGAAACAAATATGAGAAGCTCGCTTGTGTGGAAATGATTGAGCTTTCATTCAGCCCTTATCAAACCTATGGCAACTCTTACCTGCAGCTCAGGCTTGGAATGGGGCTAACATGTTTCAATATTGCCTCTACCTACTCCTACGTCGCCTCGTGCTCTGTGTTGAACAAAAGATTGGCATCTCGACGCGAGCTCTGTAAGGAGCTCACTTGTTTGAAAATTAAGTGATTCCATTCAACCCCTTTCCAAACTTGCGCAACATCCTCCCAGCCGCACCAAAATGGAGGTGTTTGAGCAGGGCATAGACAACCATCAAAGTATAGTGGAGGGCAGATTTTGTAGAGGTAGCTACCAGCACCTAGTAGATATATATGCAAAAAGTGGGCAAATACACTAGACATGTGGACTATTGACAATGCCATAAATCAATGCAATCTCATGGACTGCATAGTTGTAGGATTTTCACAAATCAGGCAAGATCCTGTCAAACTTTGCGTAGATCCTGTCAAACTCTTGATCATTAATCCTTGGCATATGCCTGGCTTGATCATGTCTGTTGGTTGGCATCCTGGCTGCACTCTCTGGAAGAAACTCTAAACTTTATCATCAATATGCTCATTATACATGTGGTGATTGTGTGGGTGTGTTTACTTGGTGCCTATAGCGTACATAAGAATATGGGACTATGATTGTTACAACAACTCTTGCCTTGAAATGGGTCCTCCAAGTGATGCAACTTGTATTATGTTATCAAGCATCTAGGCAACATTGCGCAGGTGGGGATAGGGTTCATTTAATAAGGAGACTTATGCAAAGCTGGAACAACAGTCTTGGGAGTTGAAGCAATTGTTTTTTCCTTCCTATTTGTCCACGTGCCATGTAAGATCCCCAAATGGGTCTCTCTTGTTCTCCAACAATTTTAGATCAATTAAAAACACCAAAGGCTGATTTATGACTATTATGGCAAAAATCAGATTTAAATACCTCCAAAATACAAAGCCAAATCTACCCCAAGGGATCAATCCAACTGCTTACTTCAGATCCAATAGAAGATAAACTGTTGTAATTTTATTCCTCAAATGCCTTCAAATTACACTGCTGGAAATGACTGAAAATAACACTGAAAATCTGATTACAATCAATGGGAATTTCTGAGTGAAAAACCCTCTCAATCCCTTGGGGTTTTCGTCCACAAGAGGTATAAACTAAGGTTTTTTATCCTTAGAATATAATTTGCAAAAGCTCAAAGCTCAAATGCAAGAGAAGTATCATATAAAAATCTGGATTATAAAAGAGGCAAATTGACTTCCCTTTTAAAGGAAAAGAGCCAACAACCAACCTCCAAATCAGCCAATGAGCTCACATGATTTTTCCTATGCAAACATTTAATATTTTCCCATATTAAATGTTTTCCCAACAATATTTCCCTCCTAGTGCAAGTTGCATTTCTCTAGGAGAAATACATAAATTAATTATGTTTTTATCTTCCCTAGGCTTCATTACTCTCCTTTGGCCCAAGTCGCCATTATCCTTTCTAGGAGGAATAAAATATAATAAATCCCTTTACGATGATTTTTGCCCCTTAAGGCAAATCGTTTTTTCCATAGGGATTACAATTTATTTTTATTACGCTAAATAAATTAATATGAGTGCTTTAATAATTTTATTTTATTTTTTTATAGCACTTTTTAATAATTTATTATAACTTAAGTCACCCTTATATTTTTCCTTTGGCCGTCGGGTTGACAAAATAAGCCAAAGGTCTTCGATTGGAAAGGGGACATCTCAGCTAGGAGAAGATGTTTTCGTCCTTAGAAGATCTGATTTGATCCCTTATTTCTTCAACATGCTCATACATTTGTTACCAATGTCAAATTCTCATTGTGCAAGATAGACAAGGATTGCATTCTTTCTTTCCACAAGCATAGTAAACTCAGCTAATTTATAGGAAATATGTAATGGGCCAAATAGCCACCCTCATCTTCCAATCAAATTGCACTTGCCGCATTTAATATTTTTTCACCATTTTCATCCTCCAAAGGGGTCGCATTTTCTCCTAGGGGAGAATAATAATTATAAAGTGATTTATTTTCTTATTTCACTTTATATTTTCCTAATTTTGGATTTCTGACCTCTTACCAGACTTTATGGCAGCATTAATGTAGAATTAATCATCCATACCTTTGTTTATGCAATAGACATTTCCTATTATTGCAGCAGGTTGGTCATGAGGCAGCATTTATTATGAGAAAGTTTCCCTTAGGCATAATTCACCCTTCTGGCCGTCGGACTTGCATGAATTGGGCTTAAAGGTCTTGTGCTTTACCGAGACAGGGATTATTACAATCCTGCCTTTGGCTGCCCAAATTGCTGTGTTCGGGTGCTCAGCGAATTGTCAGACTCATGGCTGTCCTATAGTGCCTCATGTGCACGAGACAAAACATGCTAAAACACTCCGAAATCCAAGCTCCTGTACCTGTTAAGTGAGATCCAGATCTTGCCCCCATGGATTATCTCTTCGTCAATATCCTCGTGATCATAATTGTTGCTAATAAAAGAGAAGATAACAATTGCATTACCACATAACCTTGATGTAGGAGAACATCATACCTTGCCCAAAAAGTGAAAGCTTGGAACACCATGATACAAGAGGTATCCTGAGTTGGCATACTTACCGCTGAAACCTGTGCACACCTTGAATGAATCCACAAATCATCCGAAATCAACCTGTGTGACTACTTCCCCTTTATTGGGGTAACCAGCTAGGGTGTCTATCAAAGCTTGTAAGTGGCATAGCTCAGGAACACCATTGAATTCACCTTGTTATGCTTCGGATCTAAAAGCTTACCAATAGGTTGTTCATTCCATATGTGAAATTACAGCAGGCTGCAATCTCACACAAGTGGTCCATGGTTCAGTCTCCTCATGTGCATAGTTCCTTCATAGGAGGAGTTTTCTCCTTTGGCTTCCATATCCACATTGGACTAACAGATCTCCATTTGAAACCTTTATGACATAACCCTATTGAATTGTTGATCTACCAGATCTAAGGAGCAACAAGTTGAATATCAACATCTGCATTCGGAATTTGGGCTTCAACCACCAAACTCTGATTGCCTACTGGTTGTAGCAACATGATTTGAGATAGACTCCTCGGGTTTCATTGCCCTGCTCATACCTCTGTAATGACTTGCACACTCAAATTTTTCTAGTTCACTTCTTCCTGGTGAAATCTGTCCATTATGGATTCAACGGACCAGCTTGGGTCTCCAACAATTGATGCCACCACTTATGTGTTGCTCCATCCATGTATATAGGGATGAGCTTAAGGGCATCATCCTAACTTATACGATTCCATAGCAAACATCTCTCAAATTCCTATCAAATGCAAAATCTAGCATGATTAATGTGTCATTGATTAGTACTTACTTTTGGAGAATTGACGGAGGTAGGAACATGGGTCCACTTCATTTTTTTCTTGTTGCATTGAGATCTGATTTCCTCCGTTATTGCTTCTTCCTCACAGGCTTTTAGAATACATTGCATTTGCATACCACTGCAATGTCTCCAGTAATGGATGAATGTTGATCATTCGGAACAAGTGGATTTTTGGAAAAACCCCAATCCAAAGAACAATTTCTAAATAGCTCGTTCCTTAAAATGGTCCTCCATCATTATCGCAGATCTGAATTATTATACATGTATGTGCGAGGTCTTGCATAGGCCATTTATGAAAACTTCCAAAAAATGCTTACCTAGAATACTTTAAGGGAATTCCCAACTCAGCTGAATTTTATAAATGGCATGGAATCACGAAATAAATACCAGTAGAGTTTGACCCCAAAACAGATTGGAAGATATTTTATACAAGTCTGCAGACAATCTCGTCCCTCCATGATGTCATCAACTGAATAAATACAAAACCCTTAGAGCCAAAAATGCTATGATACCACTGTAATGGCTGATTTCAGGGTCTATTATGATATTGACAACGATGTCTGGAATGAACTTCCAGCATACGGGAACAGTACGTGCAGCGAAGAATGTATCACCAACATCTTTATGCCAACTCAGGGTGTAGATAACCCTAAATATGGCTGCAAATGGAATGTTTCAACGATTTGCAACAAGCTTCCATGACTTCAAATCAACTTGTACAAATCTGCGTAAAGTATGCAAATCCTCAAAATTATTGGTGAAACCACTAGTCAAATCGCAGCACTTTAACTCTTTATGCAATATGGAAACCTTAAATTGGTATGGAGAATCCTCTGCATCTATGGAGATTATGCTTTGTTCGTCCTTCTAGCTAGACCTCTTGGGTTTTCATAATTCAACTTAGTGAATCTCTAAGGGTTTTCGTCCTTAGAAGATTATTGCAAGTGGCATTTAGCTCAAAGCTGCAACATACAAATCAGATTTCATAAAATAATCCTCAACTTGATATTATTTAATAAAATACAAATTGTTTAAAGTCAAATGAGAGGTTTTCGTCCCTCAAAAGACCACAAATGGGGTTTACGTCCCAGTTGGCAAGAAATGAGAGTTTCTTCTCAAATTCTGGAAATTACAAATGATAAGTCATCCTCCCAAATGAATCCTACACCCCCTATTTATAACAATTTCATGCTTGGCGCCAAAGACCTAAAGTCATGACTTTTCATATTCCTATGACTTTTCTTCTTCCTTATGGCTTTTCATGCTAATTTCTCCACCTAGGCCAACCCATACTTATAATTATATTTATTTTATAAAATATTATACAATAGTTAAATATTAAATCGCAGCCTTCTTCTTTTTTTATTTTCCTCTTCTAGGCCATGAATTAGGACTGTCCGAGAATGCCCATTGTCTTTAGTCTTTAGAGAAAATTCATAAGGGTGCACAGTGTTGGGACATACAGGGTATTATATAAAATTCATAATACCCTGTAGATGCTGCCCCCTGTTTGACTCCAATAGTGCTCCTGATGAAATCGGACAAGCCTGCAGAAGTGCGAAGACGGCCCAAGACCTCCTCATATAAGCGCATAATGGGTGTAAGAAGAGTTTTAGAAATACCTATATTTCTGAGCCTGCAGAAGAGTGCTTCCCATGGTACTGAATCAAAAGCTTTCCGCGAATCCACAAAACAACAGAAGACTTTGGAGGAGCGGTGACAAGCCTCCTCCATAATAGCCCAAAAAGTGAGGATGTGATCAATGGTCTGGTAAGTCGGTCGGAAACCTGCCTGGCCCCTAGCTCTGCAATGGTACTGATCAAGGAACTTGGAAAGCTGCATATGAATAACTGTGGCATAGAGCTTGGAGAACATGTGGCCAACCTTGATAGTCTGTAGATGTTCGGGTCGGAAGTAGATCCCGAGTTGTGGATGGGGTGGATAATGTGGTGGGACCAAGACTCTGGAAAACCTGTATCGACCACATGATTGAAGAGGTCCACAAGGTAACTGAGGAGCGTCTCCCGCCCCTGTTTGAAAAGTTCAGCTTGGAAACCTTCCTCATGCCCTGCTTTGCTGCAATTCATAGCTACAATGGCATTCCTCACGTTGGTGTGCATGAAAATATGGTAATATGAGGGTGGGGAAACAACCTGGATCTGAGGCTGGCCACAAATCTCATAAAGAGTGGAGATGTGAGTAAACATGGAGTTGGGATCGAAGCCCAAGGGTAAAGGTGAATGATAGGGAAGAATGGTGCACCAGAAATGTTTGGGGGAGTGGATGAGGGACAAATGAAGCTCCCGACATCTATGAGAGATAAAGGTGTGTTTCTTATGACGAAGGAGACGTCAATAGGTTGACTTTAGGGAAGGGAAGGAGGGGAGGGCATGCATGAAGGAAAAACGGAGTTTCCAATGAAAACCTTTGCATTCCTCGTCATACCATTTGTTCATAGGGCAGGTACCACGATGCAAGGTGGAAGGGGTGACATGGGGAAAGGAGCTCGTGGCTGCCTCACGGATAACATGGAAGAGGGTGATAAACATCTAGTTCGAGGTAAGAGAGGTAAAGTGGGGAATGGGGGGAGAAGCTGAAGAAGATGAAAGGAGAAAGTGTCAGGATGCCCTTCGGCAAATTTCCAAATGGTATGTGAAGGACCAATGGAGGGAGTGAGGTTATGGGGGGGTAACCTAAAGGGAAAAGGAGAGGGTCGCATGACCAACAAGAGGGATGGGGGAAACACAAAAGTGATGGATGTAGGGACTCAAGTCGAGAGTAGCCATGACATAATCAACCACACTAGCCCCACCACAATAAGGTCTGCAGGTAAAATATCGAGATTCGGGGAAACGAGGAATGCCATTCAGAATCAGCAGGCATGAGATTCCCCCAATTAGAGGAGATGTCGACCATAAGATGTCAAGGGCCCCGTAGTGTCCTCTGAATCTCTCTAGAAGCCAACCAAATCTGGATCCACCTCTGAAGTGTAAAGCACATCATCAGTCATGTCGTGCCTCAGAACCTGAAGATTTCTGGTATGTGCACTGAAGTCCCCCAAAATGATGATCTCTCCAAACCCAAAGTACTGGGAGATACCAGCATAAAGGTCAAAGAAGGGGACTCCGTCTGGGCCACTATGGATAGCAAATGAGGAAGCTGGAGGGAAACAGTTGGCTGCGATGAAGATGTCCCTGAGGTGGGAGGAAGTACATTTGTTCCAAATCCATAGAAAACGGGTAAACTCATCCTCAGCAACAACACAAACCTTGCTCCGAAGAGTGTCCCTAACCAAACAAGCCACCCCCCCACCAGACCCTCTAACATCTCCAGAACTTTGAGTCTCTTGTCTGCAAATAGAAAGCCAGTAATAACCACCGATATTCGGAAGAGGGCGAACCAAGCTCGCATGTGTCTCCGTGACAAAGAGAAGGTCAGAGAATCCTAAAGCATCATGCAAGATGCCTGGAGAAGAATAGTAGGACCTGTTTCCATTGCAACATGAGATGGAGATGCCCATCTTTCGAGCCCTCTCCTGCCAGACCCGTTATCTGGAACTGGATCCAGGAGCCCAACCAGGGGGGAAGGAATCCTGAACCACTGGCTTGAGGTTACGAATCACTGCCCATTTCCCTGTTTTTCTGGCTGCCATGATAATTTCCCGAGATTTTTTAAGTTCAGCGACTTACTCTCTAGTAAGATCTTCATCAAGGAGGACCTTATTGGGTAGAGAAAATAGTTTTTGTTTGGCTCTAAGAGCCTTAATCCGGTCATCAGCTGATTTGAAGCGGAGAAAAAGAGTAGATTCCAATCTGAACCAAGCTCTATCCACCTGCACCTCAGGAAGCCCTAAGTTTCCTGTGAGAAAATCCGAAGCGATGGCAGGGGGTCTGAAGAGAAAGGAGTGGACAGTCCTCTAACTTTAAGATTCAGCTCTCTAGCAAGTCTAACTCTTTCTTCCACCAATTTGGCCTGAACCACTTCTTCTATTGTTGTTAAGGGATGATTTTTATCCTTATCCTTCGCCACTTTTCCAACACATCAACAATAAAAACTCACAAGAAACACCTCTCATTGTTGTGAAATCATTGTGTAACCTTGGACAAAGACTCCAAGTTTTTTATCAACAACGGGAATCAATTCCATAATTCCTCTTACATTTTTTCATGGTAACTTACACCCAATAGACTTTAAAATATGCCCCTGGCATGAGAAACCACCAAGATACCATTTTGGAAGTCGAATCACTCTTATCTGTTACGTTCCAGGCATTTCATTTTGTCACGTGACAGAACTGCCGCCTTGCATACTCCGGGAATTGTGGACCTGCCCCTTGTGCATATTGACGGTTGTGCAACCACCATGGTAGTTACGAAACTGTCATGGCATTTGCAAAACCGTCGGGTGGTTGTGCAACCGCCACTCTATGTTTAGGGGAAGGTTTGTAACCAAAAATCTCCTCAATCTTCCAAAGGCCATAACTTTTGCATACAAACGCGAAATTAGGTGTCATTTTTTCTAAAAGTGTATTTTTCATAGAGGAATCCAAATACGTCATCCAAACATAAAGGTTTTGTTGTGATTTTACAAAAATGTCTTTTATAAGTGTTTACAATACAAATTACATGAACTGGGCATATCTCAAATCCAATTTTAAATCTGGTTTGTAAGAGGTTTAAGCCCAATTATGACTGCAATTTTTACTTGGTTTACCAATATCCCATCTTTACAAACAACGTGTCCATGAAAAACTCCAAAAGGGGTAGTTTAACAACATTTCTTTAAATTCAATGTAATGCGCAAATCTCTACAACATTCTAACATGAGACATGCCTTAGAAATGTGCTCTTTGAACAAAGAAAATACTGCCCAATCATCTAGGTATACTTCAAGAAAATCATGTATGAAGTATTCAAACTAAATGACCACAACTCGAGAAAAGAATGCGGGTGCATTCTTTAGTCCAAAGGGCATTACCTGATATGCAAAGCTTTCCCCACTCCGTTGCCAAGTTAGTCTTCGATTGATCTTGCATAATTGGAATTTCGTGGTAGCCACTGAATTCATCTGTGAATGAGTAAACTTCACGCCCTGCTACCACCTCCAAGATTTCATCTATGCAAGGGGTTGGAAATAGGTCTTTTCCAAATGCATCATTAAGATCTCTGTAATAACCACAAATTCTTATCTCCCATGTTTTCTTTGGTTGAGTGACTACCAGACTCACCCAATTTGATTTTTATATGGGATAGATTAATCGTACTTCTACCATGTGGTCCAATTAAGCCTTAAACTTTGCTTTCATATTAAGATTCAATCTGTAAGGATTCTTCTTGACAGGATTTGCGCCTTTAGCTCAATGCACATCTCTCCTAGTGATGGGTATACTACTTTAATTTAGAAGAGAATACAACATCCTCATAATCTCACAATAATTGCTGGATTTCAAACATTTATTTTTTTGTCCAAAAACCTCCAATAGTAGTTAACTTGATTGTTCCTGATGGATTCCTGATGGATCAATATCTTGTAAACTCTTTCTTACTAGTTCTTCATACATTCTGGCCCTGCCTTTATTCCTTGTATCTTCCACTATTCTTGAGCCTTATTTTTCTTCTATGTTTAGATTGTGCAGATGCTCTTCTTCTTCATTGTGCAATTCTTTATCGGAAAATGTCCAATGCGTTTTGGTTAAAACATTTCTGAAAGTTACATGTCTTCCTTAGCAACTAGCTCATCCCCTTCTTTATTATCCCCTACGCTATAACATACATCCACTTTCTAATGCATATCCTTTTTAAATGTTTCACTCCTGCCTTGAGGGTTGTGCAATCCCCTTGATTTATTTCTTCTAAATCTCGGAATTCAGCTCCTCCTAAATTTATAGTCCCACAGCATAGGAATATTTTAATCTTTTGTAGTGTCGTATAAGGATTGTTCTCTTCAAATGTAAAGATTTGAATAAAATCTTCATGCACCTATCTTCAAGTGTGTGTTTCTCTTCTCCTCTCTTGCTGGAAGTACCATGCTTTTGGTAATGGGGTGTTTATGGGGAGATGTGAACCCACCAAATTAGCTCAATTTAATGTAATTTCCAAGCATCAATACATCCTTGAATGTGAATTTTGAACATTGATTTGCGTAATACCTAGGTCAATATTTGGTTAATCTTGATGGTAAGACAAATTTTCCACGCAACATGCCTATTGTGTAACACTCTGATTTTGTAAGTTATCTTGGTGAATATTTTCATACTAGTATAGCTGCTGAAATGAAGGCAAACATGTTAAGATATGTTCTGATCTTAAGAGAATGTGTTGCTAACTTGGATTCTTGCATGCTGTGATTTATTGCACAGGACAGAAGTTATTGTACTTGTGTGTTTGCTGATGTGACGACAAATTGTCGTATACTTGCTAAACTCTCTTTGCTGATTGACAGCACACCTTGAATCAATTTCATTGATCCAAAGTATGCTGTGGTCTTCTTGTGATTTCTGTGTCGATTTACTCTTGAATCGAACCGGAGGTTGATATGAATGTGCAGTGCCTGATTGCAGGTATGAACATCTGACACGTAAATGCCAACGACAAAGGTTCGATCCTTGAACCCGGTACTGTCAAACTTAAGACCTCGTGAGGCAAGAAACGCCTAGACACGGGTGGCCTTGGCATGTGATCCAAAGGACGGAACGTCCTGCACAGCATTGTTATGAGAGTCAGTTGAGAGATTGGGTTAGAGGTTGATTAATGTTAGTGGTTAGTAGGAATTAAATCCTAAGCTAATCCTAAGTTATATCATGTATCCTAAACTACTATCCTAAATGGATTTTTTAAATTACAAAAAAAAAGGGAAATAAACCTAAGTCCTAATAACCTAAAACTAAACTATGACCTAGGTTGAATACTAATATACATCCTAAACTAATCCTAACCTAAAGGGGACGCGCAGACCCTTGGAGGGAGAGGATAAGGATGAAGGGGTATTCAATGGCATTTAATGGGGGTCCATACGTGGACAGCGCCAGTTTGGCGGGACAGGTAAGTGGCGGAGGTAACTGTTTGGAGATGGAGCCAAATTTAGTTTTTGCATGTGAAATTTGAAATTTAGAGTTCGCCAACTCAAGTTGGCAGTGGCGTGGAAAGTTGGGAAAAGGCAGAGCCTTTAATGCATTAAATTCTCTTGGTCCTCGCGACCAGCTCGCCTTGGAAAGTGTATGAGGGAATTTGATTTTTTCATTGTGTCGATTCGGACTTTGCAAAGTTGCTCTGCATTTGGTTTTTTTTGGTCTGGTTCAGTCGAACCAATTCTTTGGATTATCACTGTTCTTTGGGGAAAATTGAAGGCTGTTGCTGAACCTGAAGAGGAAAGGATTGTTGGGAGGTTCTTGCTGTCGCCGTGGAAGTAAAAATCTCCGACAAACGCAGTTTTCTTCGAGTTTTGGAAAAGAAATTTCAGGCATGTTAAGCCCTTCTCTTTAAAAATACTTGCTTTATTTAAATGTCTCATTAAAACAACCCTGCTCTTGGATTTTGGGTTTATTCGATTTTGCTGTCATTGTTTGGAATGAAATAGATAAAATTGTTTTCTTGCTGTTGTGATTGAGCTGTCCTTGCATTTTTAATTCGAGTGAAAACACCTCCATGCTATATTGGTTTGTTTGACGGTAATGGGGAAACTCGTTATGTGTGTTATGGAACTGTTCATGTTGTATGAGTTTGTTATCATTATTGGATCAATCGTTCTGTTGCTAATACGAACTGGAATAATAGGAGCAGTAGTTGTTTGAAGTTGTTTCTTATTGAAATTTTTAAGGAAATAAATCCTTTTCCTTCTGCTGTTTTGGGTTTTTGATGGAAATGACATTTGGGTTTTCCGTGAGTATATGAACTCGATTCAAAGGAAGTAATAGTAATATTTTAATTGCTGTTCCTTTTTCTTGCATAAGAACTGAACGAATACGTTATGGGGTATTCGTGAAAGTAGGAGAATGCGGCTGTTCTTTTTTCTAAACTTATTAATGAATGGTGTTTCTCCTTGCTGTGAGGATAGGATGATTTCGTTGTGTTTTAATTGATGCTGTTCGGTCTCCTTGTTTGGACTGTGGACACGTTTACAAACTTGGCTTTGTATTTTTCTGTGCAATGAATGAATTATGTTGTCTTCTTGCTGAGATGAAAGGTCGATTTTATAGAGTTTTATGGATGCGGTTGATCTTCTAACTCAGACTGTCATCGTGGAAGCGCACTTGACTTGGATTGCTGTGCAAAGGAAGAAAAACATTAAAAAAATTGTTTTGCTATTTGGGTCTGTCTTGACTGTACCAAGCTTTGCATTTAACACCCTATGCGGGTTTGCCTTGAATGAAGTATTGATAACTGATTATTGCATTCTAAAGTTCTGCATATCATTATGAACTGAAAAAAAAAAAAAAAAAAAGGATTTCGGGTAGAAATGGTTGTTTTTCATTATTGAACAAATGTTCTACTATCAAGGTGGGTTTGAGCTGTCAGTGTGAAGTAAACACGACTAAGGAGTTCTTATCACTTTTGAAGAAAATGATCGTTTCTTTTCTGGAATTGTTAAAGAAATGAGTTCTTCCTTCTGCTGTTTTAATTCTGAAGAAATAATAATTGAGTTTCTTGATCACTTGGATTCGGCTTGACGGAAGTGACTGTGATATTTTGATTAATTTCCTGAGTGTTGTGTTTTCTATACTATCGGAAATTTTGAATGTTTCGTGTGGTCTTCTGATCTTTGCACAGTCATTTAAAAGAAATGAAACCGACCTGAACAATTCTTGTTGAGTTTGAAGAAAATGGTTGTTTTCTTATTGAAAGGCGTAAGGAATGAATTCTTCTCTTCTTGCTGTTGAATTCTGGAAATAGCATTAGAGCCTTACTGTGCATTATGATTTAGTCTTGCTGTAGGTAACAGCAATGTGTAAATTGTATTTTGAACGGTATGCGATCATGGATATAGAAGGTCATGTAAATAATTGATTGCATGATTGTATAACCGTTTATTTGTTAAAAAAAATACAGTGAAAGAAGTATGGAGTCTTCTAGTACAGTAAGTACATAGTATGCATCCTTATACTATTTGTTCTATGATAAATACGATGTTGTACTAACCTGTTTTGGGTATTCATATGAGCCTGATTTAAATGAAGTATTGATAAGGACGATAAATTCTTCCTTGTTTTCATTTAAAGCTGATTATGAATGAAATTATTCTTCCTGCCGGAAAGTGAATTCTAAATGGATTTTGTAAGTTTCACTCTAAACTGTTATCTTGATTTGTGTCTCGTTTGGATTCCATTTTTAGGACAGTCATGTGGAAGAAATAGGGATATGGATGAATGACTTGGAAAAATGATCTTTTCTTCTTTCATTCAGTTGGAAATCTATAATTCGTTAATAATGAATTTTGTAGTGCTTAGATAGGAGCAACTATCTGCATTGCTGTTCGCTTTCTCGTCTGTGCTTGATTGCCTGGAATCTAATATGATGCATGAACTGAAAGGAAGGTAATGGGTTTACGTTTCAGTTAGTTTCAACCTTTGCATTTATTACTAATGAAAGGTGTGGAAAGGATAACAGTATGTTATATCAGCAGTATGTTACTTGTATTCCTAACTTTACAAATATTGTAAATTGAGACTTGTAACGGTTATGTGGAAAATGGGACAGCAGTCCTTCGGCTGATTGTGATGATATTTTGATGGTTCTGTTGTTAGGCTGATCTTTCTTTTGTGCATATTTCTTGATTGATGTCTTCTGTCGTTTCATAAAAGCAGGGTTCTTTTATTGAGACAGTTAGTTGAAGCACCTCATTTTAATGATAAGTGCTTAATATGCTCAGTTCATTGTACTGACCCGTGCAAATCATTTTTCAGATGGAATTTGATTAGAATGAAGACAGGGCTGTTTTCTGATGCTTCTTGATTGGTTGAAGATGAATTGTATTTGTTTACTTTTATTCCTCTTCGAGGATTTGTGAAAAGAAGAAAGTATATTCTTCTATCTATGAGTTATAATGATGTTTTATGTAAACAATGTCCATTCAGCTGGATTGGCAATTGTATGGATTATGACATGAATTGATGAATACAAATGCAAGTGTGTTATCTTAATAATTATATCAGTTTGATATTGTTGACTAAATTGGAAATATAATGTTATTTCTTGATTTGGATTTATTTAATTATCCTTGGATGGATGATAAAAAGGAACTGATATCTAATCTTACCTAAATGCAACTTTTAAGTTGAAATATGCAATTAGTTCATACTTGGGTAAAGATGAAATTTTAATTGACATTAGAAGGATTAGGAAGAATATGATTCCCTAACTGATAGGTATTCAGGATTAGCTTGGAAGCTAAGGAATATCAATTAACTTTGAAGTAATCGAACTTCACTTTCGAACTCCATTAATGACCTCATATGTTAAATTCAGAATAAAGAATATGGGATAAGCATACCCATAACTAATGGACCTTAACTATGTAATGTTAAGGAAAATAAATGAATACATTTCTTAGGAATTAGACCTCATTTAAATGACGTCTAATAAGCTAGGATTCTGAATTTAGTTACAGTTGGGAAAATCTTGGTTAAGTTTAATAGGTTAAACTTATTACGTCCGTCGGTAATGGGCTGCTTAATCCAATGATTAATAAGGGAACCAAGTAGAGAAATGCAGCCCTTCGGCACGAAGGAGAAGATGCATAGCAAGCTAAAGGACGGATTTAGTCTCTCTTAGCTATATACAACTGTAACGGGAACGAGGATAAAGGGATCAGCATGGTTGCTGAAAGTTGATTCTTAATTATTAAGATCATATCCAATCACTTGAGCAGGATGTGTACTCTCGATGGGAGGATTCCGTAGGACATTGACATACGCCAGCTATAGCAAGGTCTCTTCATGAAGACGGGGTCTTCATGACGACACAATGTTGCAGCTGACATATTGCAATGCCCTCCCGAATTAAAACATCAAGAATACATAGGCTGAATGTGAAGTTCTTGGCAGGGGATAGGAGTGTGATCAGGTATACGGAGTGACTCCGGGATACTAAAGATAACTAGACACGCGGAGTCGTGGGAAACGACACCGTATGCTTGCGTATCTTTAGTTACCAGGAGTGCCTTCCTATATTCGTTCATATTACTAGTTGGAAATTGGAAGTTTAAATCTGACCTTAACTGAGAGGACTAGTAGGAACCAGGAAAGACCATTCTAGATAACAGGTGAAGTGAAGTGAAGGACGTATTCCATTGATGTGTATCACATCCACGAATATGATCATGCAAAGCATGTGAAAATCTTTGGCCAAAGTATCGCAAGTGCTGGTTGCATTGTCCTTATCACTTAATTTAAGATGCAGGATGTCAGATGAATATCAGTAACAGATACTCAGATAGGCTTCTTAAATGGATCACTTCGGTAACCGGAAACGGTTAAGAGAACTGGTATATATAATATACTATGCATAAACGAACATGAAGGATCGGTTGCCGAGTCATGAAATGAAGGATCGTTGAAACTCCGAGCCATGAAAATGGAAGATCGGCAGTTCCTCGAGTCATTTACAGCAGCATATAGAATCTGTTATAGGATTGAATGGCATTGAATGTGTGTTCCATATTGTAAATATGCGAACAGGGAACATTAGTTTTAAAAAAGAAATTGTGTGATCCAAACTGTGTTGTTTGGGCAAAAAACAATAGTTAAAACTTGAACGTGTGTTTGAATTTTATAATTCATAACAGAGAACGTTATCAAAAAAAAAAAAAAAATTCCCTTGTTCTGGTATTTTAAAATGGGGATGTTACATCTTGCTTCACTCTATGAAATATTCTTCCTTCTATATACTACCCACCATGTAGTTGTTATTCCTTTCAGTGCGTAACCCAGTGTGCTTATCCTCATATCTTCTTGTGGCACATGTTCCTAAAATTTGACCAAAAACACATCCAAATAGGAAGTCCTAAAGGATTGTGGAGTCTTATTTTATCTACTTGATCCATTCTCATAGGTCTGATCTTGTTCTCTCTGCGCATCCAGTGATTCGCATTTGCATCTGAGTCTCCATGGATTGAGGGTGTTGCTTCCCATGGAATGTGACTTTCTCCATTTGTCTCTGTATAGTCTAATTCATTTTGCGCAAATGCATATAACTACCCTATCTCAAATTTGGTATGAGATCTAATATAATGCAAATATTCTTCAACAAATGGATTTTTAAAATGCACACTAATAGGAATCTCCCAATTTCTATAGTCTTCAGTACGTTTTTCCTTCATTGATTGTAGAGCTTCTAATCTTTCCTAATGTTCCACCTTAAACCAGCTTCTTGTATCATGCACATAGGGGGACATGTGCTCTTTAGGGATGGTATATGGCTTATGCTCAGTCTTATTCATCGGGATGACAATGATAGAATCCTCCGAGTGTGCTTCAATCTAATTTTTTATTGTATCAATGGTCATGTTCTCATCACATGCCCATTTCTTTCTAATTAAGACAGGATAGTGTCTCATTGGTCTTCATGTCAATGACCTCAAAATATCCCTTCAAACTTAGGTTCCCAACTTGAATTTTGACATCTTCTAGCCGTCCAATCGGGTCCACTCTCCGATTGTCTACGAGGCTCAAAGTGACATGGTTGTAAGCTAAGGTGGGAGCTCCCATAGTTTTCCATGTAGACCTTGGCATCATGTTGGCATTGCTTCCAAAATCAAAGACAACATCCTTTATTTTATAGCCTCCTAGTGAAAGCACCCTAAACTTTACAAAGCAAATAACAAAGCTAATGAAGGAAGGCTAACACCATTGCCACCTAATAGCTTAGGATTCTAAGTCTAGGAATGTAATATTAAGATAGAAGCTTAAAGGAATGCTTAACTAATATGAATATAATTCAAAATCTAACTAAACATGCCTACTAATATGCTTTAATTACCTAACATGGGCCTAAATAGGCCTAAGAAGGAAATCAAATGGTTATGGTTGCTACTCCAAACAATGGTGAAATGACCTCTCCAAATGACTTGTTAAGTCACTTTAGATATTTATCTACTAACCTTGTTGAAGGTTTTAGGCAAGGATTGAACTTGACTATGAATCATATGTATTATATGAGATGCAAATCAAAGCATGGTGTGAAATATTTAGGTAAGAGATGCACTCTTTTTATAGTTTTCCTTTTGGGAGAAACTTGTATTTTGGTGCATGTGGGACTAAAAGCCCCAAATTATATTAGAATTGCTAATCATGATTAAGCTTTGTTAATCAAAATTAGTAAATTAAGCTTATGTGGGAGCTTTAGTCAACCGCTTAGGGTCAACTAGGAGGCTAGGATAAGCTTTTGAAGCTTGTTGAGATGTTGTGGAGGTGAATGGGGTGATTTTGAGTGGTTGGAAGAGACGTTTAAGCCAGTAGTAGGGTATATTGACCAAAACAAGGGCAAAATAGGTTTAATTAGCTCATAAACGCTAATTGCTTGTTTTGAAGAGGATTTTGGCTTATGATTAGTCATAAAGTGGCATCTTGACTACGAAAGAGGTTTGGTGATCAACGAAGTGCTTGTTAATTGACCAAAGTGATCATAAACGTTAGTTAATTAGCGAAAATCACTAATTATAACGGAATTGGCAAGAATGAGAGTGATTTGTGTGCGTTTGGCAATAAGATTGCAAAATCAAAATTTAGGTGTCTACACCTAGAATTATGTTTAATTTAATGTCTACATCCCAGGGTTTCTTTGTTTCGATGTACTAGATAGGCTTCTTAGATTGCGTCACTCCACTAGTTGCGCTTTCCAAAATAATTTTCAACAAATTGGAGATGTTTTGCGAGATATCTTCATTGTGCAGTACATTTACTATTTTTAGAAGATCTTGTATGGTAACAACTACTCCCTCCTGCTTCAAAATTCACATCGTCTGGCCATATATGAGTGCTTTTGCTTCCCCAGTGTTTTGTCCAATAACATCTCTATTTTGAATTGAGTGCAACAATCCCTTAGCTTCTGAAAGATCCCCAACAGATCTTCAGCCCAAATATGAATTTCTGCCACTTTACAAAATAACAAAATATACTTTTGGTAGCCATGGCAAATAAACTTGGATTAATTTAGGGCACGTTGACTAGGGTTTGGAAGAGAAAACCATGCAAACGACTTCCAAAAAATATTCTTTTGATCACAAATGATTGCCACTCTTTTATAAACCCAAATACATAAAAATAAGATTTTATAGATGTCAGAATCACACAGAAATCAGATCTGAAATCTGAATATAAACTACATGAAAACCACTGTGAAAACCCTCTAAAAATTTTGAAATTGCCTTGCTTCACTTCACAAAAAATTATAGATGATTTGACAATAGAAATCAGATTTAAATACCTCATAAAACATGTCAAATCTGTCCCAAACTAGATCGATCCAATAGAAGAAATATTGCTGCAATTTATTCACCAAAATACCTTCAAAAACACTGCTAGAAATGACTGAAAATCTGATTACAATCAATGGGAATTTCTGAGTGAAAAACCCTCTCAAACTCTTTGGGGTTTTCATCCACAAGAAGTAGAATTCACAAGGGGTTTCGTCCTTGGAATTTTCTGCAAAAGTTGAGAGCTCTATGCAACATAAAATATCATATAAAAAGTTGGGTGTCTTCTACACAAGTCGACTTCTCCTTATATAGGAGAAATGGCCCCAAATCGACCTCTAAAGCAGCCAATAACATTCTTTGCTTTTCCCCTAAGCTAGTCGCATTTTTTTTTTTAAATAGGCTTTTTTTTAATTTCTTTTCTATTTTTATGCCTCATGTGCAAGTGGCACTTTTCCCCTAGAAAATACAAAGTTAATAAGTGCTTTATTTTTAAAGTGTTTTTCTAGGTTCTAATTTTATGTTAAGCCTATTAATTCATTATATGTGCTTTTATAATATTTTTCTACTTTTTTTTTTTGCACAATATAATAGAATTAATAAAACTTAAGTCACCCTTAACTCACCCTTTGGTCATTGGGTAGACAAAATGGGCCAAAGGTCTTCGATATGAACTATTCCGAAAAGAGGGACATTACAATCCTCCCTTCCCAGGATTGCCCCCAAGCAATCACAAGTAGCAAGTCTGCATCCTCATCAGTCCTGGATCCCAAATCAGACTAAGCCTTTTGAATGGCTTCACATGCAATATACAAAACTGCTCAGCTGCTGCAAAAAAGAACTTATGCAACTTACTTGTGAAAAGCACGACGATCCTCCTCATGTATGCCCCAAATTTTCCGTACTCTTCATCACATCCTTATTGTCCCATGTTGCAATGCAATGAAAAATCCTCATATATGTCTTCGTTAGGTGATTCCTTGTCCACAACTATCATAGACATGGCTATCATTTGATGGGGCAACGTGTATTTGAGTGCCTTCATGGTAACATGTTTCCCTTCATGTTGGAAACTCAACTCCATATCCTGTAAATCTTGGGTGACTCTTCCTAATGAATGAAGCCATTGCATACCAAGTACCACATTATTATTCTTCAAATAAAAAACATAGAAGTCATCGTGACGAGTGTACTCACCAAATAGAATGTTGATTTTGCTCACTTTCTTTTTGCAAGGAATAGTGAGACCACCTGCTGTAATTACATCAAAGCCATCAAAATGATCATAATGCAGGCCTCTTTTGTTCACCAATCCTTCATCCACGACGTTGTGTTTGGATCCACTATCAAGAAGTGCCATTATCTTACACTCGAACATGGTACCTTCAGATATGAATGGATTATACCTTGGTGCTCCTAAAAGATAAGTGATTTTACCTCCATGTTCCATGTTTGGTGTTGGCTGCTCCTTTTCCTTTTCTGAATCAATATCATCATCCCCATCTGACATAACCTCTATGAGACGAATCTTTCCTTTACCAAGGCAATTACATCTAGGCTCCCAATGATCCCTGCAATGAAAGCAAAGCTTCTTCCTCCTCGACTCATTACGAGTCTCCTGATCCATCTTCGGTGTGGACTCCACCTTTGAAAAAGTGGGCTGCTCACTTCCCTGTTGCTCTGTAACATTCCCATTTTAAGACTTTGAAAACAAGGGAATTTTTCTTTTATATAATGTTCACTGTTCTAAATTAAGCATTATTTAGAACAAACATTCCATGCCAATCGAATTCAAATAGATAACCATATGCAACTGTAATGACTCGGTGATTCACCGATCTATTCATTCAATAACTCGGTAAGCTACCGATCTATTTATGTTATCTTATACATTGAATATACTTCGTATACTTGGTCTTCCATCCCTACACCGGGTACCGAGTGATCTGTTTAAAGAACATATCTGAATATCGGTTACCAATATTCATCTGATATCACATTGTTTTAAACTTGGTGACATAGGACAATGCAACCAACAGCTTGCGATACTTTGGCCAAGATTTACAACATACTGTGTATGTCGCTATTCCTAGACGGCATACTCGTCATATTGGAATACATCCTTCACCTCACTCCTCTATTATCATGATTGGTCTTTACTAACTACCGTCATTCCACTTGTTCCAGGTTTAACCCTAGCCCTAGATAGAAACATAACCTATTATAGGAAGACACTCACAATGGCTTAGGGTAAATGAGCATACTTAGTTGACCTAAGTCAACTGGATGTGCCAACGTACCCTAAGCCATCGAAAGCTAATTCCTATCCTAAATATGGTCCTATCCTGGCCTAGAGAGAAACTAAGTTCAAGTCTAGATGTGTGTAGATCTAGATGATCAATGCAGAAGGGTGTTGCCATATATCAACTGCATCGTTGTATCCTCGAGAAGATCCTAATCTTCCCGAAGGTACAACCCTGCAGTTGGCGTGTGCCAACATCCTACAGAAATAGCCTCATCGAGATGTACATACCCCTAGGAGGTTATTAATATAAGTAATTTGGATTATTAAAACAGATTACAACTTTGTTAAACCCTAATCCAACACTCCTTAAGTTCTTTTTCCATATCGGATTCAATTAATCATTAAAGAACTTCCATAACTTAAGCTTGTTTTTTAAGTTCGTTTATCTGGCTTAACAAACAGTTAACCAAAAACAGGACAACAACATCATAAGTTCCATTATAATGTAACTTAACCAGTCAAGGAGGTGTAGCAACCACATAGATTTAACTAGGTAGACTTGATTGAATATGAAGTCTAATGATTAACAATCACATTGCCTTTCCTTTTCATTTACATTCCTTTTTTTTTGGAGGAAGAGTCTTCCTCTTCATGAATTAGTGTTAGGGTTTGTCATACCCTCTTTATCTTTTACAATTTCTATAGTTTTATTGCATGTTCATCACACATTACATTACTATGTTAAATTGTTTAGATAAAGAACATGTTCTGCAACTTAACAAGCTGCATCTTAATTAGGGAAATTGAACTAAATCCCTTTATCCAATTTATCAAAGGATAACCAATTAAGCATATAAATAATATGAAGAATATCGACAAGATAGAATTCCATCTCTTTCATAAAAAAAAAAGATAATTTACACAACCAATACAAGTAAATTCCCAACTTTCAATTCATCTTTAAAGTTTATGCATTTACAAGACTTATGCTTTTTTAGGCATACTGCATAACAACAGCCTTCATTCTAAAAAGAATACAACTTTTCTTTTCAATACAACTCAAGAACGAATCAGAATTCTTCACAAAGAATCAGACTTAAATCAGCCAATGCATCATATAAGTTTTGCCTTCTTTTATCACTTACGAAGTCCATCTACAAAAATTGCTAGCACGGGTCAGTTCAATGAACTGAGCATGATAAGCACTAAGCCTTAAAACGAAGTGCATTCCACTAATTGTTCCATTAAAACAACTCTGCTTTAATGAGACAATTAATATATCATACATATCAGTATAAGTAATAACGATCGGAAAAGAAGTACATTAACCAATCTGAATTCACTTCTAAGAGAAGAACAAAATATAATCCACAACATCTGCCTTACAAAATTAAAGTTTAATTGATCCTATCAATTTCCTTTAAACAAACAACAGATCATAACATCTTATTGTTTCCAATTCTATCATAATAGAATACAACATTTAACTTGACTATAAGACAAAGTAAGGGTTTACAGCATAGTTCCCATTATGATGATTCATCTAACTCCTAAGCAAGGAAGAAGAATAACCATTCCAAACTATGCCCAACACAAAACATCTGAAAACAGAAACAGGTTCACAACATGAATTTAACTGTTTCGTTTAAAGGACAACTGCCTTTAAATTCAACATTTAAGATTTTCATCAGAACAGAATCCCATATCAATCTAAGAAGGAATATATTTAAACAGTCTGCCAACAAGATTATATGTTCTATTCATCAAAACCGAAACATCAAATCTCTTCCTACATCACTTCAACAAATGACATGAACAAGGAAGGCTAAACAATTATAATAAATCTCCATTTCACCAGAGAACTAGTAACAGAAGGGTTCAATCAAATGAACTTATCCCAACAGGTTAGAAAAGGAATCTTAACAAAATTTGATTCAATCCTTAAATCATTTCTCTACACTTAACAAAAACTTCCCTCTTCTAATTCAAACAATAAGCTCATATACTAGTTCCCAGAAGAGAGAACAAAACCAGCACATTGTAAAGAAAACGTACTGCAAGTCTCCCTTGCAATCCTTATCAATAAAAAGCATGAGTTCCAATTTCAGTTCAAAACAACATAAACAGTAAAGTTCAAAAACAGCACTCTGTCCCTAAGGATTCTCAATTTCCTTTTTCTTTTTAAAAGACTCAAGTATTCACTTATTGATCCCAACAAGAATAGAAAACCCGAAACCTTAAACTAAACCAATTCGGAAGTATCCTCGAACTCAAAACTGAAGTTCCTTTAAAATGCCTTCACAACATTGTACTTAAGAGTAAGTGGTTCATAATTCTTTTAGAACTAATAATCAAAATGAACAGAGTTAAGTAATCCTTCACTACAATTTCTAAGCACTGGTACAAAACTCGTTTATAAAAGAAGTTCCAATCCACTATCAAACGAAAGCGTTTCCAGTTAAATCTCTAAGAGATATTAAAACAGCTCAGTCATACTACTTCCCAAGAATTACCTAGAGTAAGCAGTTTGAATTAAAGGAGTTATAAGCTTTCAATCTTGAATGCAATTTAAAACCATCTCACAAATACCAGAACAGAGCCAACACGTCGTTCAAACTAAAAATTCCAAACACTAAGTACCAAATACATGTACAATGTCGAATCACAAAGTCTCAAACGTGAGCACAGATATACACAAATATCATAATGCAAGACGGAATACAATACGAACAACCTTATCCAGTTTATAACATAAACAAAAAACCCTATTTCCAACTCAAGATGAAACACAAGTTTCTCACAAAAGAGTTCAGAACCATTCAAGTAATTATTCACAGGTTCAGGGCAACAACAAGTTCCCATTCCAGTTTGTATTTTAAACAAATAAAACTCATACCAGCTCAAAACGAACACAAGCTTCTAACCGGAGTTCAAAACCATTCAAGTAATTAAATACTAGTGTTGTTTACATTATGGACTTTCAATAACAGTCCAGAATAACACAAGAATAAACACGAGTACAGAGTTACATACGGATTCAAACAACAGTCCTGGATTACCCAAGATTCCGAACACAGTTTCAGAGTAACAAGAACTTAAAACAAAAATTCTTATCAAAACACTAACCTCGAATCAAGCTCAAACAAACACGAACTCGAATACAGGCTCAAACAAAACACGAGCTCAAATACAAGCTCAAGCTCCAATAAAACACGAACCCGAATACAGGCTCAAACGAAACACGAGCTCAAATACAAGCTCCAGCCCAAACAAAACACGCTCTAGCTCCAATGTAAGATTAGACGGGACTCAAGGTTCCCAAAAACTCAGAACCAAATAAACAGCAACGAAGGTCAGTTAAAAACACAACTCTTCGAATACCGGTTCAAGAAATGACAAGCAGAGCTACAGAAACAAGTTTCTCATGCATGTTTCGTTATTTAACCCATACAAAGAAAAATTCCAAGACTTAACATTAATTTGCCATGGATTCATACCCAAATTTCCAGAAATTTATAAAACTCAGCAAGCGATTCACCAAATAAAACATGCAAACCAAGAATCTCAAAAGAACAGACTTGTTTTAATGAAGACATTTAGAAGAAAGCAAAAGATCTTAATGGTTAGAGCCTATCATACCTGATAGCGCTTCTGCCAAATCGAAGGAGACTTCCAACTGAGCTTCCAACTCCTTTTCTCCTCCACGAAAGATCAACCAACCAACTTTTCTCCGAATGCCTCATATACCTTCCTATGATCGAAAATAGACCAGGTCAGTTAAAAATAGCAATGAAGTGAAAGTCAAACTGCTGATTCGAAGAACCAGTTTGCTCCATGCAGAGCAAAATCCGAAAAGCATGCAAAAACCAACAACCTCTTACAAACCCGCCTTCCAAGTTTCCTAGACGGTTTATGAACAAACCCCGAGGCCAATTAATTTCATTAATTCCAATTTTTCCGCCTAACTCTCCTTGCCACCGCCTCCCAAATCTGGCGAATGCCAATTCCCATTTAACATGCAATTCTATCTTTAGTGGAGCTTCCACATAAGCCTCTGCCAAGTCAACTAGCCTCTGCCAAAACTGGCAGTACTTAATGCCTTTAAGAACCTTATCAACAAATTCAATGCCATTGGAACCATCGCCTTAGAGGCATGCGACCCCCTTTAGGTTCCCATTTAAATAGCTTAGGATGGATCCCTTAAAACTTAGGTTAGTTTAGGAATAATTACCTTAGGCCTTAACACATTACCTTAGGTAATTCCAACATTAGGTTAGATTAATTCACAACCTTTTAGTTTTAGGCAATAGGTTAGATCATCTCCTAACCTTATAGCATTAGGTTTTAGGCTAATTTAGATAGCCTAGCAACCTTTCCATATTCCCTTAGCATAAGGCTAGGTTAGAATAAAAATTCAATTAAGTAACATAGCTAGGTAGTAAATATTCTTACCCAGCTTAGGATTCCGTAGGTTAATCCTTTAGTTTTAGGATTTTGAATCCTTCCTATGTCATGAACAGGTTGTATTTCATTTATGTCAGCAATGTACTGCCAAGATCGATCTCCAAGGACCCAAGCACAACATACAACTGAATGGAAACACGTTTACACAAGATTAAATAACTTGTAATAACAAATTTCAGTCCGCTATGTCCCTCAATTATGGAATGTCAATTTACCATTTATTCAACTGAGAAGGTTTAAAACATTCCTTGGATCACTGAAATTGATCCAAGGATGAGTCAGATAAAAAGATAAGTTTGCAACTCTTAAACCAGATTGCAACTCACCTACCAGAAGTGAAAAATGGATTCAAGGAAGCCATTCCATTCCAGTCTAATGATCTTAAGAACAGAAAAGATTTATCCATATCAAGCATGATCTCCAACAATCAAAAGAACACATCTTTAGAAGAAAATCACATGTCAACACTTAAAATGCAAAAAAGGAATATAACAATTGTCGAGGGTGTTACATACTCTATCTTTTCATTCTTTACATTCTTCTTTTGTGTTTGAAATGGAAGAGTAGTATCCAAGTCCATGGTTGTCTAAATAGCTTCATGTAGAGTCCTAAGATTTAGAGCCTTGACAAAACCTCTCAATCTATCATGAAGCCCCTCAATAAACAACATCACTACTCGCTTCTCAGGCATCTCTAGTACCATCACTGCAATGCACTGGAATTCGTTGATGTATGCATCAATGTGTCCATTCTGTCGAAGTTGTGCCAAGTCTCTGTAGTAAAGCTCTACATCCTTGCGATCAAATCTCGCAATCAACCTTTCACTGAACTCCCTGTAAGACCGTAGAAGATTATGATTTTGTGTGATCAACCCATGATGCCACCAATCGTACGCTACTCCCTCAAGGTGCAACATGGAAAAGTAGATAGCCTCCTGCTCCTGCATAGGCTTGAGAGTGAGGTATGTGTCGAGCTTGTGAATCCATGCTCTAGCACTAATCTTTCCACTACCATCAAATGTGGAAAGAGTCACCTTGTTAGTGGCCTACTGTAGCTCCCTGTTATGAGGTGTTCTAGGTCTCCGATCTTGTCTGGCCCTCAAACTGTCTCTCCTATGAGCACAATACTAATGAAGGGGAAAGGCATCCCGCACCTGCTATGGTAAAGCTCTCCACTCATCATTGGCTGCCATCACATTATCCAGGAAAATTGTATCCTCAACCAATGATGGCTCATCCTAGGCAAAAAGCTATGTTGCATAGGTCTATCCGCAGTCTTGGTATATCTCCTCTCCTCTGTATGTGTAAGTCTCCTCTCACAGCGAGGGGAATCCTTCACGCTATCAACCTCTGTAGGTGATATGTTGCGTCTCCTATGACTATTGGCCACTGATATAGACATATCCCTCCTGTCACCTCTGTCTCTTAGCCTATCCAAGGCCATCCTCTCCATCCTTTGTTGCATGGTCTGTATCATCTGCTACTGAGTAGTAATCATCGTCTTGAAAAAACTCACGATCTGGGTCTACCTGCTCATCTTCGGGAGGGCTACGTGATCCATCTCTTCTGTCTCCCATGGTTTCAGCACTACTCCTTGTATCCAGACGTGCTTGACTCCTAGTGTAGTACCCGTGGGGCCCAACTTCTCTCAGCTGTATTAATCAAGACCCTCCAGGTGGGAGAAACATTGCTCTGATACCATTGAAAGATCCCCAATAGATCTTCTGCTCAAATATGAATTTCTGCCACTTTACAAAATAACAAAATATACTTTTGGCAGCTATGGCAAATAAACTTGGATTAATTTAGGGCAGGTTGACTAGGGTTTGGAAGAGAAAACCATGCAAACGACTTCCAAAAAATATGATTTTGATCACAAATGATTGCCACTATTTTTATAAACCCAAATACATAAAAATCACATTTTATAGATGTCAGAATCACACATAAATCAAATCTGAAATTTGAATATAAACTACTTGAAAACCACTGTGAAAACCCTCTAAAAATTATGAAATTTCCTTGCTTCACTTCACAAAAATATGTAGATGATTTGACAATAGAAATCAGATTTAAATACCTCATAAAACATGCCAAATCTGTCCCAAATTGGACCGATCCAATAGAAGAAATGCTGCTGCAATTTATTCACCAAAATACCTTCAAAAACACTACTGGAAATGACTGAAAATCTGATTACAAATAAATGGGAATTTCTGAGTGAAAAAGCCTCTCAAACTCTTTGGGGTTTTCGTCCACAAGAAGTAGAATTCACAAGGGGTTTCGTCCTTGGAATTTTCTGCAAAAGCTGAGAGCTCTATGCAAGAGAAAATTTAATATAAAAATCTAGGTGTCTTCTACACAAGTCGACTTCTCCTTATATAGGAGAAATGGCCCCAAATTGACCTCTAAAGCAGCCAATAACATTCTTTGCTTTTCCCCTAAGCCAGTCGTTTTTTTTTAAAGAGGTTTTTTTTTTAATTTCTTTTCTATTTTTATACTTCATGTGCAAGTTGCACTTTTCCCCTAGAAAATACAAATTTAATAAGTGCTTTATTTTTAAAGCGCTTTTCTAGGTTCTATTTTATGTTAAGCCTATTAATTCATTATATGTGCTTTTATAATATTTTTCTATTATTATTTTTTTGCACAATATAATAGAATTAATAAAACTTAACTCACCCTTAACTCACCCTTTGGTCGTTGGGTAGACAAAATGGGCTAAAAGTCTTCAATATGAACTATTCCAAAAAAGAGGGACATTACAGCTTCTTCTAGCAATGTTTTTTCTCTCCTAGAATCAAGATACGTGTCCTCATATGCGCGTCAAACCTGGTGTTCAATGGTAATCTCCATATGTTCCAAGTCCTGGTCCTCTCTTTGCGATTGGATGACAGCTTGGAGACTACTAGTATCTCTAGGCACCACATTTATCTTCTTAACATTACGCAGTTGTTTCTATTCTCTCCGCTTCTCCAATGTGGGGCAATCTTTTGTATTATGTTGTGTGTGCACCCTATAATATGCGCAAAATACTTCCCACTCTACATTTGAAGGAAAGTTCTGCACAATATGATTCACTTCTCCACAAAAGTAACATATTACCCCTTATCTCTAAGGTCGGGCTTCATCCTCCTTTGTTGATAACCACCCTGGTATCCTTCTTGTTGTGCACCATACGATCTCAATGGGAAATTCCATCCTTGGTTCTGACTCTAATATCCCCCATAGGGAACTTACAGTGAGGGTATGTTCTACATAGGCGAATGTTGCGGTGAAGGAGGTGCCCAACCCTTATTGTTGTGTGGAAAAGGTGGAGCCTAACTCTGATTGGGTTGTAGAGATTGTTGGGTTCACTACATACTTGATTAAGGTGACGGAGGAGCCCAGTGCACACTCGATCAAGGAGACAGCTATTTCTATTTTCAAGACAACTAGTTGTAATTTTGTGGCTAATAGTGTTTGAACTATGAACATATTGCCGATAACTTCCTCTTTCAAATCCATCAACACTTTGAAATCTTCAGCGTCATGTGTAGTTTTCCTAGAAAAAGTGCATACTACATTCTGTGAATGTCGAACGTAATGTTGCAACAAATGGCATTTGCTAAGCGAGTATCCCCATACCCTGCATACTTTGCAATATTCCCCTCTTCCCCTTGTTTGTGTTTTAGTGGAGTCATTTTTGTGATGTCCTTCATCCTTACACTCTACTGTGCAGTCACGTTGACCTACTTTTGTGGTCATTTGTTGGACATTAATATAATTATCTTATCTCATCTTATCTACGCACTGTATACTAGCCTGAATTTCTTTCCTTCTTGTAATTCCTCCAATCTGCGCATTTCTATATCCAGTTTTTCTTTTATCTTCTGACTAAATGAGCCACTATCTCCATAGTCTTCAATATTTTCCACTCTGATAACACTTTCAATTACCTATGCTTTCGTATTAAATTTTCTCTGGGAAATTACAAAACATATTATGCTATGCAATCCCTCTACAAACCAAGCCACTTTTCTAGGCTCATCAAAGTTAAACATGGTTTTGTTCAGAACATTTGAGAATCGCATGTCATAATCCATAACAGATTCTCCCAAATTTTGCTTTATTTATTTCAAATCCTGAATAGTCTCTCGCACGCACTTTTTTCTTATGAACTCTCGTGTAGGGGCATCACCCACCTCTTTGAGAGTCTTCCCACTAAGGTTCCTCAAGTATATAAATTTCAGTGCCCTCCCATGCAATGCTCCTATGAGCTCACATTTCTTAGTAATATCATTTGTTACTCAATTTGCTCCCCATCGTATGTCGCAAGTTAGCAAGTAGTGTTTTGGATCAGCAAACCCGTAATAAGGCTGACTTGCATAGATATTAGGAATATGAGCCATATTTCCTCAAGTTTTTGGTTGGATCCTTGGATGACTTTGTGCAGTAATATTTGTTGGATTCATACTCAATTACACAGTCAATTGATTAGTACGCACACCAGTACTTGTACTTTCCTTACTAGATTTGGGCTTTTACTCTTCTAATTTTGAAGAATAACTGCTAGATTCCACAAACTCTAGAAAACTTTATTTGTATTTTGGACTCACATAACTAGTATTACTACACTCCCCACTCTTTTCTTTATTTCCATTGGAAGTGAGTACGCGCAGTAAATACCCACTCAATGACAAATCTACTTCCTTTGAGATTTCTTCCACGCTTATTTCCTTGGCACTTATAGGTAGCGCAGTCTTTACTATGGATGATTGACTCAACTTCTTCACAATTCTTGAAGCATTCCAATTTTCTCCCAATCGTTTAAACATTCCCAAGTAATCAATTCTTTGACTCGAGGGACGTATATTTTAGAAGAGGGGTACTATCATCTTTTACTCGCCTTTTTGGAATTGGTCTAATTTCTTCATTACAAGTTGTGTTTTCTCTGGATTCAACACTAACTGCTTCCTCAACCTACTTTAGCTACGTCTAATCCACTACTTTTGTTTTCTTCTTTTGCTTCATCGGTTCCCTATTCAATTTCGCAATCAGGGTTTATGCCTCGTTGCGCACCCTCTTGGTCACTTCGGTCTTCTCTTCGGTTTCTTCCAGAGGCTCCTTCCCTCCTTCCTTGGTCATCCCTATTCTACTCCTACTCGCATTTGGTTTCACCTTTCCCCCAATAACACATGAGCTTCCCCATCTATTGCGCTATTTGGCTTCTCTCTGCAATTTTTTTATTTTTCTCTTTTCTTCTCTCTGATCCTTATCAAACCCTTCAAGAGTTCACTTTAATTCCGACCCTTTCCCCTTCACCCCCTTCTTCTAAGACTACATCCCTTTTGCATCTACCCGACTACTAAATATCGCATAGAATTGGCACCATGGCCTTTTCCACAGTAGCATTTTGACTAAGAAAGGGAGTTTGACAAACTTTCCTCACAATCCAAAAACAAAACGTGATTCAACAAAATCAAATGAACAAAGAATTTGGACAGTAATTTCAATTACATACCCACCAATAGTGGTTTGCATCCAATGGTCTACAGCTCGGGTCCATGAAACGTCTAATTTGCACAATTTTTCAAACTTATCATCAATTCATTCATATTCTTCTTTGTCTTCGTACCTAAAACAATAATATTCTAGTCGAGATAACCATGCAGCTAACTGTTCTGTAAAATCGCATCAAAATATCTCGTGAATGTCTCCATAGATATGCTCCAGCCTGATTCTTTCAACAGGAATCCCCGTCACAACCTCTTCAGCTTCCGCAAAACATTTTATCTTTCCCTCACAGTCATCGCTCCACATCCTTTTATGCAGATAACCATCTTAACATTTTTAGGCCCCGAAAATGAAACCATTGTTAGCAAAGGTCCCTAGATCACGGCATCAGGACATACAACAAGTTGTAGTCGAGGATAAATTCATATTCTTCCAAATAAACAATGCGCAAAAGAAATAACAAAACTTTAACACTATTGCGTAGTCTCTACATAATTGAAACCATAGTTGGAATACTCGCACTCGGCAAATACTCAACAGACCCCCAAAAAAACGATAGCCTTCAGTCTTGTGTCTGAGGATACGCAAATTGGAGTGTAAACACAAAAAAAACTCTTAAAATAGCAAAAACAAACCTACGCATCTGTTGATATGTGAAGTCAACATTTGAATAAGCAGGTTGCGACCAAGCTGGCAGGTGGGACGATTAGTCCGAGCACGGGAGAATACTCGCCGAGTTTTGGAAAGCTATCCAATATTTATAATTACTCATATGTCTACAAGCGATCAAAGCTCACGATTCTTTCAAAAGATTGCAAGAAGTTGCTTGGTCCAAAAAGGTGCAAAAATGGATTTTATGAAAATAAGAAAAATATTGCCATCAATGCGTAGAGCTTGAGAAAATATGCACTTTTAGAGAAACGACACCTGAAACGGAGCCACAGAATGAAAGTTATGGCCCATGCAAGTTTTTGCTGCTACATCTTCCCGGACCCTTTCCAAAAATGGCAAATTTTATTTTTTCCTTGTGTTTTCTTCACCAAAAATCCAAAAAAGGAAAGAAATGTTGTCTTTGGCGAGTTTTTAAGTTTTGGCGATTTACTCCATGAAACGATTACTCCTCAGCGAGTTCAAGTTTTCCAACTATGATTGAAACAATTCAAGGAAGATAAAGCCAATAGATGGGAATTTAACAAACAAATTGGAATACATATTGCTGAATTAAAACTCAAACATAATTCAGAATGGAATTTATGGATTTAAGATCAAGATCAACAATGTGCTTACATGTTTTTATACAATATGAGGCGACTGTTGAGTTACTAGTCCATTCTTCCTTTCCTCGACAATAGAAGCTCCTTGCATTCTCTATCTATGCTAAAAAGCATTACACATTCTATAGATTGTCTTGTATGGACTAGGCATATACATTAGGATTGTACAATTATACAAAATATATCCAAGTCGGCTTTTAAACCCCTATACACTCTCAACACTTTCCTGGACTTATTGTTGATTGTAATCTTACATGAAAAATATCACAAACCAAGCATACACTTGTGGGGGACGCTTTTTATTCAAAGTTTGACAATATTGAAGCAAGTTGATGAAATAAGATCCACATGAATGTATTTCACAAGTACTCCCAAGACCTACAATGGGGATCGTATGTAGTTTTCAGGTTTGTTATGTAGATGCAACCAAATAATTGCGTTCATGATTTTTTTAATTCCATTTGCAAGCATGTGCATTGAATTTTACCTTTGGTGTAATATGCACTTCTAAAAAGATATGAGCTTTGTGTTGAGATCATTGCTATTGGCATTCATCACTTGAGGTTGGCAATATTGTGTTTTAATGAGAATAACAATGCTCTAGGAAAATGTAGTCAACGTGTATCAAAAATCACTTAGGAGCAAACAAGTTTGTATATCAATTTCATCATAAATACTCCAAAGCGAAATTTTCTATTCAAAAAAGCAGTTTCGTATGAACCATAAATTCTAGCCAATGGCTATCTCTAAAGTCTATATATATAATTAGAAGTTGAACAATCATGTTTTCTAGAGCAAGATTGGATGTAGGGTTTTGACAAAGATGGTTCATCATTGCTAAAGATTGAGTTTGCAATCGACAATTTCTTTGACTTATGCTATTTTGAGCATTTTAGCAGTTGTAACTCGATACTAGAGAACTTCCACTCACCTATGTCATTCACAAGGTAATGAAAATGATCAAATCACATTGAAGGTAAATTGAAAGAAGTTAACTCATGAATTTTCAAAATTGCACATAAAAAAGATGCGATGGGTACCAGGAATAACATGCTGTATGTTGCAATTATATGATTGCAAGTCCTCTCCTAAATGTCATGGTTGAAATAGATCCAGCGTATTTGGAGTTCATTTGTTATGTGGAAGATCTTGTGAAAAGACTTCAATGAGATTGAGGGAAATGAGGATATTTCCCTAGTAGGGAACATAGAACTCACATTGGTGATGACTTTTTAATATTAAGCCAACTTAAAGAACAGTAGTGGATGTACAGGTCAGGTTCATCCTATGATATTTGATTCAGTACGTTTGAGACACTATAAGTCAATTGAAGGCGAAGGAGACCGCCTAGAGAGTCTATTACATGGGTAATATGGGTAATGCTATACATCCAGAGCAATTAAATCGGCAAATGGGTCACAGGATACAATAATTGCTGTATAAGGGTATGGTCCAACAGTATATCCCTTGTGGGAACCATATGAAATATCAATGATTAACTTCATATAAGAATTTCTATGATGATATTTTGGCAAAATTATGTATGATGGAAAAATGCAATGAAAACACCCCCATGTTTCAGCATCCCAAAAAAAGTATCTAGGAAACTCCTGACAACAATTGCTTGCACAAACAAAAATTGTGGTTTGAATAAGGCTAAACCATGTTACCTGGAACCTGGAATATAAACACTGCGAAATCTTTCAAACATGAGGAGGATTTGTTGGGCCTGTAAATCGAAAATGTAATTCCCTTCTGCATAACTGCTTCCAAATGCTGTGCGTGAAATAATGTCTGATGTAAGAATAGAAAGCTCTTTAAAAACATCAAATTCATTGGCCCCCGAAGATATTAATTTGCTCCATTCTCTGAACATATTGGTGCCAGACTCTGCAATAGAGGGAATCATGCCCTGACATGGAAGATGTATTATAAACGTTAGGACAGGGTGTGATTTCATGGCAGAAGCAAATCATAAATAAATAGAGAACTACCTCATCTCTGTAAGATTCAACAAGCATAAAAGTGAAGGACTCAGACATTTTGTGTATAATTGAAAATCTTATCACACAGATTCTTGAGTTTAAGGGAAAAAGAAACTCGGAGTATGTCATAATGGGAGTGTAAATACCAAATAGTATGTGAGAAGTCATCCTTTGAGCAAAAGATTTATGATTTAGTATCATTCAATTTATGTAGAACTTATTATTATTCAAATTCTCATGATTGTGGAATTTTCAGATTTTACCTTCAAGACTTCCATGTGAAAAGCAGGGTTAAGGATTCTTCTACGTTGTGACCATTTCTCCCCTTCTAGCCCTCCAATGCCCTGGGGTCCCGCTTGATTATGATGAATTTTTTCAAAGTGCCCAAACTTGCTAGATAATATCTCCTTCGCAAGCTCAGGGTGAGGAACATAAAGCCTGGGTTTAGTTCCAAACCAATAAACATAATCATGACCTGCATCACACACATATATACATGTTTATGAATTGGGTAAAACTAAATTTAGATTATCTTCTTCTTATACACTACTCCAATGGTAGGCGAGCATCCAATTTATACTATTCCATCCAGAGTAGCCATGTTTGTTAAAAAAAGAAATATAAGCAGGAATGCTTTTGAACTCAACTTTAATATACAGTTTCAGATATAGAGAACAAGAGTACCATATTTTTTCTCCCATTGATGATAAGCAGGAAGAACTCGAGGAGCTATGTTGTGACCTGACAATGGCAAAGGCTTAGAGCTCTCCTCATTGGCCATTCTGACAATATCAGGAGCATTTCCATACACCAACTTATAAGGAGGACCATGAATCCCTTGGGCTTCAAAATGCTTTTTGATTCGCAGTGGTTTCCACCATATATCAATTGCTAGTTGTAGCAGAAACATTCCTAAACCAGCTGAAACCGCAGTTGCAACCCAGAAAAGCCATTCCATGATGACAAAAAATTCTTTCGCTGATCGTGTAAATGAATTGAAAGTCGATACTTGAAACCCACCACGCTTTAAACTTATTTCTCTTCCTTGATTCCATACATGTTCCACGTGAAGATAAGTTTGATATACAATCACAGCTGTAGCCTGTCGTCATGCCCAATTATTTTTCACGTGGGGACAAGCAAATGAGACCAAAAGGACGTATAAAATGATTATGTCAATGTACACGAAAACCGAAGCCGAGGGAAGGTAGATGAAAGCGTCCGGAACAATTAAATGTAAATTATAACACCAAACAAGGACATCTAGCCTAATTTGTCTACCATGGCGGAGCCTTTATATTTTCGAAATTAATAAAACAATACAAAATTAATTTTTCTTTCGTTTTATTCCCCATTGAATAATGATTTGACCAGTTTATATCTTATTCAGACACATTTTTTTGAAATTCCTGAATTAAAAATTTTAAAACCAGAGTGAATTTAATGATCTTAATTAATGCCTTCAACTGCTTCTTTTGCCTTCTAGATAAATCTAGTTCCTTGTGAAAATCAATTATTGTTTGGAGTAATATAGAAAAGAGAGGTTAAATCTAGATGGAAACCCTCTTTGGAATTCCCCTGCCGGATAATAACCTATGGCACCAATAGTTAGGGGTACCTAAATCTAAAAAATTTCACTATTTTTTTATTATTATTAGAACTTAATGTTACTATTATTAGTTCCTGCCTCCGGTAGGAATACTATACATTTCAATGGAGCAGATTAATTTTGCAAAAGTGGCCAATAAGATGCATTTATTTTTTTCAACTTTGGCATATTCTAAAGTTATGAGTAATTTCAAACATTTTTAAAATTAACATATTTATTTTTCTAGCCATTTGATTGGTGTTCAAGGGTGATGTGACAACTTTTGAGTCTTATTGCCAAAGCAATTTTGTAACATTTTTAAATAAAAAAATTTAAAGTGACAAGTGTCATATCTATTATATCAGATTTTGACAGTATTTTGCATTGAATTAATGAGCTTTAAATTTCTAGAAATTTGTGAAACTTCTCCATGAAGCTATCACTGCAGGAACAGAGCATTTATGTGGGAATGAGCACGCCTGCGCCGAGAGTTGTGAAATGCCTAGAATTTGTGAAATATTTACGGAGCTAGTGAGACAAAACCGCGTCTTTCAGGGACAAAGGGGGTCTTTTGAGTATGAACACGTTTCAGAACAAAATGCGCTACGCAAAGGTTGTTGCATTCCTATTCCTCGCTTTCAAAGGAGTCATCAAGGACCTCATGTGCATACAAAAAATGAAAATGTTGTGCACTATTGTGACACGAGGTGCCAAGCTTGTGGCTACTTCTGTCGACTTCCATTAGATCACCATGGCTTGCACGATACCATGCACGGAAACATGAGGAATGTGAGATTCATTTCAGAGGAGGAAGACATCGATATTCAAGATCGCAAGTACAAATGGGGAGAGAAAGGTGAAGCGGAGATGTGCCACATTTATTGCAGGAAACAGGGTCGAGGTCATATCCATTTGGTTCCTTGACCAAAGATGTGCACCAGCAATCTCTATGATGGTTCCAGGCATGAAACTGTCAAATACGGGCCGGACGTCGATGTTCCGAAGGATGGAATGACTCATGACACCTACTGGAAATATGTTAGATTTGTTGATCCTTGCACACAGGAGGAGCGTCAAGAATTCAGCCGTTGCAGTCATCGGTGCAATTTTGAGAAGCATATTAATGCAGATTTTGGGGGGGTTTCTTATTGCACAAAGCAGCTATGGCATTCGCCTATTACAAGAACCCAAAAAAATGCAGGCTCTACAGGTTATGTGAGTGACAATGGCCATCACTTTGCCTGCAGTCATTCTAGTATCGTCCCTCATCATGTAATTTTTGTCATCGATAAATTGGGTTCTATGGGGACCTCAGATATAACCCCAACAATGGTCAGGTTTGCAAGGCATAATTCTAGGCTTGGCTGTGTATATGAGGCCATTCTAAGATTTATAATAACCCGTTAGATACCCGTTTCTGATGATTCTATATCTGTAATTCTATTCAATAAATCGGCAACCGTAGCTGTAGAGATACAAGATATGGAAGATGGTGTTGTGGATCGTCTTCTTCCTCATCAATCTCACGGAGGAACAACCTTTTCATCTGGACTGGGAAGTGCAGAACAGTTAATGGTAAAAGCAGCAAGAGACCCGAGAGTACACATGAAAGTACCAGTTGTGATCTTCTTGAGCGATGGCGGAAACAAGTGAGTGAAGAAACAAGGTAAAGATTGTTGGAAGCATAGGGATATCTGATCCGTTTGTGCATATGGTCATGATTACTATCTCTCTTTTCCTCCAAACCAGGATGTTGTTTTGTTGGATTTTTCTGATGCCTTAATTTAAATACAACTATTTGACAAAATTCATGAAATATTCTCTGACTACGAGCTTGGAATTGTGCATTACTTTCTACTTTCTCTGCATTATTTTGTATGAACCCAGCCTCCTTTTTTGAACTCAGTCTTGTATCCTTCAATCTAGTGGATCAAGGTCGCTCCTTTCCTGAAACGTAAAGTTGGGAATTCATAATAGACGATCTACATTACACATTCACTTTGTAACTTTCCATCTTATCAGTGTTTCATCTGTTGTCATTGTATTGTAAATTTTGGAAGAATATCTCTAAGGATTACAAAGAAATTTGTATTCATCTTTCAGATAACACTCGTGGATTCTATAGTTGTATTATCAGTTTTTTTCGTTTAGATACAAAGGACTGCATATGCTTCTCCATAGTTTTTAAGATGATGTCATTGTTGAGTTACAAAACTTCAACAGTCTTATGTAAAATTCGAATCTCCCGAGTTGATTGTGCCTGAAACATTTGGATAAGAACTTTTTTTACTGCCGCCATCTGATTCCACTAGTTTATTTGATAGTTGATTTCTCTAATTGAAGCAAGTTAGATGTATTGAATTCCTCGTTCTATGTTTTATGTTCAATACCCAAATCAATTTTCTCAGAAGCACTCCAAAGATTTCCAATCTCATTCCACAAAATTACACTATCCAACTCATTTATCTCTCTATTTATGAATCTGGGTAGCTTCATTTAGTGATAATGTTTCGTACCCTTCCTTTCTTTTCCACCGTTGGAGATTTTCATTTTATAATGCTTTGTTAGCTCTACTATTTTATCATAAGCTGAAAGTGACAAAAACTCGATCTATAATATACATATAGCTTTAATAAACACGACTAGTTTTTTTCAATTTTGGAATGGCATCACAAGCCTTTCCACATATGTAACAATATGTAGCGTTGTTTTATAGCTCTTTCCATATATCGACTAATTTCCGATCATGATTACAACATATGCACAAAATGCGTTTGTTGAAAACGACTTGGAAACTTTCACGCAAATGCAATTCACATGTGTAATGCTAGACTCCAAAACCTTTTCCACATTACTTGCCGCTTGTGTCGAACTGGGAGCTATAGAGCACGACATAGCCATCCACTGAAGTATAATCGAAAGCAGATTTTTGTCAAAGTTTTGTAGTAGATATGTATGCAAAGCGTGATAGGATACAGAGAACGTGATTACTGTTTCGCAAAATGCCAACCCGTTAGGCATCAAATGTCCTTGCCCATGCAATAATTATAAAAAGCTCAACTATTTTATGATAGACTTTTTCCATACCGCTGACTCATACAACTGAAAGTGACTGAAACTTGATCTATAATTTGCATATAGCTTTAATAAACATTGCTAGTTTTTGTCAATTTCAAAATGACATCATATGCCTTTCCACATATGACACAATGCACTTGCGACAAACTTCTCTAATATACGTCTAGAAGTGCTATTTTGTTTTATCTTGTACATGCTTTTAATCTTTGGTCTTTGTTACTATAGTCAAACTACCGATTCCTACCCAAACATGTAACTTGGATGGCAGGAACTGGCCGCTTTGCGGCTCTTGTTTACATTAATTTTATTGATAGTATTATAAAGTAGTATAAATTTCATACATACACATAAAAAGATATTATAATATTTTTGCAAGTAAAAAAAAAAATGTATATTTTTAAGCTTATACAATTTTTTTGGTATTTTTATTCTTTCTCTAATGTGGCTTTAGATAATTCTTAGAAAAGATTCACGTATTTTTTATAATGTCATTGGTGTAGCTAATAGAGACAAGTATAATTGAAAAAAAGAATGATTTAATTTTTGTTCTTATTGTTTTAAAGGAAATGTATCTTTTTATGGAGGAATTTGTAGGCTTGGTCCAAATACCACTCTTCACAAAACCATGGGAGCCTCCTAAAAAGTTTTACTAATTTACAAATAAATGGTGCTTTGTAAAGTTTTGAGTCTCATCACCTACTTGACATTGGTAAAAAAGATCAATAATAAGCCTCTTATAAAAAATTATATTTGTTACTATTAATTATTACTTTTACTTATTTTGTATACCAATTTGTCTATATTAGTGATTTATTATTATCCTTATACAACCTTTTAAATAAAATAAGGTGCGTAACTTTTATTTGTTTATTGGATGGGAAATTTTACCAACTAAAATTGTAAGAAGAGAGTCTACTTCAGTTACTCCCTAAGACGCTCCTAACCTTTAATTCTGCTATGACACCCTTCCTCGAAGATATCAGTGATGCCCGGATATAACAACGTGTATGGAACCTGTGATAGCCCATACTTGTTTCTCAGGTTTAATACATTCTTAATCCTCTCCGACACATTCTTCCCCACACTCACCAGAAAGGTAGAGAATCTCCCGGAAGCTTTTTCAATGTTACAGCAAATTAAATCATAGAACTTAAAATTTGATTCACATTCACTTTAATATTGACAGTAATATTATCCAACTCCAGGCCACTATAAAATCGGTGACTAAGATACTGTCTAGTACTGTGGGTACTCCATTTTGTTTGGAAGGGTTTATTTTTGGGTTTTTATGTTTGACAGATGCCATACCAGAACTTTGAAATGAGCATAGATTAATGTGTTTCCAAGAATCTTTGAGATGGACGACCAAGAAAGGAGTTTGCCAGCGGAAACTTCACTGTAATTCGCTCCACTCCTCTTATCAATCCATCAAGGGGTATTAACTCTTACGAATTGCAAAGCATTGTGTAATGTTCTCGTTTGAAAGTTTGGCAGGGCAATTTCCCATGTTTCCTCAATTTTGCGCGTACCCACTGTGATTCTAGATGATTAGTTCTATGCTCTTGACTAGCTTTTTCTTTTTATATTCAAATCTGTGGTTATTTGAGAGTTTATCTACACTAAAGCAGGACTTTGAAACAGCCATAAATCGATGTGTTTCTATAGAGGCTAATATCCACTGCTTACAGAAGAGATCGGTATCCTCACAAGACATTGACACTGTTTCACGAAATGTGGCAAATAGTTATTCAACCCATTCAGTTCAACTTTTTCGATGTCCTGCCAACCCTTAGCTAAGTTGGATCTCTGAAACAAGGAATACAGAACCTTCAAAAAATAATTGAAAGCGGGTATTTGGAAGATGTTTTATGTTCTCTTGGACCAGTTTGCTTTTTGACTACTTTTCAAACCAGTGTAGCCAACGATAAATTCTATACACAAAGGAATATGTATTTCACATGAATCAGGAATCAGTAGTAATGTTGATACATTCTTGGGATGAGGACAATATTCTTTTTCCAGTTTAGGAAACATTGTAAGAACTAGGCTATATAACATTCACAAATACTAAGAATGAGGACAATAATATTTGCCAATCTAGGAAATGCTTAAGGAACTAGGGTATATAACATTCTCAAAAACTATAGTATTAATTGCCACAATGAAATGTGGTCTCTTGGACTGCAATCATTGCAAGGTATGTACGAAATGACTTTGCTGAAAAGGCCTTGGAAGTTTTCATGCTAACTGTTTTCTTTGTTTCTTTTGTACTGCAAATCACATATGGTGAAACACACTTCTCAACTGCGGTAGGGACTGGTTGTATTGGGACTCTTGTTAAAATAGAGATGGTTTACATTGAAAAATTAGTGCCACGAATTAATATTATATTAATAATTATTTTTAAAATATGAATATTATTAGCAATTATACGTGGACAATGCGATGTGAATGCCGAAAGGGATGTGGTGCACGAATGGATAGTGGTGTGGGGAAGGAAAGGGAGAAGCGGAATTATGTGGGCAATGATGTAAGTGTTGTTGGTGGCACAAAGGAAGTTAAAGTGTAATCGTTGTAATAAGCCACTAATAAGCATTGTTTGTAGGGCGTTGGCTATGTGTGTAAGTTTTTGAGAGGGGCAATAGTTTCTTACAATCGATTAAACCGAAGTGTGGAAATGAGAGAAGCACAGAGGACGTAAAGCAAAGCAAAGCAATGATAGAAGAGGAAGGCATCTACAAAATATGGTTGTTTTGAAAGTTGCATCAAGCTTAGACGATAAATTTTTTTGTAAAATTATGAAAACGTAAACATGGACAATTTTTTTTCGTGATATATATTTATTTGCATGCACGATGGAATGGGGTTTACAAAATGTAGTAGAAACAAACCATCATAATTTTTTTGCACAAATTGTAAGTACATATGATACAGTCCCTAAACACCGTAAAGTTTCATAGTTTGTAGAAAGGCAACAAGAAAGTGCAAGATTTTTTTTTTATGTAGCATTTTTTTTTCACAAAGAAACAATGATTGAAAAATGTTTTCATTTATAAACAACTAAACAAGAGTTACACACCAAAATATAGTTGTTTACTATGAAAGAAAAGAAAAGCATCCACACAAAAAAACATAATAATGCAAGTAATTGCACTTATTTTGTGCATGGGGAAACATATGTGGTACTCGAAACTATATGGTGTTGACATGTTGTTGTGGGCCTTGAAATTGCAAGGCTTTTTTTTGTAGACAACTATTGTTTGCCCAAAACTTCAATAACAAGAAATATTTTACTACTTCTTTTGCTACTCAACAACACAACAGGATTTTGGAGTCATCTTTGTGTGTTTAATTATATTTCCAGTGAAGGCTCTCACACGCGGCAACAGGTGAGCATAACAAGAGTGGATGCAAAGGGGGTTCCAACACGCAAAGGGGAGAACTCCAACCCAATGATCTAGTATAATAACATGTTACAATATAAACATGTTGCACGGCTATCTAGACATATGTGGACTTAAAAATTAAAAATTAAACAATATTTCATGTCCATAAGCAAAACAAAATAGTTTAATTTAATTTAAAAAAATTATTTCCCTTTTAACATTTCCATTTTGATTGGACATACTAACTAGGCTAAATCTATTTCGCAAGTGCACAATTACAAACTTAGATATTAATTAGTAATACAAGGATTGTCCTATTTAATGCAAGGTTTGTTGAGTGTTACATCTTTCTTAATTGTCGCCAAACGAGAACACCTACCTTTTTAATGGCTTTGTAATTTTTGTAGGATTACTCCAATTAGATTATTATGTGTTTCGATAAAATAATCATCGAACTAATACAAAAAAAACTTATATTATTATATGGTTTAATAACATAAGCATTGAAAATAGAAAATAATTCAAAATTGAAGAAACGTTATATATTAGGAGTAATTTTTTACATATTGTGAGGGTCACAACGAATCTGAAATATATGAAAATGAAGTGGGGATTAACTTGTAACACATAATTTACATCGCGCAAGATCCAATATGCCCATTCATCCACCAAGCTCTATTTTTTGGTTAAATTTACAAATTGAAAAGTACTTGTAATAATACATTGCGTTTATGCATGATAATTCATGATATTTAGCATGAATAAATAAAAAATCGTATGTTTTGGTGTCATTCATTAAGCACTTTAAGGTGCAACATTCATATAGTAGTAGACACTTCTATTACTTACACCATTTGAATTTGTAGCATCTGATATTACTTTTGCATTGATGATACATTCACATTTTCAAATCCAAATTGCACTTGTGTGATGGAGATGTTGATAGGGAAAGGGAGGTATGCAAACATGACATATTGATAAGGGGTGAATTTGGAAGCAAAAACCAAAGGGAGGAAGATATAAAGATAAAGATAAGCATATATAATGATGAATGACAATAAGTGAACCCTAAAAATATAACTTGCAATGGGTAGTAAAAGATGGGAGAAGTACACAATAATTACAATGGGTAAGAAATGTGAACAAGAGATTACAATTGATCTTTTAATTCTTGATTTAAACACAGGCATGGGTTACCTTTTTCAGGCAGTGCTGAAAAGAGGAAATGTGGAGCTATGCAAAGGCAATAGGGAGAACAAATTATAAAGATGATGATAAAATTAAGACCCTGTCAATCTATGTTTTCAATGACGACTGTTTCTTTTTGTAATGCCAAGGATTGTGATGTGGTTTGTCAGATCCCAATCCATTTGAAGGAAATTCTCTTGCAATTTTCATGGGAAACATGTGAGGTAGGTGCATGATATAGGTTGTTAACATCCTATGTTTGGGCGATGTATTTATTGAATTTGACATCTAGGAATGTTGGTGAGTTGGGCAGTTTTTTGCTAGATTTATGTACAATAGAATGAACTTGGTTATTTGTAGTATTTAGAGCTCAACGTCCACCCACAAATTACTAACACACATAACCTTTTTTCCTTATTAGAGAAGAAGCTCATCTTGTAATTGGCCATCATCAGGGTTGATTTTTGTACTCCATCTTATACACCTAACATTGCTACGTGTGAATAGTTCATTCATTGACCTTACATATCTTGATCAAAGATGTCAAACTTGGGTACAAATGAACTGAGGAATGATAAAAGATCCTAAAAGAATATATACAAATCCTAAAACTTTGCCTCAACATTTATAATAGTATGGAAGATGTTTTAGAAAGTAACACAATATGGCTCGAAACCTTGTTGGTAGAAAATTTTATGGAAGTCTACATGCATGGCAAAGCTCCACCATAGTGTTAAACCATGATATGTTATGTGATGCGGGGGCATAACTTGCGGAGACCATAACTTTTGATCCGACCGTTGGATCGTCTTGAAATTTTACAGGGTGGTAGATATACATTAGTAATATGCTGGGGGTCAGCTTTTCTTGCAAGGTTGTGGCCATTCTGACACATTTGTTGGGCCCATATTCCTTCATCTAGTGGCCTCAAATTGGCTACAATTGTTTTTTTTTCACTTTTGACTAGGTATTAGAACTTTAATAACTTTTGTTTTACTTGTCAGAATAAGTCAAAATTTCACGTGAGCCTTAATCCATGAAGGAATATTTGGTACGAAAATTTTGGGGCCCATCCAAGTTGTTTTTCTAGTAGGTAATTTTTGGCATTTTAGGGTTTTTAGTGTAGACGTGAAATAAAAGGAGGATTGTAATGATGTAAAATATTAGTGTGGATTCTAGAATGAGAGTAAAGCTATTTTGAAACTCCTATTTTTTATTTGAAAGCTTTTATGTGTGTTTTGGAGGTATTTCAACCTCTTGCAGCTGGATTCACATCATTATGATATATATGGGTTTTACTGTAGCATTTCATAATATGAAAATAAGTCATATCAACTATGTCAAAAATAGTGGGGACTAACGTAGTATCAAATATAAACTTGACCTCTAATAGTGAATCCCATCGAGTGAGGACCCTAGAAATGCAAAATTTCTAATTAAAAAAATGCACACTTTTAAAAAAAAAATTAAGACACCTCCACATACCACTAGCGGGTATTCCAAACATCATATAACCAATTTACCACCATGGATTAAAAACCGACAATGATATTTACAAGTAGTTTCAGGTATAAGATCTTAGTCTAACGTCACTTAGTTACATATGGGAATTGAATATCCTTACAAATAAAAGGTCATAATATATAAAATAAAATGATATAAAATACTAACAATCCACAAATCCATTTTATATCAAAGGAAAATATCATGGGATGGCAATTCAATGTTAATATCCGGGCTATTTGTTTTTAATACAAATGTGCACATTTTCATGGGTGTTAGTTTTTTCATATTCTTTGGCAAACTTCTAGGTGGAGCACTAAATAATAGGTGAGAAGTAAATGGTGATGTGTTCTTCTAGGTTATATATTGATCCAGGGTTTGAGAGACTTCCATCACATACAAGAAGAGCTTTCTCGTGTGTCCTCCATTTAATGTTGATTTGAAAATGCTGTGACAGAACACATTAACTACAATAGAAATAATTTGTATGAACATCTACAGAGGTAAAACTTAAGTCAAATAAAATTCATTATCATTCAGTACTCCATTGATATAATGATTTTATTTTATTGATTACTATTGTGTACATAAATTACAAGAAAAGAGGAATAGAATGACCTAGTGTCGTGACAAGAATTTCCCTTACTGGTCCAGTGAACTTCAACTTAAAATCCACAACTCCTATTATCAAAGGTGTAAGAAATAAATTTATTATTACAATAATATTAAGCAATATATCATTTCAATGACTATATTACAGTGATGTTGTATAATCCAACTTTGTGATATCATGGTATAATTTTATTTTATGAGTCACACACAACATTTTCCACTGAAGGTTCATTTCATAAGAAAGAGGATAAGTAGTAATATTATAAGTTGGATGCTAAATTCGAGTATTAGCCGAAGTTATTGGGAAAATTTATTATTTTACAAAATATGACTATTGTCAATTTAAAGAATAATTCTTTAAATAATGGAGAAAGATATGGTGTTGTTACAATGTTCAACACTAGGATAAGTCATTATGAGAAACCAATATTAGGACAAATTCTACAATTAGGGATTTTTTGGGTATGTAAAAACGTCTCCGGGACATCTTTTTATTTAAATATAGAAAATAATTTTAAAAATTATTATTATTATTATTTCTCTTTGAATAGCACCATTTTTAAATTTCACTCTTGTAGCATAAGATTGTTTTTGGAATCCACTCAGATCTATTTGATCAAAAGGTTTGTATGTATAAATCTAATTTAATGTCACATTGAAAGCTCCAATAAAAATTAAACCATTTTTCACACAAATTTAAAGTTAATATCACATGATAACTAACTAAGTGTGGGGTGACCAACAACGTTATGTGTGACATGCATTTCTAACTTTTGTCGTACCTTCAAAGTGCTACATGATGGGGTTCTTTAGAAATCAAAGTAAATGATTTGCAATGTCCTCACCTTGCGTCAGAAGTGCATCCTTGATCATCTTTTGATACCATATTCAACCTTTCATCTTCTATATCCCCTTCTCTGCCATTTGAGTTCAATTAAAATATCAAGGAACGTAATCTGAAGGGGACATCGAAGATGAAAATTGGGAGAGTGTTATGCGTGCCATTTCTACATGAATGGAAAACTATTCTTTCCCAACTTGTATATTATGTCACACATTCAACATAGACTATGCATTTCCTATCTAGGTTTTATGTTTTTTGTCAATGCCTTTATTTTTTATTTGTTCATAGTTGAAAAACACATTTTATTTACATCATGAACATTATTTTACTTACATGCAATTTATCATGTCCTAGAAAAACTATATGCAACTATGATTTGAACCAATGACTTGCACTCTTATAACTCCTCTATTGCCCAACTTGGTAATGAATAAGATGAGTAGGAGATTATTTATAAATGGGGGATGCTTTGAGAAGCATTACATTGAAAATTAGTTTAGACTGAATTGAGGTCTCTCGGTGAACTTGGCAGAAAGAGAGTTGTTAGTAGGTTTTGTAGGGGAGTCATGGACTTCAACAAGTGATGTTGTAAGAAGGCATTGTAGCTCAGAGCATGATGATTTTATTGGATAGTTGAGAATTTAGGGAGGGGTGTTGTTTTTTTATTAGATGTAGAGCAACTATATTTGGGTCTTTGTGGCAACCCAAAGGGTTTGTCAAGAAAAACTTTCAAGGGAAACTTATAGCCAAGAGAACCTATTTCTAAAGGTTTTGGTGGTATTTTGAATGTCAATATAGTAGTTGGGTGGAACTCGAGTAGTGTACAACTCTTTGAATTATAGGAAAATAATTTACACTATTAGTTGTGCATAGACATCCAAGAGATTTAGCCACAGAAAGAAGTTGGAGTGAATTTATAAACATTAGAAAAAACATCCACAAAGACACAAGATATAGAACTGTAACAACACCTGCTCAAGGTATTTTTCTAGTATATATTTTCTAGGGGACTTGGCCACTATAATCATGATGGAAAATTTCCTAGTTGTAATAAAAACAGAAATTATCCCATATTCATGGGTTGCATATAATTGATGTGAATATCTCTTCTACGTAGAGATGAATTAATAGATTTTGCTATACTATTTCAATTAAAAAATTATTTGTAAGCAAGGAAAACTTGTGGAATAGAAGACCTAATTTGGGTTTCAAAATGGATTAGTCTTGTTTAGTAAGCTATGGGTCACCAGTATAACTTTGGCACTAGCTATTTGACAACACCTTTGAGTGTTTTTCCATTAAAATACTAACAGTTAACATGATTGAATGCTTTTAATAACCCCAATATTTAATTAGAAAAGTAGGAGTTATCCTTAATAAATTACCTAAATTATATGTGCGCTCCACCCCCTTTCTCCTATGAAACAATTGACTTAAATATTGAGGCACTTGTATTATATGTGGCATTTTATATGAGTATATTCTTAAATATTGGTGGTGACAAAAATACATGTGACGACATGCGATTATAGTAATGTAAAATAAAAAATGTAAATACTTTATTACATGAGTTGATTTTAAAGGCAATGATAATTGAAATGAGTGGAATCATGTTGGGAAAAAACTACACCTTTGCTAGGGTTTCATGCGTGTGCTAATGTTATCCATGTTGTTTGCATTGTGCCTCCTTAGTCATTCTAGGGTTTTCCTTAAGGTCCTATCATATTGTTATTGGGATTTTTTCCTACCATTAAGGTAGTGAATATCCTATAAATGGATACCTCTCTAGCCATTGCAGCAAATATTGCAATGGGTGATGGAAATGGCTCCCAAACATGATCAAAATTTTGTCTTGAAAGGTCTACGACAAGGTAAGGAATCTGAATCATCTCCAGATGTTGTGATTTATGAGGAATTCTTAGACCCTATGGTAAAATGGTATCGTAAAAACTGCATTATTGTTTATTTTTGTAACCACATTCCCTCTTAATCATATTTACAAAATCAGATTAAAAACCATTAGGAGTCTAACGATATCTTGGTTTCAGGAATCCATAATCTCACCAAGGGATTTTACCTCTTTTCATTTCAAAATCCTTCGCAGGTCCAAGACCTCCTTGTAAAGATACTTTTTGGTACTTAGGTAACACCCCTTTTAAGCTTTCCTAATGGACTCCTTTATTTATCCCCACCAGCCAGGTTTCTTTGAAAATCCCTATTTAGATCAAGCTTCCTAGGACTCCATGTTCATCTTTGGTAGGGTGATATTTCAAGAGCAGGATGGCTTTTTACGCACGATCAATAAATAGGTTTGTGTGGAAGTTCACCTTGTAAAAGATCTGTGGGAACACCTGGATATTTAATTTAGGTCCCTACGTATCTATCAAAGGGTGGTATATTTCAACCTCCCTAACACCTACTTTCTTTTATCAATCCTTGAGCCATCACATTAGTGAATCTCTCTTCTAGCTTATTCTAAACCCATGGCAACACTGCCTTTAGTGTCTAAGCCCAAAGGGGTTCTCCGAACTAATGGTTGGATTGCAATCAAGAATAAGAAGGATTTAGGTGATAAATCAAATTCCGTCATGACCCCTATTCCTTCTCCTTCCCCTCTTCCATCTAAGGACATTTCACATCTGGATCCTTCCCCTCATTAATTTCCATTCCTTCCAAGTCCTTGCAAAACAAATTTTTACCTCCGCAAATGGAGGTTCCTGAGAATTTAGCTTTCAACATCTCTACTTCGGCATTACTCATGCATTTCAGCACGGGAGGTGTACCATAGATTATGGGGAGAAAATGGGGTTAAGAACATCTCCATTTATGTTGACATTTCTAATTCAAATGGAATTCCACTTTCTAGTAATTTTTCAATCCTTGGCTCGGAGGATGGTGTTCCAAACGGTCAAGGGGAACCTGACATATTTGATTTTTCATGAATTTAATTTCGTGGAATGTTAGGGGTCTTAAAGGTCCCTCTCACAAATATTTTTTGTGGTTAGCATGTTAGCATTTTAGTAGCTTAGATATTATTTATTTACATGAAATTAAAATCTCTAGTTTTTTGCTTCAAAATATGTTAACTTGTATTGCTCTTGATTTTTTATATTATCATACTCTACATATTGATTGAAAAAGTGTTGCTAGTATTTTCATTAGCCCAATTTTTTTTCCTTAATCACCTCCTCCAGCCACGGTTTTTAAATTGGACCGTGTGGGTAATTATGACAATTAATGATCTTTATTTTGTTATTCTTAATGTTTATGCTCCTAATGATGACACCTAAATAATGACGTTATGGAAATGATTAGTTGATAACTTGTCTCTTGCCTATTTGTTGGTTTGTGGTGAATTTAATATGATTGAACATCCCAATGATAATTTCGGAACCCTCCCTATACATTGGTGTCTTAGTGAGCGTGCAAATTGGTATTTAATTTAAAATCTGTTGGGGGCTTCTTGATCCTCTACTCTAACAGCGGCAGGAATTTAAGTCTCAAGTTTGGTATACTTGGACCAAACTTCGAGAAGTATGCGATCAGATTTTTGAAAGGCTTCATCGTGTACTTATCTCTCATCATGAAATATTTTATTTTTACACATAAGGCCTCTCCCTATCACGGTGTAGTCAAATGTTCTTTTGTGATATCACTATCTGGTCTCTTTTAAGATTATCTAACACAAGCAACCTTTTAAAGTCCCATCAAATCAATTCCTTCTTAATGTCTCCTTGCTGAGTCATCCGGGGGTGGCCCCACTTATTACTAAGGTTTGGAACATGGCGCCACGCTGTCATTTGCTGCTAAATGGATCACATGGTGGGAGGCGACAATTCAACGCACCACATGTTTCCTTTGTCGTTTTGGCAAGTGGTGTCCCTAGATTTCATCCTGAAATTTGCGACCACCCTATCCGAAAAAAATTCGTACTTTTAAAATAATGGGTTGTTTTGTGTTTTTATTGCCAGAAAGTTCTTGTGTTGCGTCAAGATATTCCCAAATAGCCATATTAGCCATTTTCGCCAAATACCCAGATGCCCAAAATTGTTATATTCTGTCATTGAGATTTGTCTGCAGGAAATTTGTATTTAATTATTTTGAGCCCCGTTTGAGGCAATTTGCACTCCGTTTTAACCCTGTTGTGATCAAACATATCATTATTCCTATATACCAGAAGGGTTTTAACTAAAAATAAGTTTTGGGCTTTATTTGTGACTTTTGGCAATTTTTCGTGTTTTTGTGTTTTCCCATTTCGTTTTCTATGAAATTTCTCTAAATCAATTCCTTTGTCGGGCTAGCCTGATTCTTGGCCTGGAGTAGCTGGAGAACACATACATTTATTGTACCAGAAGGAAGTCGCCATCGGAGGTCCGGTTCACTGGGAAAAGGTGAAGTTGCGCACTAAAAAGCCCCTGCGGGATTGGGCGCATTTTTGGAAAACAAATTATTTAAGTGGATCATGGGAAAAATAGAAGCTGTAGGCAAGTGGGATTTTATTGCCTGCCTTGCAGGGTACTTTTTCCCATGATAGAAAAGTCACTTAAGTTGCAGTGGGAAAATTAGAGGCAGCAGGCAGGAGGGAAATTTGTATTTAATTATTTTGAGCCCCGTTTGAGGCAATTTGCACTCTGTTTTAACCCTGTTGTGATCGAACATATCATTATTCCTATATACCAGAAGGGTTTTAACTAAAAATAAGTTTTGGGCTTTATTTGTGACTTTTGGCAATTTTTCGTGTTTTTGTGTTTTCCCATTTCGTTTTCTATGAAATTTCTCTAAATCAATTCCTTTGTCGGGCTAGCCCGATTCTTGGCCTGGAGCAGCTGGAGAACACATACATTTATTGTACCAGAAGGAAGTCGCCATCGGAGGTCCGGTTCACTAGGAAAAGGCGAAGTCGTGCACTAAAAAGCCCCTGCGGGGTTGGGCGCATTTTTGGAAAACAAATTATTTAAGTGGATCATGGGAAAAATAGAAGCAGTAGGCAAGTGGGATTTTATTGCCTGCCTTGCAGGGTACTTTTTCCCATGATAGAAAAGTCACTTAAGTTGCAGTGGGAAAATTAGAGGCAGCAGGCAGGAGGGATATTTGTCTACCTTGTAGGATAAAAATTCCCATGGTGAAATAAAAGAATAGTGACTTAAGTGAAATCACGGGATTTTATTGCCTGCCATGCAGAGTAAATAATCCCATTGTTAAAGTCAAATCACTTAAATGGATCATGGGATTTCCGGGGCTACCTTGCAGGGTAAAAATTCCCATTGCCATGTGTTTTTAAAAATAGAATTCTATTATGCTAAAAAGTGCGACCCACCTTGGGTGAATAATAATGCATTAAATAAATATTTTTTAATATTTATTCACCCAATTTTGGTGCCCAGGCTTGTGGAAAAATCAACAAAGGGAAGTGGACAAAAATAATTTAAAAATAGAATTCCAAAATTAAATAAATTTAATTTATTTAATGCAGGCTCTTTTGAGAAGGAAATAATACTTTTTAAAGTATTAAATGATTATATTAATTCCTATTTTCAGTGGCTAAGGTTAAAGCACATTGTGAAGCTTAAGTGGAGTGAAGAGTGGATGATTAAATTGATTAAATTTAATTTATTGGATGGATGTCCTTAAACATGCAATTTTAGCACTCCAGTTAAAGAGAAAAGCATGATTTTTAATTAATTAATTGCCAGGAATAGGAATGGCAATTATTAATTATAGAATCATGAGGGTTATATAAGCATGGGCTGCCATAAGGATGAATTAATTAATTCACAGGTAAAGAAGTGCAGCCCAGAGGAAAAGTGCGCCCCATTTGAAGAGGATTTTTGCTCAAAAGAAGGTGAAATCAAGGCTAAAAGCTTCCAATTTTGGCACATGCTTTGAAGAAGGTTGATTTGCGTCTGCATAATTGTTTGTAGAAGTGATACATGTACTCAAGTGATGTTGGTAAAATTCATGCTTGCTTTGCATGCAAATAAAACATTAATATTTGGGGCAGCAGGCTTGAATTATGCAGATTTTTGTGATTAAAATTCACTGTGCATGCTCTGGTTGCCATCTTTGTCTGAATTAATTGCAGGAGTTAGATACAGGTGCTTTTATAAAGAAAAGGAACTTATATCAATTCATTGAATATTTCCTCCGAATCTGAAGGATTATCCAGATCTGCACCAGTTTTGAAGAATTCCAGTCAAATAAGAAGAAAACGAATTGTTCAGACAAAGCTATGGTGAAAAAAGTTGAAAAAGAAAGCACAACGGAGTCATGCATCACTTCTAAATTTGTAGATATTGGAGACACGAATCTAGGCTCGAAACCTCTTGTTGAATTGATAGACATATCCAGAGCAGGAAAGACTTCACTCATGCGTGCAGGAAAAACTTCACTCATGTGTGTAGATTAAAAGCAGTGGAATTATTCGAGCTGCAACTTTTCCATCCACAGCCCAGTTGTCAGAGTTTGTTATGCAGGTGCAGATCCATATCCAGATGCAGATCCATATCCATATGCAGATGCAGATGCAGAAGCAAATCCATATGCAAATCTAGATCCAGATCTCATAGTTGCAAAAGCTTCTGGCACAAAGGCTTCATCCTCTTGTTTCGAATGCAGCCCACTGAAGAAGTCAGTGCGTGGAAAATTCCTTCCAAGATCTTGTGCAAATGCTCCCATCTTCCAGTTGAAGCCTTCATTGAATTTTCATTCATCCGGAGTGCTTTCCAAAATTTTTAATTGCTCATATGCAATTAAAAATAAGGATGATGAGTTATCTACGACAAACATTGCATTGATGCATGTACTGGAGAAGAATTGCAAAAGCTTCAAGGATAAAAAAGAAGACAAGGTGAAGGCAAAATCCAGCTGGTTCCAATTCCAGCTTGTTGTTTCCAGATCCAGTCAATTCCAGCTTGTTTCCAGATCCAGCAGCTTCCAGATCCAGTTGTTTCCAGCTGTTTTCAGATCCAGTTTGAATTAGCTGCATGCATACATGAAAAAGGACAAGACTGCAGCTTTCCTCTTCCTTCTTCTTTCCTCCAACAAAGTAATTGAGTGATCAATTAAATTATACAACTTAAAGTGATTGGTTTAAAATCCATTACTTGAAGAAGTCAACTACTTGGAGATAGGTGGCAAGCGTGCAAAATAAAAGGTTCTATTTTCAGTTGCAAATCATACATGTCATGCAAAGAGGAATTCCAAGAGGGAGATTGTCAGTTGTTTCTTTTCCGACTTCCACATGTGTCAGTTCAACTAAAAGCTTCCGACTTGTAATTGCCCCTCTACATTCTATAAGTAGAGGAAGAACCTTCGGGTTAATGATCAGAATTTGTAAGCAGCAACCTTGTGTTCCAGACTTTGTGCTGAAACCCTTGAGAGCCACTTGAAGCAAAGGAATATACAGGAGCAGATTTCCAAAGAACTTTGTGTCACGGTGTATTGTGTTTCTTGCTTTTTATCTTAGATCTTTTAATAGAGTTTGTGTTATTTCAGATCTAGATCTAGAGCTACCTTTGCTTATAATTATGTGTTTATATCTATTGGTTTCTTCTATGTGCATGCAATCAACTCTGCTATCTATTGATTGAGATGCACATCTTCCTCATTTCTTCTCTATGTTTATATAATTCACTTTCCCTTCTTCCATAAATATTTCCTTTCTTTAAACAGTTGCTTACTTGCTGCAGAACTGTTCAGTTATGGTTCATGAACTGAGTGGTTAAAGTAAAACCCCTAATAGATAGTAACATATTTTAATTGACAAATCTGACACGGGAGCCTCACCGGTAAATGAGGGAGATTTATCTCATGACTGCCTAGGTTTTATGCTATGCAGAAAATCTAGCCAACAGCAAGCAGGTTGTTCGTGTTCGTAAACATTGCGACTCGGCTCTGTACAAAGAATTAAGAAGGATCTCATTGTTTCTTGAGTCTAATCCTTTCGACATTCATCTCTAGATATAGGCTACGAAAATCCGGCACAAGCTCAAGCTTATTAAATCTCATGCAACCCATAGCACACATATTTGGTCGAGGCTGTAATGGCTTAAGGTGGGAGATAAAGCCTCAAAGCACTTCCTCAAATCCCTTCGAGCCGAGCATGCTCGTCAACAGATCAAATCTATCCATGATTCGTATCAACGGCTCATGGAGCTGCCATAGATCTCTAATGCCTTTGTTGAGTAGTATCGGTTAGTCTTTTAAGCTCAAGAGGCTACCCATGAGCGAGTTGCCGCTCTGTAACAATGTATCAATGTGGTGCCGAACAAGCTTTCTCTTAAAGAGTGGGACTGTTGCAATGCTCCTCTTTCTTTAGATGAGCTCCATGCTGCTCTAGTGCGCCTATCTGATGACAAATCTCCGGGGCTTGATGGCTTCCCGTGTGAATTTTACAAAGCAACCTAGTTGTTTGTTGGACATGATCTACTTTGTGTCTACAATGAGGCTCTCCAATCTAATTCTCTAGGGAGTTTCATCAATCAAGGCAACATCAAATTCATTCATAAGGCTGGCGATCCGGAGTAGATAAGAAGTTGGCGGCCTATCTCCCTGTTAAATGTTTCTTATAAAATTCTTGCTAAGGCTTTGGCTCTTCATATTGTTGATCTGTTGCCTAAATTTTTTTGCCCTGAGAAAATTGGTTTTGTAAAAGGACGATACATTCTCGATAATCTTATTGTAGTATGGGAAGGGATGGAATGGGCTCGTGTTTCTCTGCAACGTCCAATATTTCTAAAAATTGACTTTGAAAAGGCCTATGATTGTATCGAATGGCCATTTATTTTGGCTATGCTCAAAGCCCTTGGTTTTGGTGACTTCTTCAGGTCGGTGGTCTGAATTCTGTTATCTAATGCGTCGGCTTGCCTAACCATCAATGGTCATCAATTTGTTGTGATCGACCTTTTCCGCTCTATCAAACGGGGGTGCTTCTTTGAGCTAGCCTTGTTTGTTTTAGCCACGGATGCCTTAGGCTATCTTATTGCTCATCAAGTTGCTCAAGGTTGCATTAAGGTATTTTTCTTCCTGACCACGTGACCCAACTTATTAATGGCAATTTCGCCAATTATTCCTTTTTAACCATTGTTGAGTCTGAACAGAATGTGGCTACGTTTTTTATTGCCTTGATACCTTATGTCTTGTTTCTGGATCCAACATTCAGATGGCTAAGACGTTGGGCTATCGACAAAGTTGCTTACTTATCCTAGATTGGTTGAAAGCTTACCCATGAAAATGGATTGGAAGAGGCGATCAATTCAAATTCTTAGGCATTCCTTTTGCTTTTGATAGTGATTCCACCATGCTATGACATTATGTTATTAACAGAGTGGAGCATAAGATTTCTCGGTGGTCTTCTAAACCCCTCTCTCTTGTTGGTGAATTTCAGGTGTGTACCAAGGTTCTTGCTGCCACCCATGTGTATCATTCTGCGTGTTGGTGCCTTTCTCGTGCTTCTTTTTCCAAACTTGCCAAGCTGTTGCGGGATTATCTTTGGTGCAAAATTTTTGTTTCATCGGGTGGCCAAGGATGTCTGTTATCTCCCTCACCATCAAGGCAGTATGAGAATAATTGATGTCTACAGGCAAAGTGTGGCCTTATGTTCTAAATGGGTCGTGCATTATATGTTGGGCGATCAATCCTGTAAAATTTTGTTTCGGCACTGCATTGCTTATGGTGCCCCGTATGACAAAAAATGTTGGAACAATATTGAGTTGCACACTTTAATGATCACTAGGGTTCCAGTCAAAATTATTGGCACCTTTGTTTCCAAAAGCATCTGGAAAGCTTTTGAGTCAGTGAAACCTTTGTTACGTTGGATCGGCGATGGCTTTCACACTGGGCTCTCTTTTAATTCTCAGGATCTTTGGTCGTCTCCTGTCATCATTGTTAATAGTCTTCCGCTTGTGGAAACTTCGGTTGTCAAATCCCTCCAGCTTTCTCGCAAAGGAATACATACCATTTAGGATTTGGTTACCCACAGAGACTGGATTCCCTGGCCCGAGCTCAAGGCTAAATTTAATCTTGCCAATTCAGATCTCCCGTCTATCTACAGAATTCAAGAATTAATGCCAGATGTTATGCTCCACAAGCTTGGGCTTTAACCCTCGGATGCTTGGTAGCATGATTGGCAGTGGAATCATGAAATTGTGTTACTCCGCTACAACGTCGACACCACTTATCTTCTTTTGAGCCTTGTCTTGCCAACCATCGCTAAACTCAATGCCCACTGGGGATTGTATTCTATGCATTCCACCTGGCTTCGTTGACTCTCTCGTACTTGGAATTCCTTTCTTGATCCCAAAGTTAAGCATTTCCTTTGGTGCCTTATTTATCAAGGCCTTCATGTCGGCAAACATCTTAGTCGCATTGGCATCCCTAATCCTAAATGCCCTTTTTGTTCCAAACCTGAGTCCTTTAAACATCTATTTTGGTCTTGCCCCCGTGCTCAGACTATATGGACTTGGATACATTCTTTTTTCCAACCCTACCACCCGGAATTCTTTCACTAGCGTCTGGTATTATTCGAAGATTTCAGCCCATGGCCCCATTATATTGATACTCTACGGTAATTGTTTAGAGCTTGTATTCTTTTTCATATTTGGAAAGCTCGAAATGCTTTGATATTCCAAAATGATCAATATGTTGCTTTCTTTTCCACTAATGACAAAGTGGTTATATTGTCTATTGTGCGCATACAGATTCAAGCTCAACCTGAAAAGGTTGCCCTAGAGTTTGCTCATTTATAGGAGTTGTTCACACACTAGGGGAGTTGCGCCATGCACGATGAGTCGGGTCCCCTCGAATTCCTTGCCATCACCACCTCGACCATCTTTGCCTCGGCGACCACCGCCACTAGGACCGCATCGCAGAAGCCGCTCTTGCAGCCATCGCTCTGCCTCTCCTCGGGGTTGCTCTTCAACTCCGTCCTCTTCTAGACCAGGCTGGAGCCCTCCTTCGATGGGAAAGGACATTGCTAGCTCTCCGTGGAGGGGTCTCCTCCCCCTGACATGCAAACTATTGCTAGCTCTCTGCCCCCTAGTTGAGAGATTATAGTTCTCTTGCAGATCTAGATGCATGACCATGATGATTGGCAGGTGGATCCTCCCTCGGCCGAGTTGTCCAATGGCGGGTTCATTCCTCCCCGGGATGACCACCCTCCTCCCGAAACGGTGGCATGTACCTAGTGCTTTATGTTTTGTTGTAATTCTTGTGCTCTCTGGTTGCCCTATAGACATTTTTTTGTTGCCTACGTGGCGTTTTGTGGGAGTGTGAGTTTTCCAGTTGCCCCTACTAATGTAACTCTCTTTAGTAACATTAATATAAGGGAAGTTCCGATAGTAAGCGTTTCATCACCCCTATAAAATTGTAGATTTTTTTTTTTTTTTTTTTTAAAAATTTATTTTTTATTGTTATGGTAGTGGAATGTGTGCTTTGGAATTCTAATCTAGCGGAGCATGGAAGACTCATGCTGATTGGTGGGTGTGGGGCTTCAATCTGCCAAAGGCAGGGCACCACAACCAAACGTGAAATAGTGGGGTTTGACCTTGGGTGGAGAGTTTTGAATGCTTTACTACCGGTTGGACTACCAACTCACCTAGGCCCCTTCACAAAATTTTAGATTTTGACAAACCCACGATGATACTTTCTGGAAATAAATTTAAAAAACAAAAAAAATCCACTACGGCAAATTTTTAGAACCATACGGGTCACACTGTGGAACATGACGTGATCTCTCGAGGAATGGAAACCAACGAAGAGATAAACATTTTTTAGTAAAGAACAATTCAGTGTTTGGTTTCAATTTATTTATGTAGTCAGCACAATAAAATCTTCTCTTGGTTATGATCATGGAATTGCTTTTCTGGGTTGCAGCTGTAGTTTTAGCTGGTTTAGGAATACTGCTGCTACAACTTGCAAGAGATATATGGTGGAAACCACTCCAAATCAAAAAGCACTTTGAATCCCAAGGGATTCAAGGTCCTCCTTATAAGTTACTCTATGGAAATGCTCCTGATATTGTCAGAATGGCCAACGAAGAAAGCTGTAAGCCATTGCCACTGTCAGGACACAACATAGTTCCTCGAGTTCTTCCTGGTTTTCATCAATGGGGGAAGACCTATGGTACTCTTATTCTCTATATCATAAACTTTAAAATTAAATTGAGTTCAAAAACATTCATTAAGCATCATGTTTTTAATTGAAGTCAATATCACTGTAGTTATCACTGGGCAATCACAGTAGGAAACGACCTTCAAATTAGGAAAAATAGAATCCACTTTCCCATATTTTTTTTTCACTGGCATAATACTAAAATCTTTATTTACCCAATTTATTTAATTCTAAACGATTTTAACTTGAAAAATCTAGATGAATGAAGTTATACTCCAGGCTCCAAGGACCGGTTATCCTCGTATTTAAACAGTAGATGACTCGCCTACTTTAATGTGCCACATAGTGTATCAGGTAGTTGGGTCATTAACTCCTGTAGTATTTTACAAAATAAGTTATACACTCTGATAAATTTATATATGAATGAAGTTTTATACACTTCGATATTTACTTAGGAAAGAAATCGACATGTTGTTTCCACAATTGTTTTTCGCTTGAACCTATTTCAAAATATTGTAACCCTGCTCATATTTCCATGTTTTACAAACATAGCTACTATGGCTGCAGTGGTATAACTTGGATATTGACCTAACATTGGAGTAGTAGTTAAGAAGGGGATAATCTAAATTTACCAAATTCATAAGTATGTATATATATGTGTGTGATGCAGGTCATGATTATGTTTATTGGTTTGGGAATAAACCCAGGCTTTTTATTCCTCACCCTGAGCTTGCGAAGGAGATACTATCGAAAAAGTTTGGGCACTACGAAAAAATCCAATTTAAGCAAGTGAGAAACGAGGGTCTTTCAGGGCTAAAAGGCGAGAAATGGGCGCGGCATAGAAGAATCCTTAACCCTGGTTTTCGCATGGAGGCCTTGAAGGTAGGATCTTAAAATTCAGCAATCCTGAGAATTCGAATAAAAGTAAATCCTACATGAATTGGATGATATTCAATCATAAATCTTACCCACAAAAAAAATTACTTCTCACATACATTTGGTATTTTCAAACCCATTATGACATACTTTAAGGTTCCCTTTCTTTTATTCTTAAGAGTCTTTGTAATAAGATTTTCAATCGTTCACTATATGTCTGAGTGCTTCGGTGTTATGCTTGTAGTCTTTTTCAGAGATGAGTTTCTTCTTCTTCCCATTAATTTGTATAGTACATCTGCCATGTCAGGGCATGATTCCTTCAATTGCAGAGTGTAGCACGAATATGCTCAGAGAATGGAGCAAATTAGTATCTTCAGGTGTCAATGAAATTGATGTTTATAAAGAGTTTTCTGTTCTTACATCAGACATCATTTCACACACTGCATTTAGAAGCAGTTATGCAGAAGGGAATCACATTTTCCATTTACAGGCACAATATGTTCTCCTCGCATTTGAAAGCTTCTGCAGAGTTTATATTCCGGGTTCCAGGTAACATGTTTTAGTTATTCTGATCATTATTTTTGTATTAAGTAATTGAAGGTTTCCACCTGAAATTTAATCAGGTTATTGATTTTTGTGTGATTTGTAATTGTGTGTATTTAATTCATCGCAAAATTATTTCAAGCAATAATCACAAGGGGACCCACTTAGCATGCATGCACCCTAAGTCTGCGGTCCATGGAGAGGGCTACCTAATTTTTCACAGTGGATGCTGCTGAGAAAATTGAGGAGCCTTTTCCAAGTAGGTGGTTCCATCAATTCAAATTTATTTATCAGCCATCTTGTCAGGAAACGGGCATGGGCCGATTTTCAATAAAACTTTGGGTATGAAACGTTGCAGAAACATATATATATATATATATAGTACTCATTTTCAAAATTTTAGTCCATGGACCATAAGAGATAAAGCACTCAAAATATTTTGTATTCATTGAAGTTCAAAAGATTCATCATTGAACATGGATGCAATTTCAATGTTTCATATATACATGATTATAATCTAGATTTTAGAATATACCATCACAATGCTAAATGTTAGTTTAATAAAAACTGAATTCAGGAAGAGAAAAAATTAAATAATGATTGTGATTTAGAATGGACCAAAGATGTCATTATATAGCTTTTAGGAAGTGTCTTTAGGAAGGTTGGGTGGCTAGATTTGGTTTAGAAGCAATAAATGCTATTTTTTTCGGCTTTTAAAGTACGGAAACACTGCAGAAATGTCCCGGAAACGCCAGACACGTTCCGGAATTGTCCCAGGCATTTCTGGAACGTTTCCATGGCATTTCCATACTGGAAACATTTCTAGGTAGTACAGGGGGTGAGGGGCGTCTCCATGCATCATAGTTTATCAAGAGTACAAATGAGAAAAATTAGGTGACAATTTATAGGAATGAAATTGCAAAATTGTAAAAAAAGGGAAGAAGTTTCTTGCAAATTTCTGTTAGACAACATACCAGGGTGCCATATGAGCAGAAAAATCACTAAATAATTGGGGTGACTTCGTGTCCCACGCCGCAAGCAACCTCTGAAAATCAGCGGGCAAAAATTTCAGGGCTCCTATTTTACAGGGTAAGATTCATTTGGTTCTACTAGTAGATTTTAAAAACAAGTCATGGGACTGGTCGCTATATACATGTGGGAGCAAAGCCCCTTCATGGGATTGCGCCCTAAGCTTTTTTTAACCCTCTAGCACTTTTCCCCATCGGCAAAGCTTTTTCAAGCATTCAATGCATTTTATTATTGTTTGAATAAATAATTGTCAAGCAGGGATGAGATTTGACGTTCACCCTAGCTTGTCACAAGTACTCTAGTTGGAATACTCAACTTCAATCTCTTTTTCTCCTCCTTTGACTTCAACTATGCTTTCTTCAATTTGTTTATAGCCTCCAATGTCCAAATTGGCTTTAGTGTCCTCTTTCCTTGCCTTCTCTTTTGCAAGTTCCATGTAGTCCTGTCATGGCTGATAGCCTGATATCTTATCAGCCAATTGCTGGTCCAAATGGGTTTCCTCTTGTGTTGTTCTTTAGAATCTCAATATTTCCTCTTCCAATTACGTGAACATGTGCGTAGTTGTTCTTCCTATCCTTCGTATCATTTTTATAATGGAACGTCGTGTTAAATGTCATGCCCATAAATTAGGCACGATAAAACTAATTTAAAACAGGGAAAATGTGAATTTTGTTGAAGCACATGAGCTCACAACACTACACAAGTGATGTCATAAGGGATGTCTAAACATTACATTTTGGTCTCGAGTCGTGATACAAAAGATATCAAGTCAAACAGGTTCTCCATAATGAATAAAAATGGAAACATCTTAAATGACCTCCAATTATTGTTTATTTAGAAGACAATTTTAAGGGTTAGGTGAGATAACATAGAAAACGAGATATAAGTGGTTACATGGTCTAAGAACCATGCATGCCCTCCAATCAAGCTCAAACAACCTAAATGACATTAGTGACCCTTAGTAGTTGAAAAAACTTGGCAACCCAACTAGGTTCATGGGCCATCTAGACAAGATTGGACCAATTGGTCCAAAGGATCTCTAGGGTTGAGATGACAAAATGGACGCGAACGACCCTAATGGCCTAAACTAGCTCAATGGACCAAATGCTTTAGGAAGGGCCAACGACCAACGTAGTCCCAACGCTAACAAGGTCTAGGTCAAATAATCCACCTAAGTGTTAAAATACATTCTCAACATAAGTCTAAGGGTTGCTAGGTCAAAAGGGTTCTATAAGTCACATACATTTTTTTTAATACAAGGTCACATGTTTACTTTTAATCTTAACAACACTTCCTAAAGTTATAAGGTCAACTCTTTTCATAGTTTAAGTCACTTTTAAATTAAAAGGGTCAAAACAAAGTTTCTAACAAGGGGGTCACTTAAGTGACTCACCTTTACAAAACCCATTTAATACAAATATGTTAAAGGTCATTTAAGTTTGAAAAGTGCAGTAGGCTCTCACAACCACTAGATCAAATCTAATCTCCATGGTTGGATGAAGAAATACCTAAAGGTTTCCCTAATCCATAAGGACGGATCAAATGAGCATTCTTAAGGAAAGAGAACTCATTTGCAAGTGTTTTAAGTGGAGAGGAGGAAGAGGAAGAGGAAGAGTGTAGAATGTTGCAAGTTTTGTGAAAACTCGACTGTAAAGTCTTTTTGTTCAATAATACATGCATGTTTTTGTTGTGTTTTTCCTTGTAGTTTTAAGAAGGGTTTCAAGAGAGCGACCTTACACCAAGCAAGGCCTTGAGGCCATTACTATGCCCCAAGTGACTTCAAGGCCCTTCCTTAAACAGTTTAGATTTCCAAGGTTGTTATAAGAAAATACAAAACAAGTTTTTGGTGTTTGGGCCAGGACCTCCCTCTCCATTTGGCCTTAGGCGGCCCCGACCATGGTTTTGGGACATGGACTTAACCCACGTTCTTCTTTTTTCTTAATAAAGGAAAATGATAGTTTCATGGCTGCCCCATAAATGCTAGGATAGGGCCAAGGCCTTGACCTTCCCAACTAGCTCGACCAAAAATACAAGAGGTCATGGCCATACCCAAACAATATAATGCCGCGCCCCGTGCCACGACCGTCCCAAATAAGTGTTGATGCCTTCAATCCGTGGGTGTGCCACTTCCCCAAATCGGTTTCCCAAAGAGAAGATAGGGGGCACCCCAACATTGACACAAGGCTACGACCCCCTACCACAAGCATACCTCTATCTGTTGTGCCAGGCTCTACATCCCGACCAACTACCAAGTCATTGTTGGCCCCCAAGACCGACCTTCCCCTATATGACAATGTTTCTAGATAGTTTTGGTTATCTAGTTTGTTGGCTAGATTTTTTGCACAGCTAGAAACCTAGGTAGTCATGAGATAAATCTCCCTCATATAACAGTTAGGCTCCCGTGTAAGATGTTTATCAATCTGATAAGTATGAATCCTAATAACTATTTGCAGGGGATTTTACTTTAATTACAAAGCTCATGAACCATAACTTAGCAATTCTGCAGCAAGTAAGCAACTATTTATGAAGTATTTTCAGAAGCGGGGAAATAATGGAATTTGGGAAAGAAGAAAGGAAGATATGTAATTCAACCAATAGTTTACAGAGTTGGTTTCATACACATGGATTAAATAAACAAGTAGATCTCACAATATTCAGAAGTAAAGAAAAATAAAAGCTTCTAATCTAAATCTCAGATAACGCAAAGTTTATCTAAAGATCCACACAGAAGTAAGAAGAAAATGCACCATGGACACAAAGTTCTCTGGAAATCTACCTTTATTCAATTCCTCAACTTTCACAAAAATGACATCAAGGGCTGCAGTACAAAGTCTAGAACTCAAGAATGTTGATTAACAATTTGTGATCCCTTAACCCGTAGGTTCTTCCTCTATTTATAGTGTATAGAGGGCAATTACAAATAGGAAGCTTTCAATGAATTGCCACATGTGGAAGCTATGAAAAAGAGAAGCAGCTGGCAGTATTTTCCTTTAAACTTTCTCTTTGTAGAACATGCATCTAAAGACTAAATCAATTCCCTGCATGTCTGCCACATATTCCCAAGCAAATGACTTCTTCCAGTAACTTGAAATAACGGCTTTTATAGCCAATTACCTAAGTTTTATAATTTTAATTGATTGCTCAATTGCTTTGTCGGAGAAAATAATATAAAGAAGAAAAGAGAAAAGAAGTTATTCCTGCTGCAACACTCTCTGTTTTGTCCCTCCATACTTTGCATGCTGATCCAATATGCCTTGTACTTTTGCTTCATCTATTTCAGCAACGAATGATCTAAATGATATCTCTGCCTTGAATCTGAGATGCTTTTTTCTCCCATATGTTGTTGAATCCTTTCCTTGATTCTCATCAAACTGGATCTGGAAGTAGTTGACTGAGATTTGCTTGTGGGTGCTACCTCTGACCTATCTTCCCTCTTGAAGCTTTTGCAGTTCTTCTCTAGTACGTGCACCATTGCAATGTTTGCCATAAACAATTCAGACAAAACTCATCACCTTTTATTTTTAATTTTATATGAGCAATTTTAAATTTTGGAAAACACTTCAGGTGAAGGAAAATACAAGTAGATTCAATGAAGGATTCAACTGGAAGATTGGGAGCACCTGCACAAGCTCCTAAAAGGAATTTTCCATGCAATGACTTCCACATGGGCTGCATTAGAAACAAAGATTTTTCCGGAAGCCTTTGCAATTATGAGAGTTGGATCTATTTCTTCCTTAGATTCTGACGATATATTCAGTGTATCAGACATTGACTTCCGCTTTCTTCACCAATATGGGCATAAATGAAGTATTTCTGCAAATAATTCAGACAAATATGCAGTCCATAGCATGAATATCTAATTTCTTCACCGAGATCTATTTAGAGATCTATTTAGTGATCCATGAATATCTAATAGCTGATTAACAAATTTTGATCCCTTAACCCATAGGTTCTTCCTCTATTTATAGTGTATAGAGGGCAATTACAAATAGGAAACTTTCAATGAATTGCCGCATGTGGAAGCTATGAAAAAGAGAAGCAGCTGACAGTATTTTCCCCTAAACTTTCTCTTTGCAGGACATGCATCTAAAAACTAAATCAGAAGTAAAGGAAAAGAAAAGCTTCTAATCTAAATCTTAGATAACGCAAAGTTTATATAAAGATCCACAGAAGTACGAAACAAATGCACCGTAGACACAAAGTTCTTTGGAAATCTACCTTTATTCAATTCCTCATCTTTCACAAAAATGACATCAAAGGCTGCAACACAAAGTCCGGAACTCAAGAATGATGATTAACAAATTGTTATGATGACCCTTTAACCCGTAGGCTCTTCCTCTATTTATAGTGCATAGAGGGCAATTACAAATAGGAAACTTTCAATGAATTTTCACATGTGAAACTATGAAAAGGGGAAGCAATTGATAGCATTCTCCCCTAGAATTTTTCTTTGCATGACATGCATGCCTTACAGCTGAAAATAGAACTTTCTATTATGCATGTTTTCCGCCTATTTCTAAGTAATTGACTTCTTCCAGTAACTTGAAGTAACGACTTTTTTAAAGCCAGTTACGTAAGGTTTACAATTTAATTGATTACTTAACTACTTTATCGGAGAAAATAAGAGAAAGAAAAAGAAGTTATTCTAGCTGTAACACTCTTTGTTTTGTCCTTCCTCCATACTCTGCATGCTTATCCAATATGCATTGTACTTATTCTTCATCTATTTTAGCAATCAATGATCTGAATGATATCTCTGCCTTGAATCTAAGATGTTTTTTCTTCCATATGCTATTGAATCTTTGCCTTTGATTCTCACCAAACTGGATCCGGAAGCAACTGATTGTGATTTGCTTGTGGGTGTTGCCTCTGGCCTGTCTTCCCTCTTATCCTTGAAGTTTTTGCAGTTCTTCTACAATACGTGCACCAGTGCAATGTTTTCCGTAAACAATTCAAACAAAACTCATCACCTTTTATTTTTAATTGCATATGAGAAATTTTAAATTCTGGAAAACACTCCAGGTGAAGGCAAATGCAAGTAAATTCAATGAAGGCTTCAACTGGAAGATTGGGAGCACATGCACAAGCTCCTAAAAGGAATTTTCCATGCAATGACTTCTACATGGGCTGCGTTATAAACAAGAGGATGAATTTTTGCCGGAAGCCTTTGCAATTATGAGAGTTGGATCTATTTCTTCCTCTGATTCTGAAGATATATTCAATGTATCAGACATTGACTTCTACTTTCTTCACCAATATGGGCATAAATGAAGTATTCATGCAAATAATTCAGACACACATGAAGCTCATAGCAAGAATATCTAATTTCTTCACCAAAACCTGATTATAAAACCTGCTGCCCTCAATTTTCAGACTTTGCTTGCATGCCAAGCAAGCCTAAAATATTATTTTGTTCCCCTGTGCACTCACATCAACATACAAATAGCCAGAATAATAAAAAGAAAATCTTTACAACCCTAGGCGCCAAAACTGGATACTTCCCGGCAATTAAAAGAAGTATCCAAGGGAAAAATACTTCTTTTTGGCTATAAGCCAAGCGAAAAATACAAGGGGCAGGTAGGTAAAATTTTACCCTGCCTGCTAGGGTCTAATTCTCCGCTTTTCACTTAAGTTGTCATGTTAAATATTAACCTGCCAGGAAACTTCTAAAAAAAATGCAACTTGCATGGGTGAATTTGACTTGCTTTACGAGAAAAACATCAGGGGCAGGCAGGTAAAATTTACCCTGCCTGCTAGGGTCTAATTCTCCACTTTCCACTTAAGTCATTGTGCCAAATATTTACCTGCCAAGCAACTTTTAAAAATACGACTTGCATTAAGAAACCATCATTCCCAAAAAGTGTGACTTGTATTATGATTTCTGCCTTTAAAATTGCGTGAAAATTCATCACTTAAGGCAACGTGGAAATTGGACGCGGAAGGCAGCTTTAAAAATCACGACTAGCATGAAGACTGCAAAATTTGCCATTTTTGGATTTTCGGTGAAGAAAACGCAAGAATAGAATAAAAAATGTCATTTTTGGAAAGGGTCCAGGAATATGTAGCAGTGAAAACTTGCAAGTGCCATAACTTTCACTCCATGGCTCTGTTTTCTCTAAAGTGCATGTTTTCTCGAGCTCTACACATTAGTGGCAGTATTTTTCTTATTTTCATAAAATCCATTATTACACCTTTTTGGACCAAGCAACCTCTTGCAATCTCCTGAAGGAACCCTAAGCTCTGGTTACCTTTAGACAAATTAATTAGCAATTAAAAAGACTGGAAAGCTTTTCAAAACCCTAGGCCTGAGAAAAGGCTTGGCAGGAAGAATGAATAGGCTACAGGGATTGCAAGATGAAAAACGAAGAAAAACCAAAACAAAGAAGACATAAAAACGAAAAACCCCGTCGGAAGTTGCAGACAATTGCTTTGAAAATAACCTGTCGATTAGCTGGTCAGTAAAAACTCTTCCCTGGTGAACACTCCATTGAGAGGTGGAAGCAATACTGGCGTGAAAATCCTCAGTAGGGTTCAACTGCAACACAATTTATTTTTAAACAAAACTTTATTTAGTTAATAAATAAATAAATACAATTCTCTCAGACAAAACCTGGCGAAGGGATAGAGTGAGTTTTGGCATGTGGGTATTTGTCGAATGTGGCTTTTTTGACTTTTTGGGGATACCTTAGAGCAATGCAAACAACTGCAAACAAAACAAACATAAAACGACCCGTTACTTTGAAAAGAATGAAATTTTTTAAAAGGGTAGTCCCAGATTTTAGGGTGAAATCTTGAGTACAACACAGTCCCAATCCACTAGCCACCCCAAGTGATTGGCTTCCCTCAAAGGTCTAGTGGCTCAATCACCCTATTCATAACCCTTTTGGCCACGACCTTTTTGGGAAATGTTAGGCCCTTAAGGCCTGACCTTTACCATAAGGTCGTCTAACCTTCTTAGGTCAGCCCTTAAGACCTATTTTTTGTATTTTAAAAAAAAAAACCAAATTACACTATTGTTATATTCACAAAAAACTTATTAGAAAGGATATGAATAATTCAAAAATTAATTCTAAATAGGAAATAATAGTGATTGTAAAGGAATTTAAACTTTATAGCACTTGATGACTTTTGTAATGACATTTCACTACGTTTCATGATTTCCTTTGAGTCCAAAAATTGATTTCTCAATTTCTACTAAACTATAATTTCAACCTCTTCAAGCTAACATGATTTGTTTAGATATTTACTGCATTGTGCAAGTACTGAATTTTTTCAAGAACCATTCAATCTTAATGGAAAAAAAGCAACTGCGGGCCTTTGATAAGAAGGCAATGTGATGATGACAGGGACTCCCCATAGTCTACAGAGTTGTATAACAAACTACACAAATTTGCAAACTTGTATACGTATAAAAAAATGCCTTATAGCATCTCCAAAGATCTTCCCTCAATGGAGCTTCCAACACTCTCTCATGGAGTTATTAGAGACTCTTGGTGTTCTCCCAAGGACCTAATCTAATACTGGTTACACTATTGACTTGGCTCTAATGGCCTACAAAGACTTAGCCGCTCTCGGCTGGTTCTTACATTCTCACATGCTTATTCCACGACCTCTTCTCGGTAAGTTGGTGAACTCCTCCCCGTTTTATAGTGTGCGCTTTACTCTTTTCCTACTTCTCTCTGCTTGCTGGCTCCTTTTGGATTTCCCGCTTAAACTCAAGTTGAATTCGGGCTCTTAAATGCCCTCAACCATCTTATCACCATCTGGTTGTCCTGGTTGCGCCACGTCGATTTGGTCATTGGGATCCTTTGGTCATGCAATCACTTTCAGGTGTCTTGATCAGAAAATTTTGACACCTTTTTTCTTTTTCTACCCTCTCGATTGCGCATTCAACGTTCATGCCAAAACTCTTTTCTGTCGTGCCTCGTAGTCTTCGAGCCACACCTTTGCATTCTTTCCACGCATTCGCTTTGAGATTTTAGGCCTCCTTCAAACTTTTGCGCACTCCATTGAGACTAAAGCCACTACTTTGTATCTTCACTCCATTCCATGTGTCCTTCGCGCCCTTCTCTTCTTCACAAAACTCTTGTGCACTCAACCCTTTTGGGTGCCTTGCCAATTCTCCTGTGCTCTACCTACTTCCTGTTGCGCTAAACCTCCGACGCTCCTCTCTTCTTTATTATGCATAACTTTTGCACATTACTGTGTAATCATCTCCTCACGTTCTTACGCCTCTTCTTCCTTACACCAAGCACCTTTATTCTTGTGCGCACCCATACTCACACAAAATTGAGCAAGATTGCCTTGGACCTAGGATGCTCTTGCATCAAACACCCGAGGTACTAAAAACTTGAGTTCCACCCCAAGCGGACTATGTGAGTGGTCGAACTACCCTTTGGACTATATGTGTAGATAGTCCCGACTTCTTCATCAAATAATTCTGTTTCCGGCCTTTGCACTTCTTTCGATGCGTCTTCTAGTCCTTAGTCACTCTTTAGTGAATCTTTCGTGCTATCCCGCACACCTTTGTGAGCCTCTGCTCACCATTGACCGACCACCTCCTCTAAATGGATCTCCCTTTCTGATCCTTCTCGAGAGTGCACTCGTCCTTGTTTATCCACCTCCACCTAAAACCTTTGGGGCTTTTCTTCTCTCCTGCCCACTCCATCTCTAGGATTCTTTTGCACTTTCCTTCTATGCACACTGCTCTCCTTGTATTCTTCTCTTTTCCTTATGTTCTCTTGTTGTTTCCTTTCTGCGACCTTCTACTTCTTTGCTCTCCTGCTCCACAAACTTTTTCTCCTATGCACTTCGGCGCTTTTTCTATCCACGGCTTCCGATGTGCACCACTATCCTTCACTCCTCTTTGTGCTTCTTATCACAACTTCTTCCCTTTGTGCATTTTTCCCTTGCACACTTGCTCCTCGTTGAGTTATTCCTTGTGCAACTCTTCCTTGCACCTTGTACTGCACTATTTTTCTTCATACATTTTTCCTCTCACATACTTGTGGGTTTTTTCCCACCTTTGACCACCCTTTTCTTGGTCCTCCTTTCCGCCATTCTCCTCCTCTGTCTGGGGCTCTTCGTTACTGCCCGTCTAGTTTCTTGCGCGCTTCCCATTGTGCACTCTCTACACACTTCTTTTCTCCACGCCAGATATCCCTTTGTGGTCTCCTCCTTTACTGGTCTCTATTAGACCGCACTCCAACTGCCGGTGCATCATCAAGATGCCATCCATTTGTTTGCAGGTCTCTTCTCATTTCTGCTTCATGGCTTCTCTACCATCTCATTCTCCTTTTTGGTGCATCATCATTGACATGCGCTCTCCTGGGTGGTTGTGGGCCACATTTCCTCTTCCTCTTCCAGGGTCAATTGTTCTTGGCCTCTCTCCGTCCTCCTTATTCTCTTGCCTGTAGGGCAACCTTCATGTCTTCTTGCAGTTATTTCACACTACTATCACACTTCCCTTGGTTCTTGCGCTCCTCTTATTTTGCACAATCTTTCGCACGCATGTCCTCGAGATATTCGAGGATATCCTTACTAGGTGTGCTCTTTTCTACACTTACATTCACAATCCTGTCATACTGCTTTGTTTCCTCTGCAGTGGTGCCCTTACTATCTCGTGTGTCTCCACCTACACGTTTCCTAACTCCTCTCATACTGCTTTGTTTCCTCTGTAGTGGTGCCACCTTTCTCACATGTTCTCCTATGCACTCTTCCTTTTCCACGAGATTCTTTCCCCTTGTGCATTTTGTTGCATGGTCTATCCATTCTTCCTTTTGGACTTCTTCCTCAGCGCAATGTGTTGTGATCCTTGGCCCTTTAGTTGGGACTCCACACACTTCTCACCATTCTCTCTCGATGGCTTCCAGCTGTGATATCAAGTCACTCTCCTCGTCTTCCACAACCATCTTCTTCTCAACTTCTTTCTCTTTCTCCCCCTGTGCAATATTCTCATGCATCACCATGAGGCTAAAATGCACTTCAATTCTTCTCCTCTTGCGTAGTCCTTTTTGCGCACTTCTGGGTGATTCTATCTTCTACTTTCACCCTTTTCTCAACTCTTGATTTGGCCTTCCCTGTGATATTTTGCGCATTGTCTTGTTGAACTCATGTGCTCGCTTGACCTTCATCTCTTCCGCTCACCACCGTATGGCTTTGGTGTTCTGCACCTTCATCTCTCAACGAGGATAGACAAAATGTTTTCCCGTCCTTGCACTCCTTCATTGTATTGGATCTACCATTGTAGACCCCATGGCATCCCGAGAAGGACATAAAATCCATTGGCAGGATGTCGCACAACACCTAATTGGTGAATCTTCTGATCTTCATCTCCACCCTACATTGCTTGTGCACAATGCCTTCCTGACTTTCTACTAACCAGGTCACTCGATAAGATTTGGGGTTCCTTCTCCGCGCCAACCCCAACTTCTGAACCATCTCCTCTGCCACTAGGTTATTGGTGCTTCCACTGTCAACCACTACAAGGCAACACTTGTCCTTGGTCTTGCACCTTGTGCAGGATATCTATCACTTGCTCTCTCGCCACTCCACCTTTGTTGTCTTCAGTAGCTGACCTTCTCCTAGGTGCTCTTCATTTTATCGCGCCCGACCTTTCTCTTCTTGTGCTTTCTTCACACACTCACTTCTACTGTGGGGGCCATCTCCGCGCTCTAGGACATTTGCCCGCTCGATGCTCTCTTTCTTCACATACATAACAACATCCATCGAATTTAATAAGTTTACCAAGGAGAAGAGAGAGAATGGTGGTTCAACCATCTCCTCTTGTAATGAAGAAAAAACATTATGCCAATAAGTATCCAAAAAAATAGAGCAATAACAACTGGAAAGGTAAAGATCATTTTAATTTTGAGCAGTTTGTTGGTAATGCAGAGATAGGAAACTATATTGATGACTTATGTCATAAAGTAGAAACTGATTACTCCATGTTTTCAGTCTTATTGTTAAGTGTTTCTCCTTCTGATGTTCAGTATGTGGAATATGGTGCATCTAGACATATGTCACATGATAGTTCAGTATTCCAAGAGATTTAGGTGGAGAAGATAGGGATTCAAGTTTCCTTTGCAGATAAAACTACATACTCGGTCAAGGGGGTGGGAACAATATCACTTTTACTTCCCTTATGTGATTTTACCAAGTTAAGTGATGTGTTGTATGTTCATGGTCTCACGAAAAATATCATTGTAGTTTCAGCCATAAGTGACAAGAATTGCAAAGTGGAGTTCAATGATCAGCAGTACATCATTCTGGACTACAATCTCCAACCAGCAAGGACATTGGTAAAAGGAGCGAGAGAAGGTGGGTTGTACAAGCTCATGGCATGTATTGTTACATACAATTCCCTTACCCTTTCAAAATTTCCATTGGAAGAGTTATGGCACAAAAGAATGGGCCATCTGGTTACTATGATGTTGTTTCTCTTGTACAAAGGATGGTTTAATCGTGTAAGGAATACCATATCTGAAATCTCAAGAATATGGAATTTGTAAAAGATGTTCCTCGGGTAAGCATGCCCAATTATCTTTTCCTTCTAGAAAAAATTGGTCTAAAGGCATCTTAGACCTAGTTCATTCAAATGTAAGTGGATACATGCCCACTCACCTTACGGGTAGTATTTATTTCCATACTTTCATTGACGACTACTCTAGAAGGACATGGATTTTCTTTTATATGGTTAAGGCTAAGGTATTCACTAAGTTTTTTGAGTTTGAGGTTTTAGTTGGGATTCAAATGGGAAGAGAATCAAAGTATTGAGATTTGAAAATGGAGGTAAACATATCTCAAAATAATTTAGCGCCTTTTGTAGATCTACAAGTATTAAGAGGGAGTGAACAATTCCTTATAATCCACAACAAAATGGGGTGGCTGAATGGAAGAATAGCTCCACCATAGGGACAACAAAATATGTGACCCATGATATGAAGCTTTGGATGCAATTGTGGATGAAGCTTGCAATACTATAGTTTATGTTCTCAATTTGTGTCCACATGGAGTCTTGAAAGAGAAGACTCCTCTTGAGGCATATTTATGCAAGAAGCCAGTGCTTCACATTTCCGTGCATTTGGTTATTGTAGACACCTATAATTACGCCTAAGCAATTTAAATACTTAAATTGCGCTAATTATCCCCTTTCTCACAAATTGACAACTTATCGTCAAAAGCGCTCATATTCCCTTTTATTGTCGTCAATTAATTACAATACGCTAATTGATTAAGTCGCCTATTCAGCTAATAGCTTAATTAACGACCTTCCGTTAATTATCACTTCCTCTATCTAGATTAATTAATTATTATTAATTAATTAGTCTTCCCCTTCATTTAACTAGTAAATCAATATTTAATTGATTTAATCCCTTTTTAATAGCCTAAATCGCACTAATATTCTTCTAATTGGCTTCTATAAGCTTACAACCTACCTTATTAATTAATCACCTTTGATTAATTAAAGCACCCCCCAACTCCCTATGACTTGCTAAACATGTATTAAACCCTTCTAAAGTAAGGTTACCTTTTAATAAAGCAACCTTATCCATTCCTAATCATGTTTTACCTTTATCCCACATTCATGAGGATGTATTGAATCCTTTATCCTTTGGGCTATATAAAGAGCCCTCCACCTACCTTTTTACTTACACCTAAACTCCTTAGAGAGCAAATGCAAAGCATATAGCAAAGATACTAAGAGCTTGCACCTTGCTTTCTTGAGAGTTCATCATCTGGAGGAGCTAAGTTTCCTATTCTAGCCTAAAAGTGCTAGGTCTTATGGGAGGTGTCAAAAGGGTCTTGTAGCCCAATTTTGATAAGCCCCCATTCCTAGGTTCTTGGAGATATCAAGGACAACCAAATATTGATTGCCATGGAGCTTATTTAGGTCCATTTACTTGTTTGTTGGTAATCTAGAGAAGTAGAGGTTTAAATACTTTAGCATTGTTTAAATCAAAGTTAAATGCATTATGCTAGGTATTAATCTTGTTTAGCTCTCATCTTTGATGGTGTTTAGATTTTTGTCATTAGCTTTGTTATAGAACTATTTAGGTGTTACTTCTCATTCATCTAACTTAGCTAAAAAGCACAAAACCATGCACACAATTATCTTGCATACATTCACGTGCCTATTGAGTGAAGATCTAAGTTGGACCCATCTAGCATCAAAGGAATCTTTAGATTTTACCTTCCTCATAAGGGGGAAATTGTTCTTGCCAGAGATGTGATCTTCAATGAAGATGGCTGAGATGGCTGATCCAAAAAGGCTGCTGATCCCATAATATTTTGATGTACCTGAATCTAGCACACCTCCAGTTGATGTACCTTAATCTAGCATACCTTCAGTTGATGAGAATGTTTCTGATGGTGCAGATCCTCTAGTTGAGGAGTCAACTCAGCCAAAAGTAGTTGGGAAGCTTAAATGGCTTATTTCCAATTTACAAGATGCTCAAAAGGTAGATGCAACTCTAAACTCTATGAGAGTTAGCCATCCTTCTTATAAATTTACCAGTTATGTTGCTCTTTGTTTAGCATTCTTCAAAAGAACCTTCATGTTTTGATGAAGCAAGAAAAGAACTGGTTTAGCAAGATGCCATGCAAGAGGAGTATAAGAGAATCATGCAAAAGATGTTTGGAATGTAGCTCCCATACACCAAGGCAAGAAGATAATTGGCTTTACAAGAAAAAAAGAACAGCCAACAGTAGCATTGAGAAGTTCAAAGCACGGTTTGTTGCAAAGGGCATTTCACCAATTCCGATATACTTCTGTTCAGGATGTTTTGTCATTAGCAGATTCATTTGCCTGGAGTCTGCATCAAATGGATGTTAAAATGCATTTCTCAATGGAGAAACTAAGGAAGAGACATCAAGCAGTCACAAGGATTTAAAGTCTTCCGTAGGGAAAACCAGTGTTTGCAAACTCAAGAAGGCTCTCTATGCCCTTAAGCAAGCTCCTTGAGCTTGGTATGCTTGCATTAACAAGTACCAAATACCTTTCCCAATTGGGATTTTCTAAGACAGCCTCTGATCCTAACCAGTGTTGTATTGTTGATTGTACGCACTGTAGATAACCTCATCTTGGCAGGTAACTCTTCTAAACTAATCATTTGGGTTAAGAGGGAGTTAAGCAGGGAATTTGACCTGAAGGACCTGGGTCCTTGACATTTTCCTTTGAACAAGATTGTGCTGAGATACTTTTCTTTTGGACGTGATATGTATCTCCATGTTAATATCTTTGTGTTAATTGCATTTAGCAACTAGATAAAATTTACCTGCATTGCTTAAGCTTGAAATACACAGTCAGACCCAAAGCTGGATAGAAGTATAGGAATGAAGAATGCTCACACACACCAAGGATCACTTCTGCAAGCCATTACCACAATGAACTAAGCCATCATACACAACAAACAAAACTCAAGATTGTGTCTATGTATGTCTCTCTCATAGATTTCTCATGTGATGGATAATACAATAGTCACCTTGGAATAAATAGCCAAGCTGATTTTGTTACACAATTGCAAGTGGTTGGAGAAAAAACTAATCATGCACTAAAAAACAACTCTTATGTGCACAACAAAAAGCCACAAATATCTCACAACTAAGTAACAACTTGAGCTAATTCAAGATTAACCCAAATCTAGTGTGAACCTAGACAAAACCAAGCTAAATAGCTAAAGACAATTTCTAGACTAGTGTGAACACACCAACACCCTCCCTTAAGCACAAAATTAAGTAGAGAGGAGAAAAGAAAAGAGACAAATCCTCTAATATGGGTTATGGCAACTAGCCCTGATTAGACACCCATGTACAAATATATAGTGTAATACTAAGTGTTCCTATGGACGCCAATCCATATTATCGGAATACATGGATGCTGATTCGCTGTAACTGCCAAGTCAAAATAAGAATTGGTGTTCTATACGAGGCTCACTTAGAAGAAACATTGATCTCAAAACAAATGTGAAAAATGAGTCACTGCAAGGTTTCTCAAAAAACCAATAAAACAACAAAAATGTATGGATAATTGAGATATGTTACAAGGTGTCCCAAGAAACAAAATGACTCAATACTTGAACACAATGTTGAAGAAGGTGCTTGGATGGAATGAAGGCCATCCCATAAGCATTGGGTGGATTGAAAGTCACTAAGGGACTCATTTTTGTACAAGTGGTCCGGATCCACTACTCAATCACTTAAGAAGAAAAATTGACATTGTATTCACCAGAATAGCGCTGTTCAAGGAGAATGTCAAGCTATCAAATGAGGTGTAGAAATTGCAAAAGTGTTCTCCAAAATGAGTGTAATCAACTGCCAAAAGTAGATGTTTATGTCCCAAGGGGTTAGCAAGGAACTCAACACCCAAAGAAGCAGGATCTGCACACGCCCACCCATAATGCTGATTGGGTGGAGTGATTTATAAAAACCGTATGAGTGGACGAAGCCCACCATTCAAACATAGAAGAAGAAAATTTGACAATGTATTCACCAAAATATGTAATGTCCCTTATTGGGATTGAATCTAAAAATAAGGGTTTGACTTCAAACCCAAATGCAAGAATTCTGATTTTTGGAACAGTGATCAAACCCTAGCAACGAACTATAATCGCACCTTTAGGGCATCAAAAACCAACTAGAAATTTTTAACAAACCCTCTAGGGAAGCGAACTGTAACAACACTTAGGGCAGCAATTCTCATGCAATATCAAAGCTAAAAATGATAGAGAATGATTCCAAATATTTAAACCAATCATGTAGAAATTATTCCAGCCAATATACTTCATAAATTAAGGAGAAACAAGTGCTAACACACAATTGGAATTAGTTAAATAACCAAAAGAAGTACAAATCACAAAAATAGCTGAAAATGAGGTTTCCTAACCCCAATAAATACCAATGAAGTGATAGATCAACCTTATAAATTAGGAGGAATCTAAATAGCAACACAAAATGGCAAGGTGTGCCCTAGAAGGCACTTAAACCCTTCTCCACCTAAGTTGCCACCATAGGAGAGGGTGCCAAATTGATGTAGAAGACCTTGATAACTCTTTCTTCTTAAAGAATTAGCTACCAACCAGCAAAATAGTCTTCTTTGAAGCCCTTGGAACCACCAATTGGAGAGTTTTCGTTCTTCAACCTTGAACAAGAAAGTGTTTCGTCTTCCTTGGCTGCCACACCAAAGGATTTTCGCCCTCTAGTGGAATGGAATAGAGCAATCTTCCCCAAAACCAAGTAGATTAAAATTATAATAGGGAAGTATGCCCAAAATGAGCTTAAGCAACCCCTTTTATATCCATAAGGTGGTGCCAAAACCCCATGGAGGGAATTCGCGATGACTGACCTCATTAAGGAGCTTGCTTTATCATTTAATTTGTCTTTGAGTTCCTCTAACCTAGCCGACCTACTTCATAAATGAAAATACTAAAGAAAAATGTAAATGTTAATAAAAAAACACTAAAACATCAACCAAGGACCTCCCTTTTTCACCTGCTTCTTGTACACAAGAAGTGGAATGACCAAAAAGTCTTCAAATGAATTAATTCGAAAAATGGGACATTGCAATCCTCCCTTACCGGAATTGCTTTCCCTCAAGCAATTGCAAGCTTGGCTGATCTGAAACCATTATCTCCTTCATCTTCTCATTATGTATGGGCACATCCTCAAGAGAGATAAGAGGTGGCTTTCTTGATAAAGCATCTGACACCACATTGTGTTTTCCTTTGACATATGCAATATCAAAATCATATGCTTGGAGTCTACTTACCCAATTTTGTTTCCAGTCATTCAATTCCCTTTGATGAAGAAAGAACCTCAAACTATTATGGTTGGTTTTGACCACAAACCAAGTATTTCCATAATTTGACCAGTGCATGCATGATGGCCAACACTTCCTTGTCATAGATGGAGAAATTTTTCACTTGTTCCTTGAGTTTCCGACTCTCATATGCAATGTGATGCTTATTTTGCATTAAAACAGGCCCTATACCTTCACTTGAAGCATCACATTCAAGTAGAAATGGAATAGAGAAATCTAGAACAAGTACTGGGAAAAAACCCATCACCTTATTCAGTTCATCAAAAGCTATTTGGGTTGCTTTTGACTAGCTGAAAGCTCCCTTTCGTGTTAGATTAATCAAAGGAATAGCACGTTGTGAAAAACCTTTCACAAATCTTCTATAATAGCAACATAATCCAAAAAATTCTCGTAATTATGATATATTGGTTGGTGTTGGCCAATCCGAGATGGCCTGATTTTTTTGCTGGTCTACATGAACCCCTTGTGCATTCAAAACATGCCCAAGTACAAAATTTCAGCCATCGCAAACTCACACTTGGATTTTTTGGCATAGAGGGATTGTTGTTCTAAAATGACTAGCACCTTATCCAAGTGTTGGAGATGCTCCTCCCATGTTTCGCTATACACCAAAATATTATCAAAGAAAACTAGCACACATTTCCTTAAATGCTTACCAAAAATTTGATTCATGCATGATTGGAAAGTGGTTGGGGCATTGGTTAACCCAAATGGCATGACAAGGAACTCGAAATGCCCAAAATGACACCTAAAGGCTGTCTTGTGCATATCTTCCTCCCTTACCCGTATTTGGTGTTACCCAGATCCCAAATGAATCTTGGAGAAGAAAACCGCCCCATGTAGTTCATCAATTAACTCATCAATCCTTGGAATTGGGTACCTATTCCTGATTTTCCTTTTGTTTAACATCCGGTAGTCCACACACATCCTTAAGGTACCATCCGTCTTCTTCACCAGTACCACGTAAGAAAAAAATGGGCTGGAACTAGGCGTAATCAGTCCCATTTCCAATAGCTCTTTGATGGTTCTTTCAATTTCTTCTTTGTAGATTCTTGGGTGGCGGTAGGGAGTAGTTATGACTAGCTTGGTACCCACTTCTAACTCAATAACATGTTGAAATCCCCTATCCGGTGGTAGCCTATGAGGTAAATCATAAAAACTTTGGCATGCCCATCAATTATAGGATGAATATCTTCATGAAAAGATTGTTGAATTGAAATAGAAGAATTAGAGCTTACCAATCAATGAGCTGCCCATGCAACCTTCCCTCTTTTGACGGTTCTTTCCGTGCTTTTGGCTGTCACAACTTGAGGAGTTCCACTCTTCATACCTTGTAGCACAACCTCCTTGTCATCCAACTTGAATTTCAGCTCCATGCTTTGATAGTTTTGGGTAAATTTTCCAAAGAATTTAGTCATTGGACTCCCAACACCATATCAGTTTTAGCAATACTATTGACATAGAAATCATCCTTCACCTTGTGCCTTCCCAAAAAGAGCACGAGCTAAGGAATTCTTCTTGTACATGGGAGTGTGAAGCCATCCGCTACTGTAACATTAAACCCCTTGAAATTTTCAGCCTTCAATTATAATCTTTTCACCAAGCTCTCGTCAACGAAATTATGAGTGGCTCCACTATCAATCAAAATCATGACTCCTCTCCCTTCAAGGTCACCTTTCACCTGGAATGGATGATATCTAGAGACACCAGACAAGGTAGCAAGAGTGTTGTCCAAACTCTCCAGATCTTCTTTTGGTTCATGAACTTCCTTTGCCTCATCAACACAAACTTTTTTCTTCTTTGCAATCTAAAAATACTTCGATATAATGCACATTACCCTTACCTAGGCAACTATGATCGAGAGACCATGGATCCTTGCAAGAGAACCACAAATTCTTCCTCCTTAGCTCGTTCCTTGTCTCACCCTCTTTGCTGGTGTTGAACAACTCCTTGTGAACAATTGGTGCTTGTTGAAAGGGGTTCTTTGGCTGGTCCAAAGATGGGGTTCTAGGGTGTCCCAAGGGTCCTTTTGGCTGTCCTCCACTTGAAAATACCCTTGGCTGCCTGCTGATCGTTGTTGTTCTAGGAGCAGCACCTTCAAGATCCAATGATTTCTTAATTGCCTCTTGGAGAAACAATGGGTCAAAGGCTCTTACCAAACCCTTGAGTGGTTTGGTCAAACCCTCAATGAATAGAACAATGAGTCTCCTTTCCATCACATCTATAATCATTATGGAAAGCCTCTAAAACTTAGCCACATAGTATTCTATGGTGTCTTGTTGTTTCAACTGTGCAAGTTCCTTAAACTGAACTTCCGGGTCAGCTCTATCAAATATCCCAAGTCTTCTACAAAACTCATCATATGAGTGGATAATATTGTGCCCTTATGTAACTATTCCATGAAACCACCACTCATGGGCAATCCCCTCAAAATGAAGGGTTGCAAATTTAATTGCATCATCCTCCGTCATAGGCCTCAATGATAGATGTGTGTCTAGCTTTTGAATCAATGCTCGGGCTGTCCCCTTATTGGAACCAACAAATGTAGAGAATGACATCTTACCCAAGGTACTTTGAACATTCTTTTGTGGCGCATTTGGTCTAGGCTCCGGCCTTGACCTTCCTTTGCTCACACCAATGAATTCGGCAAGTGAAATAGCTTCCTGGATCTCTTTTGGAAGGGCCATATATTCTTCATAGCTTGCTGCAATACTTTGCCCAACTGAATGTTTTGTTCCCACCTCCGGAATGGTTTCTTCCCTTGGAAGGAAAGTAGGCCTAGTGGCTAATCCCTTAGTTGATCCTTGGGACTACCATGAAGTATTAAGTCTGGATGAGCTACCTTCACCATTATGAACCCTTGGTTCATGAAATCTTTGTAGGGTTAGTGGCAACAAGTCCATGATATCCGCCAATCTTGCTTGCCCTTTAATGAGCTTGTTGATTTTGGCCTCCTGTGCATCTTGGTGGGCAATGCTAACCTCTTCAATTGGCTGATCTGATTTCTTCTTCTCTCTCCCTTGATAACAAATGTATCCTTTATCACCCTTTTGCATGAAACCCTTAGGATGGGAAGACCAAATCTCTGATACCACTGTAATGTCCCTTATCTAGGGTTGACCTGAATATGAAAACAATGAAATCACTTCAAACCCAAACTGAAATATATTATGATTTTTGGATATCAGCCAACTGATCAAACCCTAAGAACGAATTGAAATCCACATCAGTCTAGATTTTTAAGACCAGGGTCTAGAAATTAGTAAGCAATACCCTCTAGGACATCAAACTGTATCACCACTTAGGGGCAGCAATTCTTATGCAATATGAAGCTAAACATGATAGAGAATGCACTTCAGAAATATTTTAACCAATCATGTAGCAATTATTGCACCCAATAAACTTCACAAATTAAGGAGAAACAAGTGCTAACACACAGCTGGAAATTAAATAAATGACCAATAGAGGTACAACTCAAAACTAAGGGCTGAAAATGATGTTTCCAAACCCCAACAAGATACCAATGAAGTGAGAAATCAGCCTTATAAATTAGGAAGAAATCTGAATATCAACACAAAACACCAATGTTGTGCCCTAGATGGCACTCAAACCTTTCTCCACCAAAGTCGCCACCCTAGGAGAGGGTGCCAAATTGATGTAAAAGACCTTGATATTTCTTTCTTCTTCAAGCCCTAGCTGCCAACCAACAAAATAGCCTTCTTTAAAGCCCTTGGAACCACCAATTGGAGAGCTTTTGTTCTCCAACCTTGAACAAGGAAGGGTTTCATCTTTCTTGCTTTCCATACCAAAGTATTTTTGCCCTCTAGTGGAATGGAATAGTGAAATCAGCCCGAAAACCATGTGAATAAAGCTATACTATGGAAACATGCCCAAAATGAGCCTAAGGGACCCCTTTTATATCCATAAGGTGAGATCAAAACCCCGTGGAGAGAATTCCCCATGACCGACCTCAATAAAGAGCTTGCTTTATCATTTAATGTCTTTGAGTTCCTCCAACCCATTCGACCTGCTTCATAAAGGAAAATACTAAAGAAAAATGTAAATGTTAATAAAAGAAGCACTAAAACATCAACCAAAGACCTCCCTTGTTCACCTACTTCTTGTCCATGAGAAGTGGAACGAGAAAGAAGTCTTCAAATGAATTATGTTGAAAAAGGGGACAATACAAAATAGCTCTGCCAAAGGAGACTATCAGTCTGTCAAAAAATGTTGAAGATACAAAAAATATCTCTCAAGAAATGAGACGGACCTGGTGTGATGGGAGAGTCAAGCAATTGAAATAGAGGAAAAAGTGTTGATAATAGAGCACACACATGAAGGTAGAATATGATGAAACAACAAATCCTCCATGGCTCTGTATGACTCAGTGCGACGACATAATACTTACATAAAACACACCCACCAAATGATGCAAGGAACTCCAGAATGTTCTAAATCTATTGAAGAAGCCACTAGTAATATGAGAATTGCTCCTAAGACAACTGCCAAAAAAGAGCTCAACTAATAAAAAAGAGCATCAAAAAGTAGTCTGTGGACTAAAAAGTTGAATATTGAAGGTACCAAGCCTGTGGATCCCTCGTAGAGAACGCTTATGATACCGCCACAACTGATCTGAAATCCATCCCACATGAATACAAATGGTAGAAGATGATGCCTGTAGAGGACTAAGTGAAGTGAACAAATGGAGTATGCAAGAAAACATCTGTAATAGTGTCAGGAGGAACATGCCTAACTAAATCAGTCTCAAGGTTCTCAAGCCTGACTGAAGGTGTAGAAGAACTCGTGTCACTCAATATCATCATGAAGAGTAGGGCAAACAAAAATTAGAGTTGAATTGGCATCAAGTAATCCTAAGGAAAATGAAACACCTGCTTAATAAACAATGTTGTGGTGAGTATTCCAGTGAACAGGATGGATAGGAGTGACAATGCCCCTGCGAATGTATACCAAGACATCCGCCAAGGTGACTCATGGAATGGAGTATGCGGGAACCGAAAACAATTGTCTGTTTCTCAAAAGAACTAGGAAGATAAGCAGGTGGATCTGAAGTGGGATTATTAGAAGGTGCAACAACAATAATGGCAAATACATATAAAGCTTATATACTAACGAAATCAGGGTTTGTAGGTGCACAAGCAGTGAAAGTAGGTGAACTAGGAGCAGAGGAATGTATGTCCAACACATCAGGATGAGGGAGTGAAATTTTGTTCTAGAGGGAGTGAATAAGGGTGTGCTTGCTGAGAATGAGGGAGGGTAGAAAAGAATTATGCTTTTTTAGTTTTTTGCTCTCTTCTACATACTGAATTGAGGCCAATACAGAAGGCAAAAAAAGAGGCTGTAGAGAAGACACACTAAAAAAGTAATAGTTTGTTTGTGAGGGGGTTTGACAGCTTTCCAGACTGGGCCTCACCTGCCGATCTTAGACATCGAGATTTGTAAGAATGAAGAAATGTGTCACCAAGTACAAAAGTTCCCAATCATGAACTAAAAGAATGGTTGGGGGGTGCAGGTTTGGGGCGGTAGCCCCCTGTGGAGTTGAGGTGCAATGCCCCTTGTAGGGTCTGGGGGCAGCTTGTGATTCAAAGCGGGGTTGAGGGGCAGCACCCCTGATGCCAAACGCAATGTATAGTCTGCAGCCTATGAAATAGCCAAGAAAACACCCGTCGAAAAAAAAGACTCGGGATCAAAAAGATTGTAATCAAGACGTGAAAGCATTCTACCATTTTTTCACTCTAAAGTGAGAGGTTTGGAATGAGATCCTTTTCAGAGACTTGTAGAATCACTGAAACCCCCGATGTGTTTTATCTCTTTAGAGCCCAAGTAGTATTCATAGAGTCGGAAATGGTCCAAAGAGTCAAGGCTTACTTTGGCTTTCCATATGGTTGGGTAAGGAGGAAGTTTTAGCTATGATGAAGTTTCCCCTGAATACAGAAACCCTACAATCCTCGCTTTTTGTTGGTAAGATGCCCGAGTCACCATTTGTTTGATGTCTTGTGCTTATAATGATGTGATGGAAGGGTGAAGTCACGTGAGAGGTATTTACTTGTATGGGTTGGATATTGATGGATATACAGTGCAAGCTATAGGAGGAAGTTCCACATGGGAGGATTAATTGCCCATGGTTTGGTGTGTAGTCAACAGAACCCTATAATTCTGGCTCACCTTTACAATCTTTAGGTATTAGAAGGTGATATCCCTGTAGAAGTGCTGCTTTGTGGTCATTGAGCTAAATGCTGGTTGTAATGAGTTTTTTCGATTGAGTTTGCCAACAATTTGTGGCTTCCTTGATCATATCCTTGCTCTGTAACTGCAAAGAAACCCTGTTTGCCTGGTTCCTCTCTTCTATATTTTACTTTTAATTCTGAGCGTTTACTCAGATTAGCCTCAATAGCCATTGTTGTAGAAGATAACCATTCTAGCTTGCACAGTGCAATATTAATCTTGGGGCAAGCCAGAATTTGATTGGGATTGAATTCTGTTGAATACTAGTCTTATATTAAATCCCTACTTGAGTGAAGGCATTGACAAGTTGAACACGTCTAGATAAGTTATTGCCAAAGTTGAATCAGAACATAGAATTTTGACATAGCAGAGTTGACACCACAATAGCATAGTGCCAGAGCATAAATTTTAGTTATTACCATATTGGAGTTCAGTTTAGCACAAAGTAGCATCAGAATCTGTAACTCCTACGTGAGGAGCATGTTTGGATTTGTATCCACACAAATGAAGGGTTTTGGGCCTGACAATTTTATTAACTACTGAGATCATTAATTTAATAATCCAAAGTTATTAGAGCTATAAGTTTTGAAATAGTCATAAAATGCCTTGACAAAGTGCAGCTGCGTCCTTAGGTTTTAGACACAAACATATAACTGCAAAACTCAAATTAGATTAATTTTTTTTCTGTACCTCCAAGGATATGGTGATGCCAGCATAATTGCTATTGTTGCCCGTCGGTGCTTCCTATTTTTCCATTTCTTCTTCATTCTCCTAAATGGCTCAACTACTTTTCCATAAAAGTTTTTGAGCATCCCATAGCACAAAATGCTTTAAACTTTATCCATGTTTGCTTACTAGTTCCTTTTTAATCCCTCATTTGTAATGTTGTAAAGATGCAAGCAATGCAGAGATATTTCTTGATGAACCATAGAAACAAGTTTTATAATTGTGGGTATCCCTGACATACTAAACTTGAACTTCCAAGGAGAATATTTGTCTAATTTTAATTGTCCTATATAACATCTCTGAGGATTGATAAATTCTAGGAATAACTTCTTATAACAGGTTTCTTCCTACAAAAAAGAATAGGCAACGAAGGAGGCTGGAAAAAGAAATCACAAGCTGTGCAAGACAAGTGATTGAAGCAAGAGAGGACTATTGGCATTCAAAAGTCAGGGGACTACGGTACTGATCTACTTGGACTAATGATGAGCTTCAGCAAGAAAGAGGGTGGAGGAAAGCTGCAGAATAGCATGAGTATTACTATAGATGAAATAATCTCTGAATGCCAGACTTTCTATTTAGCTGGACAAGAAACTACAACAATCCTCTTGACATGGACCATGGTCTTGTTGGGAATGCATCAAGACTGGCAAGAGCGAGCACGCAGGGAGGTCTTTGAAGTGTGTGGGGAAAACGATTTTCCAAATGCAGACTGTGTAAATGGCCTAAAAATTGTAAGAATGCATACCATTAACCTTGCTCAGATTTCATTTTTTTCAATGATGGTCCAAAACGTGGTTTCTTTCCATAATATTCTGTTGAAGCTATTTGAAGTGTTGAGCAGAGGAAGCTATGCATAATAGTCTTGTCTTTCCCAGATATTGTTCTATTTATCAAAACTATAATACAAAACTTTGGTTAGCAGATAAAAATATGTTGTATCCTTTTTATGTCAGGTGGGGATGATTTTCAATGAAGCCTTGAGACTTTATCCACCTTTTGTTGCAGTTAACCGACAAACATATAAGCCAATGAAGCTGGGAAGCATCTCAATTCCTGCAGGTACTCAGCTTCAAATTTCAATCCTTCAAATGCACCATGACCCAACTTTGTGGGGAAACGACGTGCATGAGTTCAACCCAGAGAGATTCAACCAAGGAATTTCAAAAGCTGCTAAGCATCCAATGGCATTCATGCCATTTTCAGTAGGCCCACGGGTCTGCATTGGTCAAAACTTTGCTCTTCTTGAGGCCAAAGTGGTGTTGTCCATGATTCTGCAACGATTTTCCTTTGTGATTTCACCTCATTACATCCACGCACCTGTACATTCATTCTCACTTAGGCCCAAGCATGGAGCTCAAATCATCTTCCATGTGAATTAAATTAAGCAAAAAGGATCCTGCGTAAATATTTGGATGATCTAAGATCATGAACTGCTCCAATTTAAATCATGTTGTATATGATTGTGGTACTTTGGTAGAGATGCTTGATATGAAGCACGGTAAAGTGTCATGACATTGATATGTTACTACAATGCAAATTGGGATTATATGTAACTATGTGTTGATATTTATCAAATCTTACAAGATTCATGCTGAATGATTAGATCCTCAAAATATTAATCATATGGTTATGATTGTCACCATCCAAGGGCACTTGGTGGCCTGCTCACATTTGGCTCATATTCCCCATCAGATATAGAGGTTTGGAATTCACCTCAAAGGTCAATTTTTTTTAATTTTTTCAAAGGATGCACATTAACTTGCATTAATCAAAAATGAAAAGGTCTGAAGAATGCATGTACTTAAATGGAGATAATATGTTCAAACGCGGCTTATGACATATTGCTGCCACTTTCTTCCACTTATTTGAAAAGATTGTTTGTTTCCAACTTGCGCACTTGTTTGAAAAGAGAACAATGCTCGATTCTTTGAATATTCCACAAATGCAGCTTTGAATTTGTATTTATAGTCCTTTTGTTGTTAATTCAACCCAAGATTAAGTGCTAGTTTTATTTACAATAGTCAGTCCTATTTCTAGGCTTTTAGGTACTGTTTTAGTATTTCACAATGATTGTTCTCCTCCCGTAATTTGGGAAAAAAATGATTGTGTTATGTACCATTGGAAATTCTCGATGATATGAGTTCAACTTCACTAGTTCTTTTTTTTTCAAAGATTTTATTATTCTATTATTGAACCAAGAGACTTATTGGTTTTCTCGAAACATTACGGACAAACAATAGTGTGTAGCTTATAGCCTTATACAACAATGTTCGTGGGTTGCAAACATGGGACATCACTCACGATGTCGCAAGACATGCAAGACCATCATGGTTGTAGACAACAAACAAGTGTGCACACCGAACATAGGGTAAGGCACTCATATAATAGCAAACAATAACAAAAAATGTAATAAAAAAATATGGAAATAAATATCCCTATATAATAAATGTTGCACATAAAGCACCCGTTAGCATGTTAGAAAGATAATGAGTATGTCAAAATCATGTATAAGCCAGTAATGTAAAGTTCTAAGTACAACATGAAACTATAGCACCTATGAGAGACTGATGTGGATGCCCCCAACGACCAATGTAGGAAAGGTAATAGGTGAGCATCCATGCTGAGTGTAAAAGACATGTATCTGCGATTAAAACTAGAGAAATATTTGAACGTGCATGTGTGGATAATATAGATAAAATGACATACAAGTAATCTAAGTACTATGTGTAAGAAAGCGACCATGAACAAACAAAAGTAAGCAACAATATAAGCAACCATAATATGCAAAATATTGTGGATGGATGGAATGGAATGCAAAATGGAATGATAGGAGTTACATTCCCCCTGAGTGAATGGAAGTGTATGTAATGAGGTTCATTTCGTTTTCCCCCTCAGCAGTCAAGAATGAACCGTAAATGAGAGTGCATCATCGGGAAATGGTCGAGTAGTGTGTGTCATGTCTAGAGTGTTGAGATGAGCACGTACATGTAGAGATGATTATATGCAACATGTAGAAGAAATGTGTGTGAACCTTATAGCTGAAGTGTATATCATGAAAAAATGAATGTATGAGTGATGATTTATCCCTAAAAGCATATATCACATTAAGATGAATAAAGGGGAGTGATGATGTAGCCTAAACCGTATACCACTACACGATGAATAAAGTAAGTAATGATTTATCCTATAGCATATGTCACTATCCTAGAAATGTCACATGATGAAGTGTCAAATGATAATCTCATGATGAATGCAATGTCCATTTGATTTGTAAACCCTCAGAAGTCGAGTATGGACCGAGGAACTAAAGTGTTTCATTGTGTAGTGAGTGTAGTGTGTAGAAGACAATGCAATATGCATGATGATGATATACGACCATGGGATGAGTAGAATGTGTAATGTATGATGTATAATATGCAATGTGAGAGGTAATGTACGATGTAGAATAAGTGTAGTGTGTATAATAGTGCAATGTATAGTGTAGAGTGAAATATGTATAGTGTGCCTAAGAGCATATAGTATGCAGTAGGAGTAGGATGTAATGCTAGACTAGTAAGATATGAAAATGTCAATGTGGCAGAAAAAATGTAGAATGTATGTTGTATGACGTGTGATATGTGACAAGAATTAATGTGTAAGACCTATAGCGCAATGTGTGAGGTTCATGTGTAGCAAGCCCTCAACAGTTAAGTGTGAACCGAAGTACAAGAGTGTGTCATTGGGTAATGACTCTAGAATGTATGATGAATATGCCTAATGAGTGTACGAAAATGTAACCACGATAAATTTAGCTATGTTAAAACGAGGTGGGGGGAAGATGAATTATATACCCACCAAGTGCACATGAATGAATGAACTATCCAATGATGATGAAGGAGGAAGGTCCTCCATCTGATGTAGGAGAGGAAAGTGTATGACCATGCTCTAATAGCGGTGGTATAGTGAATGGATGTTGTGGTGATGAATTGATTCTATGTACATGTGAGAGATGAATGCGTAACGAAGGTCGTGGCATGACAAAATGCGTCGGAGATGGAGATCTACGTGAGGCAGAATACAAAGGTGAAGAAGATCCACATGGGATAAATCGAGGTGGTGATCTCTGCTGAGAGGTAGTTAGTGTCTGAGGAATGTGTCTATACCTATGTGTAGGACTAGTCAAACGATGTGGCTGCATATATAATGCTCGACTAGGTGAGTTAGGAGTAGATTGTGTTTTAAGCAACATAGAATGTGCTGTGGTAGAAGAAGTAGGTGATGTACTAACTACTGTACGGGGAGATGATGACAATGGAGTAGATGGAAGGGCACCATCAATAACAATGACTTGATTATTGTGAATGAATTTGAGTTACAAATGATTCATAGAAATGATCTATTGTGATTGACGAATCCAATTGAGACCAAGAAACATGTCACATCCCTTAACCGTGTTTCAAACGAGGAAAGGTACAAGCATAGTAAGATGACCAACCGTAACATGTAGTTGAATGACACCAAAGGGATTTTCGAAATGGTACTCGATTTGGGATGGAGGATACCTGATAGCTTTGACAAGTGAAATAGAACATGCGCTAATGGGACATGATGGGTCAACCTTAGTGTTATTGATGGAGGTCGAACCAATAGATGCATTAATGTGTAAAAGATTAGATGTAAACTTTGTATGATAATCAACATGGGAGAAAGAAATGATTGGTGGTGAGGCTTCAATGTTAGCAACTAATAAATCCAGGGCTCCTGATCTAGGAGGCGATACCGCGTGGTACGCATAATTAGTAGAAGAGTTTTTTGTCTTCTTGTCATGTTGTTGAGAGTCGTTGTTAAAGAGATTAAGTTTACCATTGTCGTTGGTTAGAGGAGAGATAGTAGCCTCTGGGAATTTTAGTTTGTTGTTATCAATTAGATCTTGGATGATTATTCAGAGTTTTAGGCATCTATTTATAGAATGCCCCACACATCGATGATAGTCATAGCAAAAGTTCTCATTGTAGTTCTTACCTTTCAGTCGTGATGGGTCTAACTCGAGTGGTGGGGGAAGAGTAATAAGATTGCTTTCGAGAAGTTGTTTCAAGATAAGATGTGGAGCTATTGGAAAATTGTTAAATGTGTGCCAAGATTGTTGTGTTTGAACTTCCTTAGTAGGAGCAATGACGTTGACAATGACTTTAGCGTCAGTTGGTTTAGTTGTAGATGGTTTGAATGGCGTCTTGCTAGGAAAATGAGTGGAAGACAAAGCCTGTTCTTGATATTTAAGCTTGCCTATGGATAGGAGTTTGGCCTCACAAAGCTTAAGAGTTTGGAAAATTTGATCAAACGAAGGAGAGGTTTCAAAGAGACCAGTCTCTTGGAGAGGTGGTAAAAGACTCTGAATGAACAAGTCGTGAATCTCATAGTCGGCAAACACGTTTGTCATCTGAGCTAGATTGTTCTTATACCTCAAAACGTAGTTAGCTAGATGTTCATTTGAGCCATGTTTAAGTTGTGTTAGCTAAGGGTAAGAGATTTTGGAGCCAATATTGATGGTTAAATGAGTAATAAATGTGTCATCTAGGTGCGTGAATGAAGTTACTACGTGAACATGTAAGTTGTAGAACCAACACATCACATAATCGTGGAGACTACGAGGGAAGAGTTTAGCTAAAAGTATATGATCATCAACGAAGTCAAGACAAGTGACATGGAATGCTCTAGGGTGTTCTTGTGGATCACCATCCCCATTGAAAATGAGAAGCTTAGGGGTGACAAAACTAGGAGGGAGTGGATAAATAGAGATGGCAAGTGCAAATGAAGTGTGCAATAACAAGGTAGAATCTAGAGATGATGATGCATGTAAAGTGGCATGTTGCAACTTACGAATTTGAGCTTGGAGGTCATGATAAAGAGAAGTCAAGTTTTGATTTCCAACGAATGAAACCTATCGTACATGAGAAACTAAGGGTGGTATAAAGTGATTGGTAGGAGTAGGAATAGAAATGAGAATAGTAAAAATATGAGGAAGATTAGAAGCATTCGGTTGAGTAGCAACAGAAGTGGATATGGTTGTAGAAGCGGTGAGTTCGGCCAAGTTAGTAGCTTCCTCACGAGAAACAAGTAAAAGTAGATATAGATTTTGGGGATGTTCGGAAAGGTGATCATTGATGGCCTTAAGACAAGATTTAGTAAATTCCTCATGAGAGTAGGCAATGGAAGTAGAATAAACCCTAGGATGATAAGATAAGAAGGAAGATCCTAGAAGTGTGAATGATCGAGTCAGGTTCACCAAAACAATTAACTAAAAATGGAAATGTGGGGATAATTAATCTAAGTTATGAACAATTATAATAAAGCAAGAAAATGCACTAAAGAAACTATGTAAATGATCTAAGCAACTATGAGAAAGGAAATGCTAACCCTAATGTGCAAGAGAGAAGAGGAAAGAACTCAACTGAATAAAGATGTTCGCAGGATAGTGTTGCAGTGATGACAGGAAAATGTGAAAGTAGGAACGACTGTGTAGAAGTCTCGAAATGGATGGAGCTTGAGGATCTAGCTGGATTGTAGCACTTGGAGAGGGATTGGGGCACCTATGGGCACTCTAGTCTATAAACTGGGTGCCCTTGTCTGTGTAAAAGCTCTAAAATTGATCTTCACAGGTTCGACAGATAGTCTGAAATCTTTGTTATTTGTCACATCAGATTCACCGAGCTACTTTAGATGTCACCAATAATCCACGATGAAGGAAAGACCTGCAAGACCCCAAAACAAGTATCAAACCCTAAAAAATAAAAATACATATGAATGGGTCGAACTGACCTCAGCTGCCACAATGGTGGACTTACTAATTGATCATTGCACTACATCTCAGACCCGATGTAGTTCTATGTGTGAGTGTGTGTGAACATGCCCTAAGTTGTTATTGTTCTAGTCACACTTTGTGAAGTAGCGAGACATAACTATGTGTAGAAAATGTAATAGAATGTGTGCATGGAATAGAATAGAATCCCTCCCCCTATGAAGTGTGATGCAAATGTCCTAGCCTTGTGCCTTGATGATGGAGCTATATGGATGCAAGTGATCTCCAATGCAATATATGGATGCAACTCTAGATGAGTGACAGTAGTAAGTGATGCTAGGTCCTTCATTATGGTCTCATAACTTTATATTTATATGGCTCTCTTGATCTAATTTCGTAATTAACCCTGAAAAGGCCGACTACAAGAAAGATAAAGATGTCAAATGGTTAAAAAGAGACCAAAAGTGGTGGTAAAGTGCAAAAATGACCGCGGTGCCCCTAGTGGAACAAGGGTGCCCATAGGTGCCCCAGTACTAATCTAGGCGCCCCAGTCGAGGGTAAAATAACGCGCGATGACAAAAGATGACTACGTGTGTGGGTGCAAGAGATCGGTAATGATGTAATAAAACAAAAAAGGATGGCCAAAGGATGAGGGTTAATTAGTGTAAGAGCTGGACTATATTTGCAGAATAAAATGCATGGAATAATGATATATCTTTCAATTCATTCCGGATGATTTACATAAGATGCAATTACCAATATATAGGCACATAGTTTCCTATAAATTAGGAAACTATTCTACTAACAAATACTAATCTCGTGAGTTGTTTGTAACAACCAAACAACTCAACACACATTTGTTATTAGTTGTTTTATATAACAACTAAATAACAAATTACTAATATAATAATAATTACCAAATGTAATTATTATCTACACAATGTAAATATTAATTCCTAACATTCCCCCCCTTAGTGTTTACATGGTAGAAAAATATACACACTCTCAAATGCAGTATGCTCACCCCTGTGGCATGTCCAACTCTGTGACTCATGACCTTGATCCAAAAGAAAGGCTCGCTCCTTCCATGGTTTTAAACAGGCTTACCACAAACCTTGAAGTGACAGGAACCTCATCAACTGTCGACCTCAGGTGGTTTTCTGGATCCTCCCACAAACCCTTTCAAGATCCATGAACTGACTTACTCTGGTGCTACTGTTCACCACTATGCTTATACATCAGGGAATTATGTAGGAAACACAACTTGCATATCTCAAAGCTGCACAATAGAAGAAATACAAAAAATATTTCACATTACTTCCTATAAGAATCGTAATGTTCTTAATCGTAGTCTCTGTCATTGATCGCTGCCACTCGATCTCAAACAGCATAGAAAACTACCACTGCCACTGGAAGCTTTCCTTGACTAAGTCGTTTTGGGTGCAAAATGGGAATGGAACATTGGTATGTATTCCCCCCCCCACAATGTGAAATTCCACTCAAATAGATACTGAGAAGCAAAATGCATCGAAGAACATACTCCTGAATGGATCTTGTTAGTTAGGTCTTGCTGCACATGGTCACTAATGCTAGTGAACGTATTCTTCTAGCTGACCATCTTCCAAAGAAGTACGGCAGTCAAAGGACCAAGTCAGTCAGAGGATCACTAACAGTCATCTGCGCTCCAACACAAATCTCTTTCCAACATCTATCAAATACCACATAAAACAGGAACATTGCAAACTGAAGCACACTGAGAAAATGGAAACCACACTGAAAATCATATACTCACACCATACATATGTCACCACAGCTTCTGTGCGGCCCCGTCGTTGGTGACTGACGAGAGGTCGCTAAATGACCTCCAACCTCCTATGCCTCCATCCTCCAGTTTTGTGGCTTCTAACTCAGCCAAATGAAAATTTTAAGCTCATTTGATTCCACATTGAAGTTATTATCCCCCCGCAATGTGAAACATTTTAGTTTTAGGACGTCGGGTACAACCGATAATGCGTCCCACAAAATAGCCAAAAAATATGATATTTTTCAAAGTGGATATTTTATCCCAAAATTAGAACCACTATAATGAGAATTAAGAAATAAACACTTTTACAAAAAACGGTGCTCAATTTTGAGTTACCGTGCAAAAGTTATTGAGGTTACAATTTCCCGTAAATTGGTCCAATTAAAATAAAATTGAATTTCCCTCAAAATTAAATTATTAAGCAAAAACTATAGAAATATATATATTTTTTAAACTATAGTTTTGCTAAATAATTAAAAAAAATGGACCAATAAGAAAAAACATGTGTTGCATTTCTTTTACCGAATGTGCATTTCCAGCCACAAAAACGTCTGTTTGACAGCAATTTCGTCATATCTACATGTTGAATCTGACCCTGATGTAAACTACAAAGTTGTGCGTCTTTTTCTCATCTTTTCAACCCAAAAAAAATCGCCTCAATCCGATGTTTTATGAGGAAGATATGTTCATTTTACTGAACCCTACTTGTTGTATTTTTTTGGACGGATTTTTGAATATTCTCTTTGGCCTCTTAAATCTTCTTGGCTCTCATAGGAATACCCTGCTCTCGTACCAAATGTAAGAGCTGGACTATATTTACAGAATAAAATGCATGGAATAATGATATATCTTTCAATTCATTCCGGATGATTTACATAAGATGCAATTACCAATATATAGGCACATAGTTTCCTATAAATTAGGAAACTATTCTACTAACAAATACTAATCACGTGAGTTGTTTGTAACAACCAAACAACTCAACACACATTTGTTATTAGTTGTTTTATATAACAACTAAATAACAAATTACTAATATAATAATAATTACCAAATGTAATTATTATCTACACAATGTAAATACTAATTCCTAACAATTAGTACTTGCTTCGCTCAAAAACCTTCTAAATAATACTATGAGACCGAGACTAAATAATGTCTAAAGTGCATAATTTTGTTTCTACAGTTTGAGGTTTATATATCGTTCATGTCGATGGAGACAACTATAACATGGAAATAACACGAATGTATGTAAGAACAACATATATCATATTTTTTAAATACGAATTATATATCAACATAGTTGCAGTTGTAACTTTTTTTTAGTGTTATAGTTATGTACATATAATGTTTAATCAAGCTATATATTTTTTCGCGGTTATAGTGCATTTGTTAACCAATAAACCATATCTCACCAACTATGATTAATCAAATATATTAAAACACTACAATAGTGCATAAAAATTGTTTAAAAATCAAGGGAACTATTTCTCCATGTTATATAAATGAAACATTATTAATGAGAAACTCTTTCCAAACTTTATAAAGCTTTCGTTATTGAATTGGGGCATATGGTGGTGCCCTTTTTAGAAAATCATTGTAATGGCTTACACATGACACAACCCCTCAACGAGGAAAATGACATCATTTTATGAGGAAGGTGCATACCCTCAGACGAGGAAAATGATTTCTTGGGAATTTGAGTCCCACATCGATGAACCAGAATTTGAAGTAAGCCATGGGGAAATAATGAAGGTACCAAAGTCAAAAAGATATAACTCCTTGGTAAACGCTCAGCGGCTATCAAACGAACAAATATGTAATGCGCTAAAAAAAGTTTCGGTTGAAGTAGAATCTAGGACCTTTAGGAGGAATGACAGGGTGAAGTTCCTAGAGGCATAATTAGAGAAGAAGGAATAAGATATTAAGGAAAGAACAAAGTACTTAAAGTGGGAGGAACTAATAAGCTCTTAACTAAGGCGTGAGTTAAAATAAGAGAAGGCAAGGGTACATGAGGTTTACAAGAAATTGGAGATGGTCATAGATGTTATTGTCTTAAACCATCTAGATCTGACACCACTAGCGTAGAAGTATGGATCCACCCTAGAGTACCTAAAGGACTTGACCCACATCCTAACAATGGAAAGGTGACCACTGGCCTTGGAATCTACAGAGGAGGCATTGATGAGAAAATAGGAGGACAAGATGAAAGTTATGGAAATTGTTTCTCAGTACAAGAAATTCCTCGCTGATGTGAAAGCCTCCGCCCAAGTCATTGAGGATGCCTATGACAACTACACCAATAGATAGCATGAGATGGTAAAATATGTGTGCATTTTTTATGTTTCATGTCTCATAGTTGGAATTCCAAATGTTATAATTCCACATAATGGAAAATTCACATTTGAAGCACCAATTGCACACATGTAAGTAATCCAAGCGAGATTGAAATAGTCCATATCAAATCCCTACTATATGTTTGAGCTCATATACAAGATATTTCTTGGGGAGGATTAATCTCATCCGTGGAAAAGGTGTGGCCCATGAAGGCATTTAATTTCCCTTGTCCAATCAAAATCCACAACAACCCACACCTTCCCCTTTTTTTGGTGATTGTTGAATAACAATGTCATCACAATTATTGATGGGGAGAAATTCACATGGCGTCACCACCTCTGGATGCCACTTACACTCCACATCTTCATGTCTCTAAATGATACGTATAAAACTACTAACACTTTCACTTCCGCAAATTTTTTCTACCACTCCTTACATTCACTAATATACCTATAAATTTCTTCTGCAACGTCTTGAACACCACCCCTTGTCTCATTCAAAGGATTTCCTTATACGATGAGATGTTATTTTGCGTTTGATTTTCACATTGTTTCTACTTTCTATTTTCGCTACCCTAAAAACTTTCCACCCTCTAACCCCTTCATCTTCACCCCTCTTCCTCTCCCAATGTTTCTCTCCTTCCAATATGAATCCTTCAAAAGATCCCCTTCAACATTTCCATCATACATTTAACGTATAATTGCTAGTCTAATATCAATCATAGTACATGTTTGATTTCTTGTACATTTGACTAATAGCATGCATACTACTAAATAACATGTTCTATAAAATTATTGAAGTATCTCATTGTTTTAGTGTACCTTTCACGTATGTAAGACAAGGATCTGTACTAACCATCATCCATGTCTCAATAGTAATAAACGTTTTTAAGTACCAAGTTTGATGCCAAAATGATATGTATGAGGAAGTCTACAAGGGAATTTATGTTCATTGAGATAGTTTTTATTCATTTAAGCCTTTAACTTGTACATGGAGAAACTCTTTTGTTGAACTACCTTTTGAAGAGTTTTGGGCCAAAATTATTGAAGTCACCCAAAGTCTTAGGTTATTTTTGGAGCTTCTACACCATGTTATAATTACAGATTACAAAATTTAAACAATATATTGGGGAAATAAAAAACAATTCTGTAACTAATTCATATAATGAAGATTTCAAAGTAAATTTATGCCTCTCTTTATTGCGACTTAAAAATTATTTTATTTTTATTTTTTAATCACAATTAACCCACCCTTACCTAATATTTGATAAGGGAAAATGGGAAATTTTATATAGAGATATTGTAGATAATATTTTTGATCTTTTTGTGTTCATATGTTTTTATAATAATATATAAAATATTTTTTTAATAAGTTTTTAGAATTTTTTAATATAGAAATTATTGTAAAAAATGTATCAAAATTAAAGTTTATGTAATGCATATTTTTGTAAATAAAACTAAAATTATTTAAAAGTTTTAGTTTATTAGTTTTTTTTTACCATCTTCTAGAGAACCTTTCCCTTATACTTATTAATTTGTTTTGAAAATTAATATCACCAATAATTCCATAGCTAAGTATCCGATTTAGAAGTACAAGGTAGTGAGATGGGGTAGATGTTTAATTTGTGTATAAGACTAGTTATTTGTTATGAATTTGCATTATTCTAATGTGCTCGTGTGTTTGTTGATTACTTGTCTAGCTTAGACATTTATTGGGATTGCTCCTTTTTTTTAATAGTCCTTTGACATGTTCCCTATGTTCTTTCCTTGATTTTTCCCTTTCACCTTATATTCTCTCTCAGGTATCTTGTTTTATGTCTATTAATCCTATTTCTAAATTTATGGGGATTTCCTCAAAACCATAGAATTGCGGTTCTAGTTCTTCATAATAGTATTATGATAACTCTAGTCCCATTTTATGTGCACGAGACCTTTTGACCTTTACATGGGTCCCCACGACCATTCTTAGTTAGTTTTACCCATATATTGTGTAATGGCATGACATGCATGCCAATAAGATCTTAATTGAATTCAAGAATTATATTTACATAAATTATTAGTGCATATAGGAAAATGAATGAAGTATGGAAATGTATCTTTTTGAGTGATAGAGAATCATCCCATACCAAATGCATTCACACGAATTTAGAGCAGTATTCAAGCAATCTAGGAAATCTGAAGACCTTAGGTATCATTGATTAAATCCTTGAATTACAATGTATTTCTTATTGACTTGTGTTACACTTGATGTGTTGGATTCACTGAAATGTTCCCATCAAGCGGTGTGATAATAATGGAGGGATAAAAGGGCCCCTTAAAAATAATTCCATTTTTATTACATTTATACAAGGTGTTGATGCCATATTGGTGTACTCCAAGGAATGAGAGAAGTTTCCTAGAGATCCAATCATGATTGTGGAAAAGAGAGAAAGGTTTTGGGATCCCCAAAGTAGGTGAATAAAGTCATGCAATTAGTTTGGCTCCAAATTATAGTTTCTATAACCATATTGCTGCGATGTTGGCTAAGGAGTAAACTAATTTTTTTAAGGTTGCCTTGTTGTTTAGATTGCACTACAATGTCTATTTCTTATTATTGTCTCTAGAATAGTAACAAATAAATATTATTCTAAAACATTTATCTTGTTAATTATTTATACTTCAAGAGTAATCTTCTATTCAATTAGGTCAAATTTTATTGTGTTGAATCGATATTGGCCCTAAATTGTAATGCATGTGGTTAGATGTATTACACTGTAAAAATTTGTTGAACCAATTAGTCTACACTCAACCTTAGAGTTTCACCTTTTGGTGAACCCCCAATATTGTGCATGTTTGTAGTATTATAGGGTTAGATATTCCCTCTTTGGTGATAAATCTAATTATTCTAAGGCTTGTCTTATTTCATGTTGGATTCTTTTATGTTAGATTCATTTAGTTTCAATTATTCTCTTCTTCTTCCTAGGATTTTTTGTAAAGCCATATGTATTGTATCCCTAATAGTTCAATTTATAAATTATTATAAATATAGTAAATTTATATTTACTTTAGCTATTCACATGGCTAGGAATATTCCTAGAAGTGAATTCATTATGGGGTGCTTTTAAATGTTTGTGTTTCTATGGGATATTCCTGTACATATGCTTGATCGACCCTAGTTGGTAGTAGACCAAACATGTGGGGTTAAGACCCATATGCTTAAGTTGATCCCTTGCAGGGAGCCCCATTTTTTGAAGACCCTTAGCCTATCATTCCCCATGGGCTTTAGGGATGTTGCAAGGGAAAAATTATATTAAATAATTAGATAATATTGCCTGGAGAGTGATTTTAATCATTTGACATTATAAAGCAATATTTATTTAATTATTTAATATTTATGGAGCAAGTAATGTATTTAATTATTTAATTAAATTCCCAAAATGTAAATTAAAAAGGGGAATTAATTAAATAATATTTAGGTGGATTTTAAATATTAAAATCACCCTTTGAAAAGGGGATGCCACACCTAGGGAAAATAAATTGCTTTTATTTAATAATTTCCCTTTCCTAGGGATTTCAAATTTTATGCCTCCTCACTTATAAAAGGAGTGTTAAGATCATTGTTAGACTCATGTTATGATGAGATTTATTTGATACTCCATGTTTGGAGTTGGGATGCATGCTCATTAATGCTCTCTCTCTCTCTCTCTCGTGAATTTACTGAGTTGGTTTTGATCAATTGAAGTATTCTCTCTTGTTCCATTTGTTGAGTTCTCTTGTGTTGAAGTATGTTCTTTGCATGATTCATACTTGCTAACATTGGCGACTTGCTTTGGGATGTGGCACATTTTTTTGATGAGGATATTTGAATGATTAGTGGTGATTTTTGATGTCTTTATGGTTGGAATTTAATGTTGTAATTATTCCAACTATGGAGACTTGATATGGGTCTTATTTTGGCATGTTTTAAGGGTAAATTATCTATAATCAAGATCTGATCTTTTTTGGCTTATTTTTGCTAAGTTTGGGCAGCTATTTTGAGTGTATTGAAGGGTTATTAAGTGTTGGAAATCATTTATGCAATTTATTCTAACCCTAACGGCTGGTTTGGGGATTTTAGGGGCTGTTTTGGAGGGGTTTCAGTTATCATAAAATTTAGATCTTTAGTTATTTGGAAAGATCTTAATTTATAGAATTATCTGCATTTTATTTGAAGGGAAAATATGGAATATTGAAGGAGTTATGAATTTTAGAAGATTTCAGTTGTTTGGCAATTATTTGGTTGCTAACAATTAAATATTAATTTCAGATCTGTAGTTTGGGATCAATTTAATTTTGAATGTGATTGTAGCAATTAGGAGAAATAAGGAGAAGGTGATTTTATAATTTTTGGAGTAGATTTGGTGCCTTAAATATGTTGTGCGAACTAACTTTTAGGGAAAAATTGGTTTCATGTTGGTTGTGTAAAATCTGATTTTTGCATATTACTCTTCATATTTTGTGGTCTAATATCCAAAATTTCAGCTCATTTGGATTTCTCTAGCCAAAGATATGAATTTTTGAAAATTTCAGCAGTTGGGGTTTGAAAATTAATTATTTTCCAGCAATGTGTGATCAAATTTATATTATTTCCTAACTTGTCCTAGACATGGACATTATAGTGGTATCAGAGCATGTTCTTCTGCACCTGTGGTTTGACATTGCCTATGAATTATGGATTTATCTACTGTAGGTAACATGAAGGCAAGATTTCAGAAAGTTGGTAGAGCACTAAAGCACCTACCTTCATCAAAGGATGAGTTGCTCAAAATTATGGAAGAAGCAGCAAGTTGTTGGGCAACAATACAACATGATGATTATGGATCCTTGCTTCTTGCAAGGGATTCTTTGGTGATGCAGTTTGCTAAGCATAAGTTGTTGGATCACAAAGATGGGGAAGTCAGAATTATGGTCATCTTCTGCATTAGTGAGGTCACGAGGATTGCAGCCCCTAAATTGTCGTATAGTGATGTCATCATGGAGGACATATTTGCGGTCATGGTGGGAAGTTTCTAAGGCCTTTGTGACCTTGCAAGACCTTTCTTTGGTAAGAGGGTTAGTATTTTAAAAACTATGGCAAAGGTAAGATCTTGTGTGATAATGATGGACCTAGAATGTAATGATCTTGTTTCTCACATGTTTGAAGTGTTCCTTGATGTTGTACATGATGATCACACTCAAAAGGTATTGGTTCCCATGCAAACCATTATGTATTTGGTGTTAAATGAATATGAGAATCCCCCACCACAGTCGCTATCACTTCTTAAGGAAGGATTGAGTCAAGAGGCATCACATGTTGCGCATACACTTGCCAAAGGTGTTCTAGAGAAATGTTCAAGCAAAGTAAATACTATGATTCTCCAAAGTATGAGCTCTTTTGTTTTTGATGGTACATTTTTAACATCTAATGATTGCATGGGTTTTAATGGGTGCAAGAAATCAAATTTGGATGATGAGCATGAAGAGGGCATTAGTGTCAACCATGTGCATGATAGAAAAAAATGGTGGCTAAAGAACTTATGGGAGACAAATCAGATTTGACGGATATCATTCACCTTCATCGTGAGCCATGTGAAGGACAAGAAGAGAGCATGAGTCCCATAGTTGCTCTAAGTCATTTCCCACATAACATGAGCATTGGTAAAGGAGAAAAAGGGGGTTTAGATGAAGAAAATGATGAGGGAAAGAGCATTTTCTTAAACTCAAAAATTCTAAGTTTTTGTAGATGTTGGGGGCAGCCCAAGGTATGATTATTCATGTCTATTTCATCCTTATATGTTGAGCTTTGATGAATATGGGTATCAACATGCTAGATGGATGGATGAGAGGTATTTTGGTCATACTATTGTTGATGTTTTTGCTCCTAACACTTGGGTGCATAAGGGAAAACTTGGCAAAACGAAAGGGATGACTAAGATTCTTTCCACAAATAAAAATCATGATAGTTGATGAGTGCATTGTTTGGCTCAATGATATCATTTCTTCAAGCCGAAAATACTCTTTTTGATATGACTTATTAATACATGGGGATGTTTTGTGTAGTTATATCTTAGTAGGTGTGATGCATTTTCCTTGTTATAGTTTATGAAAACTGATTATCACATGAACCTCCTACTAAATTTCTTTGTGAGATCAAATGTGATGATGTGTGCAGGAAGTGATCGATATTGCTGGTAGTTATGGAGCCCGAGTTCGGAGCACGCGGCAGGAGACTGTTTCCACCAAGTTGACCTATTAGTTTGTGCTTGTTCTTAACTGTCCATAGAAATTTATGTGTTTTAATTAGTATTTGGTGGACAGTGTTTAATGCCGCCTAATATGGCGAATCTTATAACTAATAGTATCTATATGAAGACTTCGTCTTCAGAACTTGGTAGTATTACTTTTGATATACTGAAAGAGATTATTTGCATCCATTTCTGGATATTTTTCACTGTCTCTGTTATGAAACTTATTCTGAGTTAATGAAATCCACGACGTTTTGAGAATCAAAGGTTGTTAATCCCTCTATCCTGAGGAAGAGCAAGGGCCCACTCGACCAAGGAGATAAGAGGTTATTTTGAGTTCATTTATGCATACAGTTCTTTGATTGGATTTAGTGCAATTGTTGTTTGAGAATCTTACATGTGTGCTTTGATTAACTATATCTGTTTTCTTCATTACTGCTTTCATTTTGAATATGCGCTTCTATTATGTAAATCTGGTTAGCAAGTAATCTCACTTTCTGCTAAGTTTCATTTATACAGTTGTAATTTCATTTGTTAAGAGTAGTGTGTGCGTATTTCATTTTCCAGCAGAAGATTAGTTGTTAGTTTCCTTTCATCGCAAATAGTTGAATTCCATAGAACTGTATTTAAATTCCGTAGATTTGAATTACATTTCCATAGAATAGTCACTAAACTAAGCAACCCCCAACAGACCCAACAGATAACTGGTTCCCCTAGACTCCATTGCATACTGCCTAGGACACAGCCCTGGTTTAGAATGACACTGAAAGAAATTATGTAAATTAAATGATTGGATGAATACAGTGACCCATCATTTTTGGCGTTATTGCTGGGGAAATAACCATAAGCACCATCGTTTTTGTTCCATATGATATGGGTGTTAATGGAGTGCATATAGGAAACCATTAGTTGTCTTGGACCTCGTTTTGAAAACAACCAACCTTGATGCATAGGTCGCGAGATAACCAAGGGAGATTTATAGCACACAATATTCAGCAAATCTCTCTAGACACTTCATAAGCAAGAAACACTAAGAGTGATATAGATTCCAACCCAACGCCTAGAACCTCTTCTGAGAATTTTGTATCCTCTTCACACCACTTAGCAATGGGGGACCTTGGGAATGCTGAAGACCAACCTTTAGGGTGAACCTTTACATATCCCATTGTCCTCGATGTGGATGAGGATGCACCATGAAAAACATCTCACCATCCATCCTCCCCATCTTTCGAGGAATGACCAAAGAAGACCCTGATCAGTTTTTGTTTGAATTTAAAATCCTGTGCCAGACATATGATTACCGAACTGACAATCAAAAACTCAAACTGTTTCCTTCTGCTCTCAAAGATTCTGCTATAAGATGGTTTATGGGGTTACCATCTAACTCCATTAATTCTTGGGAAGCCATGGAAACAACCTTCCTGGATAAGTACCAAGACTATTGTAGGGGAAGGGATAGGAAGGAAGAGTTCTTCTAAATATGGCAAAAGGAAGATGAGAATCTAGAGGATTATTTGGATAGATTCCTCTTTCTCCACAAACGCAGTGGGTACGAGTTACATGCAGACATCACTAAGACAATCTTCCTTAAAGGACTGGATGAGGAAACCAAGGATTCCCTCCATCTCATGGGAGGAGGAGACGTGCATAAACTCACCATGGACCAAATCACTGAGCTATGTAGAAGATACTCTAGAACGCGTGGATGAATACGAAGGAAACAAACATCCAAGTCTTTGGGTACCTCTGAACTTCTGGAAGAAATGGAAAACATGAAAACAGACATTCTGCTGCAATTAACATCCACCATAGATGGACTCAAGGTAAAATCCACCCCTGCCAAAGAACCGTTGGACATGTATTTCCCTAAGTGTCGGAAGAGACACCCCTTGAGAAAATGTCCTTTGGATGTCACAGACATGTGCTTAATCTGCGAAGTTACTGACCATGACACTAAGCATTGCACATTTTTACCACAATTAAAGGGAGGTTTAAATGCCATCTCTCAAACAAGTGTTGAATTAAACTTTGTCCAAAGACCAAACAATCAGGGTGGGTTCCCATCTAGACCGACTCAGAATCCCTTGAGGATGTCATGGCCAAATCAAGCCTCTCAGTCTTCTTGGGGACAACCTGAGTGGGCAAACTCAAACTGGATGACTTATCCATATCCACCACCCTGGATAAATCCCTACACTCAGCCGGGTTGGGCACCACCACCCACAACCAATCCTTGGCACAACCAGCAGTGGGGTGCTCAACAAAATTTTAGCCAAAATCAGTCATGGGCACCACCGTAAAATGGTAATCAACAACACAGGTTACAGCAACCACAACAAGCTTTAATTCCTCCACCTCAAGCCTACCAACATCAAGGACAAGCAACACAAACACAACTTTCGTCTCTACCAGTATCCAATCCTAAAAATCAACAGACAACTTCAATTAATGACACAGACCCAGGTAACACCATGCTGGTTAACACTATTGGTAATTTACGACTGCGATTTGGCAAAATATTGAACCCTCCTGTTGTCATCATAGAACTGCCTGTTGGTGCCGATAAAGAAGAAAACCTTGAGGGTAATACTGGTTCTTCACCAATACCAGATACACCAGATGATCAAATACCCAAACAGAATACAACCCCTTTTCCTGAGCGATTACATAACACTCAAACTGCAGATGAAACAAAACTAGTTCAAGAATTGAAAAAAGTACATATTGAGGTCCCATTGCTGCGAGCAATAAGGGACATCCCTGAACTAAACCAAACCATTAGAAACGAGTGTATAAAAACACTAGGAAGGAAAAAGAAATACCTAAAGACTATCATAGTTGAAGGGAATTTGGCTGATTTAGTTGTTGGCACCCTTATCTCACCAAAATATGGGGATCCTGGGAGTCCTGTCATTGCTATTTGTATAAACAACCAGTCAATATCTAACGTTTTGGTAGATCTTGGTGCTGCTATTAATGTCATCACAACATAAATGTTTAATCTATTATCCTTAACAGGACTTCAACCGACCAACACTATTCTGCAGTTAGCAAATCAATCCATTGATGTACCTAATGGTGTGGTTGAAGATATAATGGTCACTGTTGAATCATTGGAGTACCTAGTTGATTTCATGGTTTTGCAGCCTAAAGCTTAGAAGTTGGGATACCCAGTCATCTTGGGAAGACCCTGGTTGGTTACGGTTGCTGCATACATTGACTGTAGTTCAGGAAACATGACAATTCTAAATGGGCATAAATTCAAACACATTTCATTATACCCTCCTGCCCAGCCTTATACGAACAATTGTGACTAGGTATGGGTGGATTCTTTGGATGCTAACTCTTTGAGTTCTTCTTTTCTAGCCACTATTGCAGTACACAATCATATGGCGGAAGTTGTAGAGTCATATACACTGACTGATTCTAAGGACTCTGTGACTACGGAAATCAGCAACTATGGAATCCGGAACTCCAGTATTAGACATATCTTCAGCTATTTCTCTAGTAGACATTACCTCTGCTGAGTTTGGTAGGAAACTCTATGCTTATAATTCTGAATATTTAGTTCCTGATTTCTATTGTCCTTTAACTAATATTTTGTCTTTTGACGACATACCCATCCTGCACATGCTTCAGCCCCATGTTTTCCCATTGAATTCTTTTATCACTAGTACAGAGCTTGCTCTTGTGAATGATACCAAGCAGATGCTTATCAGTATGGGAAGAGAGTTGACCATAGGTAACGATTTGGAAGTCAATCAAGAAGCTAGGGTGCTTGAGGTTCTGAAGAAACATTCCCATGCTTTTGCTTGGGATTACACTGATATGAAAGGAATTCATCCTAGCATCTGTACACATCATATTTACACTAATGACGTCAAACCTATAAGGCAGCCGCAACGAAGAATCAATCCAGCATTGAGAGAAATAGTCAAAAGTGAGATCGAAAAACTCCTAAAGGTAGGTTTCATCTATCCTATATCTGATAGTCAGTGGGTCTCCCCATTAGTTATTATTCCCAAGAAGAATGGTAAGTGGCGAATATGTGTTGATTACAGGGAGCTTAACAAAGCCACCAAGAAGGATTATTTTCCCCTGCCTTTCATTGACCAAGTCCTGGACAATTTGGCTGGTAAGAAATATTTTTATTTCTTGGATTGGTTTAGTGGGTATAATCAAATTAGTATTACCCTTGCTGATCAGGATAAGACTAATTTTACATGCCCTTGGGGTACATTTGCTTACCGAGTCTTACCTTTTGGGCTTTGTAATGCCCCTGCTACATTTCAGCGGGTAGTTTTGGCCATTTTTGCAGATCTTGCTAACGACTATGTTGAGGTTTACATGGATGATTTCACTGTCCATGAATCCACTTTTGAAGAATCTTTGAACAACCTTGAGAAAGTACTCAGTCGATGTGAACAACACCAACTATCTCTGAGTCATGAAAAATGTCTAATGATGGTTAATCAAGGAATTTTCTTAGGTCACCATGTTTCAGCCCAAGGTATATAGGTGGACCCCAAAAAGATATCAGTCATCACCCAATTACCTACACCAGCTAATTAGACTGACATTAAAAGTTTCCTTGGTCATGCAGGTTATTACTGCCGATTCATAAAAGATTTTAGCAAAATTACCGCACCTATGTTCTCACTGCTAACCAAAGATTGTGTTTTTGAATGGTCTCCTCAGTGTCAACAGGCATTTGATTCTATCAAAGAAAAGCTGATGACGGCCCTTGTCCTACTGGGTCTGACTGGGGACAACCTTTCCATATCCACACTGATGCTTCTAATACAACTATGGGCACTGCCCTTGGACAAAAAGACTCAGAAGATCATATGTATGCAATTTATTTTATCAACAAAAATCTGACTCCTACGGAAAGGAATTACACTACTACGGAAAAATAATTCTTGGCTGTTGTCTATGCTTTGAATAAATTTTGTCATTACATCACTGGATATAAAAATTTTGTTTACACTGACCACTCTGCCATTCGATATTTGATGAACAAACCAGTGGTTGGCGGAAGGCTTATTCACTGGTTACTCTTGTTGCAAGAATTCAATCTCACCATTATAGATAACACTGGGAAATTTAATGTTGTTGTTGATTTTCTTTCTAGATTAAATGTTTCAGGTGATGACGAAGCAGTCCCGGACCAATTTCCCAATGAACATTTGTTTGCTATCTCGACTAAGACTCCTTGGTTCACTGATCTTGTGAATTATTTAACAACAGGGAAGTTTCCTGCCTATTTTACTCATAAGGAAAGAAGGTGATTGGTTAAAAATAGTGCAACATATAAATGGTGTAACGGATTCTTATTTAAATATTGTCCTGACATGGTTCTTCGTAGGTGTGTTCAAGAGGATGAGGTACACGACATACTGCGAGCTTGTCATGATGAGCCAGGAGGTGGACATTATTCAGTGAAACGAACAATTCACAAGATCCTTGGAGTGGGGTACTATTGGCCTTCCCTCCATAGGACTGTCAAAAAGTATGTGCGGCAGTGTGATGCATGCCCACGAATGGGAAAACCTACACTTTCTACGGAAATGCCCCTGAATCTTCAACTAGTTTTAGGACCATTTGAGAAATGGGGGATTGACTTTTTTGGACCATTTGATCCTCCATCTTTTGGGAAGGAGTATCTCTTGGTATGCACAGACTACGTCACCAAATGGGCTGAAGTTCAAGCATTGGCATCTGCCAACGAGGATGTTGTTGCTGATTTTTTGTACAATCGGATATTTCTGTGATTTGGAGCACCAAGGGCTATTGTATCTTATCAAGGTCCTTAAGTTGTTTCAAATATGATTGAACCTTTCTTGGAAATCTACAGAATTAGGCACCAGAAATCATCACCATATCACCCCCAATCCAATGGGCAAGTGGAGGTAACCAATCGAGAACTTGAGAATATTCTAACTAAGGTCGTCAATGCCGATAGAAATAATTGGGTACCAAAGCTTCCTGAGGTCGTCTGGGCCTACAACATGCCCTGGAAAACAACTACTGGTTTTTCTCCCTATGAGTTGGTCTTTGGGAAGAAACCATTGTTACCTATTGAGTTTGAATTGCACACCTGGTGAACAATATTGGAAGTTGGGATCGATTTGGATGAAGCACAATGCAAACGAGTGCTATAGCTGAATGAATTAGATGAGATGCGGATGGAGGTACAACAATAGACAGAAATTCTACAACATCAGTGAAAAACCTGGCATGATGCTCACATCAAAAAAAGGACATTTCATGAGGGAAATGGGTTTTACTCTTTGATTCCCACTATCAGCAGTTTAAAGGCAAGTTGCGTACACGTTGGTTGGGTCCCTATCAGGTAAATCAAGTGTTTGATAATGGCTCTATTTGGTTGATACCTATTGATGGAGACAAACAGAATCTTCTGGTGAATGGACATAGGCTCCGGATTTATCACTAACCACTGGATAAGAAGACTTTCACCGATGACATTCTGCTACACACAGACATGCATGCTGAGGAGGCTCTTTACCTCTTGAGCATGGAGTAATCAATATCTTGCAAATTCAATAAAGGAAGATGATCCTTCATTCGATCTTCTTCCCTTAGTTAGCAGTTTTTCTTGTTGTTTTTTCCAATAAATGTAGGAATTTTCATTATTTCTACAGCCGCTAATCATGCTTCATCTCGAACTGCAAGGCGTAGGAATCTATGGATATCGGCCGACTAAACGTGGCATGGGTAAATGCATTCTAACTTGCTAACGATATTTCCATGCAAAACATTTCCCCATGTACACATTTGTCATCATTGCACCATCATGAAATTATTGCTATATTTATTTCGGATCTCTTTCCAAATCCAGTTCTATGGATGACGGCATAAAAGGAGTAATGGCTCATAATCACCGCATGTCTTGAATGTGTTGCATTCTTCAAAGCCAGGATGGGTGGCGCTTGCTCCTCAATAGTGGGATATGCGCCGCCACAAAAATCTTAAACTCACACGGGTGGCCAGTCTCATTCACTATTTTTCTGCCGCCACCTTCACTCAATTTTGCGCCACCCAAGGAATATGGTGCAATTTGAAATTTAATGCTTCTACAACTACTTCTTGTCGTTGTTATATGCACATTAAGCACGATTGGTTTTACCAGTCACTAAATAGGGAGTGGGAGATACACTCTATTCTGGTTTTTTCTACTACCCTGTATTACTCACCTCCGACTTCAGCATGGGACCACGAAAGACATCAGAACCTGATTCACTGAACGCCTTACTCCGGAATGCCGCGCTTTCATAGGTATTTCATGATTTTAGATGGCTGGATTACATTCGCCAATTTGAAGGTTTCGATGAAGGCATTGTGGAAGAATTTTTGAATAATTTTGAGTCCACTTGTTCACAAGTTGGAGGAAGGTGGGTTGAGATTACCGGTCAGGTCATTTCTGACCTATCTGGCCTGCCAGACTTTGGTTTGAAGGTTATGATGAATGCTCCTCTACAAATCCTGATTGCTCTGTTTCATGATGAAGGGGAAGCATTCCCTGAAGTCATCCTGACTCCATTGGGTGTCTAGAAGGGTGTTAAGCGGACAAGTCTACCTAGAATCTAGAACGAAATAGTGAAGTGGGTCAACCAGTATTTTATATGCGATGGTCAGGCCTCTGTTCTGGGTGGTGATGCACTTAAAATGTTAATTCACCTTAAGAAGGGACGTGTCAACCAAGCCCTTTGGGTAAATCTTCCTAAATATCTCGCAGACTCCATTATTAAAGTTTTCCAGAAGTACAAGTCCAGTGGAGGCAAGTCTGTAATTAAACACCTAGGGTTGATTCATTTATTGTGCTCACACCAGGTCTTCTTTAGACCAAAGCAGAGGCTCAAGAGACATGCTGGTGGCAAAGGGTCCAGACCAAAGCAATTGAAATCTGGTCTCTCTTCTGCACCCCAGACTACCCTTGCACTGGGCCCTTACCCTTCACACAACCAAGCAGAGGCAGCTGATGTTCCTGAGCATGCAGACAGATTTGGTACTCCCGAGGGTCCATCCCCTTCCACTTCCGACTCAAAAGGAAAGTGCACCATGGTTCTGTCTTCTTCCATGCACCTATGGTCTTGGCGGCTCAGTTCATTTTTACAGTCTAGTGGTTCCCGATAAGAGACTTTTCCTGATGATACCGCCCCCATTCGGGAAGAACAACATGAGGAGGATCACCTGGCCGTTCCGGCACCTACTATTCCTACATCTACGGAAATTCACCCTGTGGTTCCTGAAGTGCTTGGCACCCAAGCTGCATCTTCTCACAACTATTTTGAGGAAATCGCGCTACTGAAATCTCAACTACAAGGTATGGAAGAAACAAACCTTTTACTGCAAATTGAATTTACACAACAAACAGTAGAGAAGGTTCATAAAATTGCTGCCCTACAGCTTGAAGTAAGTAGTTTGAAGCATCAGTGTGATAAGAGTCTTAACATCTTGGATAGATTCCATCAGTTATCCCTTCAGGAAAGGGAATTGAGGAAGGAAAATAAAAAATTAAAAAAGGAAATGGAATCTATACAAGAGGAAAAGTAAAAAGTAACATCTATTTTAGACTTTGTCTGTCCTTTGGCCCTCAAGCTTCTGTCCTCTAGGAAACCCTCTCCATTCTATAGCATGTTCGTCCAAGAACAATTTTATTCCTAGCATTTATTCCAATTGTGTTGTCAAGCTCCTCATGAAATTCCCAATGGCACTAGTTTCTTATCAATTTACAAGTGCAGTACTGCTAAGATTCAAAATTTCCTTTGTGAATTCTACCTTCATAACATGATAGTTACCAATGTGCTTGATTTCTTAATCAATTTATTTGTGGGTGTGTTGGCTAGATTTTCTGCATAGCATCAAACCTAGGCAGTCATGAGATAAATCTCCCTCATTTAACCGGTGAGGCTCTCGTGTCAGATTTTTCAATAAAAATGTGTTATTATCTATCAGGGGTTTTACTTTAACCACTTAGTTCATGAACCATAACTAAGAGGTTCTGCAACACGTAAGCAGTTGTTCAAGAAAAGAAGTATTTTATAGAAGAAGGAAGTAAAGGAAATACAAAGAAGAAATGGGGAAGATGTGCATCCCAATTAGTAGATAGCAGATCTAATTGCATGCACATGGAAGAAACTTAATAGATATGAACACAAAATTCTAAAACAAAGGTAGTTCTAGATCCAGATATAAAATAACACAAAGTTTATTAAGAGATCTAAGATTAAAAGTAAGAAACACAGTACACCGTGACACAAAGTTCTCTTGAAACCTGCTCCTTTGTATTCCTTTGCTCCCATTGGCTCTTAGGGGTTCAACACAAAGTCTAGAACACAAGATTGCTGCTTACAAATTCTGATAATTAACCTGAAGGTTCTTCCTCTACTTATAGAATGTAGAGGAGCAATTACAAGTCAGAAACTTTTAGTTGAACTGGCACGCACATGTGGAAGTCAGAAAAGAAACAACTGGCAATATTCCTCCTGGAATTCCTCTTTGCATGACATGTATGATTTGCAACTGAAAATAGAACCTTCTATTTTACACGTTCGTCACCTATCTCCAAGTAGTTGACTTCTTCAAGTAATGGCTTTTAAGCCAATCACTTAAGTTTTATAATTTAATTGATCGCTTAATTACTTTGTCGAAGGAAAGAAGAAGGAAGAGGAAAGCTGCAGTCTTGTCATTTTTCATGTCTGCATGTAGCTGATTCTTTTGCCTTTGATTCTCACCAAACTGGACATGGCAGCAAGCTAGATTTGGAAGCAAGCTGGATATTCTCAACAAGCTGGATCTAGAAACATCTAGATTTTGCCTTCACCTTGTCTTCTCTTTTATCCTTGAAGCTTTTGCAGTTCTTCTCTAGTACATGCATCAATGCAATGTTTTCCGTAGATAACTCATCATCCTCATTTTTAATTGCATATGAGCAATTAAAAATTCTGGAAAGCACTCCGGATGAATGAAAATTCAATGAAGACTTCAATTGGAAGATGGAAGCATTTGCACAAGATCTTAGAAGAAATTTTCCACGACTTCTTCACGGGCTGCATTTGAAACAAGAGGATGAAGCCTTTGTGCCGGAAGCTTTTGCAACTATGAGATCTGGATCTGGATCTGCATATGGATTTGCATCTGCATCTGGATATGGATCTGCACCTGCATAACAAACTCTGACAACTGGGCTATGGATGGAAAAGCTGCAGCTCGAATAATTCCACTGCTTTTAATCTGCACGCATGAGTGAAGTTTTTTCTACACGCATGAGTGAAGTCTTTCCTACTCTGGATCTATCTATCAATTCAGCAAGAGGTTCCGAGCTTAGATTCGTGTCTCCAATATCTGCAAATTTAGAAATGATGCATGACTCCGTTGTGCTTTCTTTTTCATCTTTCTTCGTCATAGCTTTGTCTATCTTTGTCTGAATAATTATTTTTCTTCTTATTTGACTGAAATTCTTCAAAACTGGTGCAGATCTGGACAATTCTTCAGATTCGGAGGACATATGCAATGTATTGGACATTGATTAAAGCTCTTTTTCTTTTGTAAAGCACCTATAATGAATTCCTAAGCACCTGTAACACCCATGCAAATAATTATGCAGACAAAGATCAACCTCCTTCAAAGCATGTCCCAAATTTGGAAGCTTTTAGCCTTGTTTCCACCTTTCCTGAGTAAAATCCTTCTTCAAATGGGGCGCACTTTTCCTCTTGGCTGCAATTCTTTACCTGTGAATTAAATAATTCGTCTATATGGCAGCCCATGCTTATATAACCCTCACAATTCTATAATTAATAATTGTCCTTCCTATTCCTGGCAATTAATTAATTAAAAATCATGCTTCTCTCTTTAAAAATAACATGTTTAAGGACAGCCATCCAATAAATTAAATTAATCCAATTTAATCCTTCACACTTCACTTCACTTAAGCTTCACAGTGTGCTTTGACCATAGCCACTGAAAATAGAATTTAATTTAATCAATTAATACTTTAAAAAGTATTATTTCCTTTTCAAAAGGGGCTGCATTAAATAATTAAATTTATTTAATTTTGGAATTCTATTTTTAAATTCTTTTTGTTCACTTCCCTTTGTTGACTTTTCCACAAGCCTGGGTGCCGAAATTGGGTGAATAAATATTAACAAATATTTATTTAATGCATTATTATTCACCCAAGGTGGGTCGCACTTTTTTGCATAATAGAATTCTTTTTTTAAGAATTTATGACAATGGGATTATTTACCCTACAAGGCAGCCCCGGAAATCCCATGATCCACTTAAGTGATTTGACTTTGACAATGAGATTATTTACCCTGCAAGGCAGGCAATAAAATCCCATGATTTCACTTAAGTCACTTTTCTTTTATTTCACCATGGGAATTTTTACCCTGCAAGGCAGACAATAAATTTCCACCTGCCTGCTGCCTCTAATTTTCCCACTGCAACTTAAATGAATTTTATATCACGGGAAAAAGTACCCTGCTAGGCAGGTACAAAATTCTCACCTTGCCTGCTGCTTCTATTTTTCCCATTGCAGCTTAAATCCTTTGTTTTCCAAAAATGCGCCCAACCCCATAGGGACTTTTTTGTGCACTTCGCTTTTTCCTAGTGATCCAAACCTCCGATGGTGACTTCCTCCGGGCATAATGTGCGTATATGTTTTTCAGCCATTCCAGGCCAAGAATCGGACTTACTTGGCAAAGGAATTGTTCCAGAGAAATTTCACAGAAAACGAAACGGGACAACACAAAAACATGAAAAATTGCCAAAAGTCATAAATAAAGCCCAAAACTTATTCTTTGCTAAAATCCTTTTGGTACAAGGGAATAATGATATGTTCGATCATAACAGAGTTAAAACGGAGCACAAATAGCCTCATACGAGGCTCAAAATAATTAAATACAAATTTCTCGCAGACAAATCCCGACAACAGAATATAACAATTTTGGGCATCTGGGTATTTAGCGAAAAAGGCTAATATGGCTCTGTGGGAATATCCTGACACAATACAAGAACTTTTAGGCAATAAAAACACAAAACGACCCATTATTTTAAAAGTATGATTTTTTTTTGGAATAGGGTAGTCATAGATTTCAAGATGAAATCTAGGCACACCAGGGTGATTTCCAAATCAAGGCCTTTTAGTCTGCATTACGCAATCAGATCATCTGGGGTCAGCAAATAGACATTTTCAATCACACCGCTCAGTCCATTGGATTCTACATCCGGCCAACTCATCACACTGATGTAGCCCTGCGGAAAAACTTTCACTCACTTTATTATTAGGCAGGAGTCGGGGTAAAAACTTCCTAGATTTTACTTTAATGTGTCATTGATTTTGAAAATTATAGTCAGGAGAACTTTGGGACAGCCTGATAGGCTTGTGATAGGAGGTGGGATACTCTGAGTCTGCCCTTGAAACGCAGGGAGGTTCTCTCTCCCTAAAACTTGAGCTAGAGCATGCGCAAGGGTGATGCGCTCATCACCATTATCAAACAGACCACAGAGCAAACTAGCCAGCACTACAATGATGAATGGGCAGGCCTCCAAGTACGTCCACCACTCCTTTTGAGCCCTCTCACTACCTGCCAGAATAATGCGGCCTAGTCAAATGATAGTTTCACAGCATGGGTCGAAATTACCTCCAACACTCAGGGCTGCAAGAACACCACAAAACAATATGCTGATCAATTTGAAGAATATGACATGGCTGAACAGCTTGGTAGGCGGGCAGGATGAAGATAAGTTGCATAGGGACATGCAATAGGTAAAGTCACGGGGAAAATGATGAGTGCATTGTTTGGCTCATTGATATCATTTCTTCAAGCCGAAAATACTCTTTTTGATATGACTTATTAATACATGGGGATGTTTTGTGTAGTTATATCTTAGTAGGTTTGATGCATTTTCCTTGCTATAGTTTATGAAAACCGATTATCACATGAACCTCCTACTAACTTTCTTTGTGAGATCAAACTTGATGATGTGTATAGGAAATGATGGATATTGTTGGTAGTTATGGAGCCCGAGTTCAGAGCACGCGGCAGGAGATTGTTTCCACCAAGTTGACCTATTAGTTTGGGCTTGTTCCTAACTGCCCGTAGAAATTTATGTGTTTTAATTAGTATTTGGTGGACAGTGTTTAATGCCGCCTGATATGGCGAGTCTTGTAACTAACAATATCTATATGAAGACTTCGTCTTCAGAACTTGGTAGTACTACTTTTGATATACTGAAAGAGATTATCTGCATCCAGTTCTGGATATTTTTCATTGTCTATGTTATGAAACTTATTCTGAGTTAATGAAAGCCATGACATTTTGAGAATCAAAGGTTGTTAATCCCTCTATCCCGAGGAAGATCAAGGGCCCACTCGACCAAGGAGATAAGAGGTTATTTTGAGTTCATTTATGCATACAGTTCTTTGATTGGATTTACTGCAATTGTTGTTTGAGAATCTTACATGCGTGCTTTGATTAACTATATCTGTTTTCTTCATTACTGCTTTCATTTTGAATAGACGCTTCTGTTATGCAAATCTGGTTAGCAAGTAATCTCACTTTCTGCTAAGTTTCATTTATACAGTTGTAATTTCATTTGTTAAGAGTAGTGTGTGCGTATTTCATTTTCCAGCAGAAGATTAGTTGTTAGTTTCCTTTCATCGCAAATAGTTGAATTCCGTAGAACTATATTTAAATTCCATAGATTTGAATTACATTTCCGTAGAATAGTCACTAAACTAAGCAACCCCCAACAGACCCAATAGATAACTGGTTCCCCTAGACTCCATTGCATACTGCTTAGGACACAACGCTGGTTTAGAATGACACTGACATAAATTATGTCAGTTAAATGATTGGAAGAATACAACGACCCATCAATAGTAAGCTTGTTGGCATGTGTATAATTGCAGACATTAGAGGGCAAAAAAATGACTTCATTTGCTCAAAGATGAAGCCTAAGGAGGCCTCACACGAAGTACAAGCAAAGATGCATGCTTTTGAGGTAGAAGGAGATGTTTGGGTTGAAAATCCAAAGGAATGTGAGGGTACTACATGGCACAAAGGTATGATGGGTAGCCCCAAGCATTTTTTTTCAGTTATGTTGCTTCCTTACATAAGGAAAATCCATGAGCTCAATGAATGGTATGATTTTCCTTACATTTATGATTTTTCTTTTCCATATGTGAATGATAAGGTGGAGATAAGGTGATGTAATCATGCACATACTATCATATGGTATAAAGATGTAAGTAACCAATTGTTTGCATTGACTAGTGCTTATGAGATGATTAACATGGATATTCTATTCATCCTATATCATGATAAAATTTAGTATTTTATTGTTGAGATATCAAGGGGAAGGTATGAGCATCATCTATGCATGTTTGAATTGGAAACCAAGAGGAATATGTGTATGCTTAATGTTCACACTGTTGTAATGTACTTTTTTGGTGTATTTGAGGACATGTTAGCATGCTTACAAGAGGATTTAGTCACATGGTACACTAATTTTCAGTTTGGAGCATCATTGATACATGTTACAGGTTCTTCTTTGGACCATTTAGCACTTCTTTTACATTGGGAGCAGTGAAGAGGAAGGTATGGTGTTGAGTTGTCATGTTATGTTCTGAGAAAAAAAGATAAGCATGTTTTATTTTCAGCCATGATAGTGAGAAGTACCACATTTGTCATGAGATTCACTTTGGATTAGTCTATATCATGCATATGATTGAGTTTCAACATTTTTTTTTTCTTGGGAACAATGTATTAAGGGTTGTGAAGATGAATAATGGATCACATGGACCACATTTTGCATGGTAAGAGTTTCATTTCCAGATAAGCATATGGATAGTCTTCAGTTTGTTATTGTTGGGAATGGAATTTCAGTTGCATGGGGGCCTATCTCATTCACTAGATTGTTGCTCATTCATGTGGGGAAAAGAATTCAAAAATATGATAGTTGTTGTCCTCTCATTTTTATGGAAGATATATTTATGACCGACTCTACTATCATTTTCATCATTCGGATGCTTCACATGTAGTTGATGATATGGGTGTTGGTACTTGATTTTGACTCATGGGTGACTATTTGGGGGTGGAATCCAGCCACTCCAATTCTGATTTTTGGAGATTACAACAACACTTGGGGCCACATTACAGAGTTTGGGGGCAACATGCCATGGAGACACATTGGAAAAGTGTTCTTCAACACTTATTTTTCTAATTTGTTTGCTTCATGTGCAGGTTTGAAGAAGAAATTACAACAGACTACACTCTTAACTCTTAGGAGAATGAAGCGATCCAAGATATTGCAAATGCTACTTCACTTGAGTGGCATGGGAGCACGGTTTTTGGAGTACCACACTTTTGGACACGAACACATGAACTTGTTATTGCTTGAGGGCAAGCAATCTTGGGAAGGGAGGACTGTAATGTCCCTATTTTTTGAAGACCCTTAGCCCATCATTCCCCATGGGCTTTAGGGATATTGCAAGGGGAAAATTATATTAAATCATAAGATAATATTGCATGGAGAGTGATTTTAATCATTTGACATTATAAAGCAATATTTATTTAATTATTTAATAATTATGGAGCAAGTAATGTATTTAATTATTTAATTAAATTCCCAAAATGTAAATTAGAAAGCGGAATTAATTAAATAATATTTAGGTGGATTTTAAATATTAAAATCACCCTTTGAAAAGGGGATGCCACACCTAGGGAAAATTAACTGCTTTTATTTAATAATTTCCCTCTCCTAGGGATTTCGAGTTTTGTGTCTCCTTGCTTATAAAAAGAGTGTTAGGATCATTGTTAGACTCATGTTATGATGAGATTTATTTGATACTCCACGTTTAGAGTTGGGATGTAATAATCTAGCGGTGATTAAGCGAGTTGATGGGAACTGACTACAGGGCGAGCAGAGAGTAACCCGGGTTGGGTTTGTAATGGTAGAGCGAAGTAGAAGAAGGACAATTCCATTCACACCACCATGGAATGGCATAAGCGATGCCATTTTTGTGAATAAATTCATCAGGTATGCAAACAATGATTTTCATGATTGTTTCAGCATCATGATGTTGACGGTCAAGTTTAATAGCAAGGGCACCCCATGAAATCCAAGATCTAGAGTGTTTGTAAAATAAATCACTCACCACTTTGATACTTTTTTCTAAAAATCCTAATGGATTTAGCCCATGAAGCCAAAGCAAAGAGGGGCATCATGGAAAGTAAAAATAAATGACCACAAGAGAGAGTAAGAGTTAATAGATAGACCGGATTTGAATACATCCCCCTTCCAAATTATGTGTGATTTAAGAAACTCCTAGGATTTCCAAATACTTTGAGCAATGAAAGTACCCCCAATTTTAACAGAAACATGACAGAGAAGAAGGGATTGGAAGTTGGGACCTTTCCAAGCTTGTTTACCCAAAGGAGAACCTTGACAAATGCAATGTCAAGTAAAATATTCCAGGCTTCATTACCTTCCAGGATACACATTAACCATTTGACAGATAGAGCTTGACCTTTAAGTTTAATGAAAAGCAACCCAAGGCCACCAACATCTTTGGGTCTGCAACAAATTTATCAGGGAACCCTGTGAAACCCCTTGTGACCTTTAGAATTAGCCCAAAGAAAATCCCTTAGAAGTTTCTCAAGGTTGGCATAGGCAACATTAGAAGGATCCCAACAAGAAGAATAATAGACATGGGTAGAGTCTAACACCTTGGAACAAATCTGAAATTCTCCTGTCATAGAAAGTGGTCTGGTAATCCAATAAGATATTTTGCACTACACCCATTGAACAACATAGCTCCAAAGTTGTGCAGAAGTAGCCTGGAAGGCAAAGGGACTACCAAGGAATTTGAATTGGGTGCTTGGTTGGATCCAACTCCATTGCAGACCTTCTAGCCAAGGAGGAATAGGGGACTGGGACTGTTGATAACATTAGGTTTTAGTCCATTGAATGGAAGATCTAGAAGCCAAGCCAAAAGTGTCAAGACAGTTCAAAGTAGTTTGAATAGATTGTTCCTCAAGGAGAGTGAGAAAAGATTCATTTGCAAAATGGCCATTGATGAGTTGTTGATTAATGATTGGAAACAAAATCCCCTTAATCAAAACCTTGAGAAGCACTCTGGGCTAACAGGTAGCTAAAAACTTCAACTGCCAACACATAAAGAGAGGGGGATAAAGGAAACCCTTGACGAATGGATCTGAACAAACCAATCTGGGAAGATTGAGCTCCATTGATGGTAATGTAAGCTCCAGCGTTGTTAAAAAACATCTACATAGTATGGACAAATCTTGGCCCAAATCTAAGAGCTTGAAGCATATCCAGAATGAAAGACCACTCAATCCGTTCATAGGATTTGGAATAATCAATTTTAATAAATAAGGCCTTCTGATTTGATAGATGGCCCATTCCATTCCTTCCAAACAACAATGATGTTGTCTAGAATGTACTTGTGTTTAATGAACCCAGTATGCTCACTCCGAACAACAAGAGGAATGAGATTGGAAACCCTAGTAGAAAAAACCTTAACAATGATTTTGTAAGACATATTGAGCAAGGTGATGGGTCTCTAGTTTGAAATTTTCTCAGGGTCTCCAGACTTGGGGATAAACTTGATGTTACCTTGGTTAATTAGCTCACCCAAAGAGTTGGAAGCTAAGGCTTTCGAGTTAGACATTATACAGATCGTTTCCCAAAGTATCACACATGGTTTGATAGAATTAAGAGAGGAAGCCATAAATACATAGATCTTTTCCATGGGCCATTTGAAAGGTTGTCTCCTTAAGGTCAGTGAGAGACATAGGTCTATCACACGTAACTCATTTAGAATGAGTGAATTTGCAGGGCACAACTTGCAGACATTTAGGAAGAGTCTCTTCCCTAGCAAGGGTGACAGGTTGCGAGGCAAAAATTCCATTATAATGATGGAAAAATTCTTGGAGGATGTCTGGTAAAGAAGTGTCCAGGTCCGGTAAAGATGCATTTCCTTGGAAAATATCTTTGATATGTATGGCATAATGCTTGGCTCGGAGCATAGCAAAAAACTCTTTGGAAGCTCTGTCTCTGATTTTGAGCCAATGTAGATGAACACGAAGCAGGGAACCCCTGGCTTTGTAAGATTCCTCAACTTTAAGTTTGTGTCTCCAATAGGTATCCTAGAGTTGAAGTTTTGATTAAAAGGAGAGGCATTAAGCTCTTGTGAGATTCGTTGGAACTCACGATATGAAGCCTCGTGTGCAACCTGTTGAAAGAGAGAAACTTGTTTCCATATATGTGGAGGAAGGTGCGGTGCCTTTTTATGACATCATTCCACCAAGAAATCCAGCCCTCCCTGACCAACAAGGTGAGGAACTCAGTTCCAAATGCGTTGAATATGTGACATAGTCCGAGCATGTTTTATGTGTGCAGTATTAAGATAGAATTGAGAATTGAATTTGCATTTTTAACAGAAGAAATCCAAGTAATATCAAATAAAATGGGGGAATGATCATAAATAAGAGCAAGTGTCAACAACAACAATAGGTTTTCTAAGATTGTGGAGAAAGATAGAAGAAGTCTTGACTTGGCATCAGTACATGGTCCAAATGCTAGACAATTCGATCTTGCTCCTATCGAAAGATGGACCAGGTGAACCAAGAAGATGAAGATCTATCTTTAAAAGGGATATGAGGATCAAACAATCTGAGCTTGTGCCTCAAATAGAATCAGACCAAGCATCTCTCACTCTCCTACACACCAGTGCATAGGTAAGTGACTGACCTTGTCTCTTATGGGAAGTCAACCATATTAAAGTCACCACAGAAAATCCACAAAGCATTAGGTAAGGAGTCCGCAAACCATCGCCAAAATAGAGCTCACTCAATAACATCATTGGATGCATAAATATTGGAAAGCCCGAGGATGCGTCTTTCAAAATAAAAAAGAATCTAAACCACTCGATGGGTGGGGTCAGAGCCCCAAGAAATCAATGTTGCGTAAGGTCAGGGGTAATCAATGTCACATCCCCTCCACATCCAGGGTCATGATTGGACGTGTGGTAAACAACATGGGGCAAGATAGTGCAAGCAAAAGACTGGAGTAAAAATCTTGCAAGTTTAACTTCTTGTAGACAAAGAACACACATATGATGAAAATGGATACAACTGTCCCTTAGTAGGTACCTCTGGGTGGGATCAGTAAGGTCATGTATGTTCCGAGAGTACACAATCATTGGACATAATCGAGGTACATAGATCCCTCATCATCAAGATTGGAGAGGGTTGAAAATTGGTTGTGAGACGAAGTGACTTGGGCAATATCTACCACTGACCACGAGCTATACGTTTTTCTTGCACGAATTCACCATCTTCTGTGGGAGGCCAGGGCTATGAGAAAGATTAAGGAGAGCTTTTCCAAGAAAATGGAAAATGGTTATCTTCCATGAATGGTGCTTCTGGTAACTTGAGGGGAAAAAGTACCAAGGAAGCAGGGAGATTTTGAGGGAAAACAGACACGAGGCGGTTAGTTGAGAGTGAGATGGGGTTAGAGCAGGCCGTGGGTACTTGAGGCATAACTTTTTTGACTAGGAGTGGATAAAAGAACTGACACCATTAGTACGTTAATTGGCCGATAAGAGGAAGTTGAGGGTTTTGTAGGGCCACGATGTGGGGACACCCTTTGTTGGTTACCGTGGTCCAGTCCATCCCAGAAGACGGGGCTTTGAGCTCCCCTTGTGAATTTTCTTATGCAACATAGGGTGAGATTCAACCATGAGAGGAAATTCATGAATCATGTGGTCAGACGCTTGGCAATGGAAACAAGTATTAGGTAAGTTAATATAAAGCACTCTTGAGAAAAAATGGGTTTCTCCAACTTTTATTTCAATGGTGTCTTTTAGGTCTTTGGATAAATCCACTTCAATACAAACACTGCTTTTGAGGGTGAGTGCATTGAAAATTTTTGGGTTGTTCTAAAACAAATAATTCGACCCAAGGGTTGGATCATATTTTCAACAAATTCCCACAAGGGGAGAGGGAGCTCAGGAAATTCCACCCAAACTTGGATTTTAAGCTTGGATTGCTCTAAAACCTAGAAGTCTCTAGTCCAATGAGAAAACACCACTGATGTGTTTCGAATAAACCAAGGGCCATGGTTGACAATGGCTTTGCAATGCTCAAACGTTATTGAAATGGAACAAGAAAAAATATCCTATAGTGAGGTTTTTCACTCCCTCAAGCTTAACACCATGATGTTGACAATGGTTATGAACCCATTATTTCAACATGATTTTAGGGTGACTCTGACCATACAAAGTAATTAACAAGGGGTGAATGATTCAAGCTAGTTACAAGCTTTATCAAATTCTAGTAATTTAAGCACAGCATCATGCAAAGGAGTCTCAAAGTCAAAATGATTACCTTGTTGAAGACCTTCAGGATGAATTTCCTCACCTTTTTGGGAGCCATGGGAGCCAAGCATTCCATAAACCAAACTTGCATCAATAAATGGAGGCAATGAGAGGGAAGCCATAAATATAGGTGTAACTATGCGAGTAAATCAAAAACCCTGTCAAAATCTCAAGAAAATGGCGGTATAACAACAAGCCAATAGGGGCAACAACAAGCATGTACCTAAACACAAGCAGAGCTGTTGTATCAAACCCTAACTATCTATCATTCTAAATTGTAGGCCATTTTTTTTTCTTTTAAAGATATTTTCAAACAAAGGCAATAATATTTTTGTTTAGAAAAGAATATCATAAAATGCTAATAGTGATTAATTCTCCATTATATAATAATTCTCTATCTTCAAAACAACTTACACCCTTTAATTACCAGCGTAATATGATCGAACACAATTAAATATGATAATTATTATACTTAAAAAATAAGAAAATCAGAGTAAAACAATTATTAATGTAAAACTATTAACTTCTATTAAATAAAATTAAACAAGTTAAATTTTAGGGACGATAGAAACCACTTCGTGGCACTAGTTTTTAATGTAAGCCATCTTTATTTTAATAAATATAAAATAAATTTCCAGTTGTAAAAATCTCTTGCAATCCAGACCTGTATCTTTTTAAAATGTAAACTATCTATATTTTAATAACTTATAAAATGGATTTCTATTTTAAATATGTCTTTAGACTCTTGATCTGCTCCGCCATGATAGCCAAATTTTAGGCTAGATGTCCCTCTCATGTTATAATTTCACATTTAATACGACATAACCGATTGCTACTGCACAGGCAAGAGTCAGACTATTCAGACATGGACCGGACGCTTTTATCTTCCCTGCAAAACCCATTTACTTCCAAGTTCCTAATCATTTTATACGGTGCTTGGGAAACCCATTTGTCCTTTTTGGTCTCATTTGTTGGTCCCCACGTGAAAAATAATTGGGCATGACAACTACTTCTAAGTTCCGTGATTGTATATCAAACTTGTTTACACGTGGAACATGTATGTAACAAGAGCCGCGAAGCGGCCAGTTCCTGCCATTCATGCTACAAAGATGTAATTGTATTTTAGCAATTGCTTAAGTGATATGTTGATTGTAAAAATTCAAGAAAATTAAATTTAATAGATTTTATGCCTATTTAAGAAATGATTTAAATGTTATTTAAAAATTTCAAGTCCAACATTATAGTATAATTGGAGTCTTTTTATCACTAGTCAAAACAAAATTAGCAAAACATGTAATGGAATTATTAATGAACATGAAATGTACAAAATCTAATATCAAAATCTCAAATTTAATCTTTTTAAATAGATTTCATATTTATGTATTTAAGATATCTACACTAACTCTTAAGTTATAAGTTATAATTTAAAAAAATTAAGAAGCAAAACTTTTAAAAAGTTTAAGAGGGAACTTTTTTTATTTACTTTGACAAATAAAAAACAAATGAATTAAGTTTAAATTATTTTGTTGTAAAATAATTAATATAAATTAGGTTATTAACATTGATTCTCAACGTTAGAATTTTATATTACTTACAAATATTTGTTTATAAAAGTTAAACTTTTAATTGTTTTTTATAATAATAAAAAATTGAATTTATGATGAAAATTTAAATGTTGTGTATTTTTGTATTGTTTAAAAAATGACAAAAAAAAAATACCATGACAAACAAGATTTTGACATTTAATAAATAAGAACAATGTAAATAAATGCTATTACTATTTCAATGGGACACATGGAATTAAATGAATTGACAAATTGACAAGGGTTAATAAATGCGAGGCCACTTGGCCATTTACAATTTTTTGGCTTAAAAAAATAGAAAAACTGTAGCTCAATAAGGGAGAAAAATTGTCAAATCTCCCTTTCTCACCAATCAAAATTCTAAAAAATTAATTTATGTGAAATTATATTTATGTAAATATGTCAATTCAAAGTTTATACATTAGAAATTTTGACATAGGCAAAAAAATTATCATTTGTGATTGGTCCATTGACAAAAATTATTGCATTGAAGTGAAAACTATAGTATTCCTGCCATAGGCAGGAACTAATAATCATCTCTCACTAAATAGGAATCAAGGAAGAGAAATAAATTTAAAGTGTGGTGGGTTTCAACTTTCAATTCGTGTATGCAAAATCAGCAAAAGGAAATCTTGTCATCATGGAATGGCTTTTCTGGGTTTCAACTGTGGTTTCAGCTGGTTTAGGAATTCTACTGCTACAACTAGCAATTGATATATGGTGGAAACCACTGCAAATCAAAAAGCATTTTGAAGCCCAAGGGATTCATGGTCCTCCTTATGAGTTAGTCTATGGAAATGCTCCTGATATTGTCAGAATGGCCAACCAGGAGAGCTCTAAGCCTTTGCCACTCTCAGGTCACAACATAGTTCCTCGAGTTCTTCCTGCTTTTCATCAATGGGTGAAAAAATATGGTACTTTCGTTCTCTTTCTTTGAAACGTTAAATTAAAGTCCAGTTCAAAAGCATTCCTGCTCATATTTCTTTTTTAACAAACATGGCCACTGTGGATGGAATAGTATAACTTGGATATTGACCTACCATTGGAGTAGTATACAAGAAGAAGCTAATCTAAATTTACCCAATTCAGAAGTATGTATATTTATGTGCGATGCAGGCCATGATTATGTTTTTTGGTTTGGGACCAAACCCAGGCTTTTTGTTCCTCACCCTGAGCTTGTGAAGGAGATATTATCTAGCAAGTTTGGGCACTTTGAAAAAATTCCATATAAGCAAGCGGGACCCAAGGGCCTTGAAGGGCTAGAAGGGGAGAAATGGGCACAGCATAGAAGAATTCTTAACCCCGCTTTTCACATGGAAGTCTTGAAGGTAAAATCTTAAAATCCCGCAATCATGAGAATTTGATAGAAATAAGTTGTACATAAATTGAATGATATTGAATCATAAATCTTATGCTCAAAAGATTATTTCTCACATACTATTTGGTATTTATACACCCATTATGACATACTTTTAAGTTTCTTTTTCCCTTAAGCTCAAGAATCTGTGTAATAAGATTTTCAATTATACACAAAATGTTTGAGTGCTTCACTTTTATGCTTGTTGAGTCTTACAGAGATGAGGTAGTTTTGTATTTATTTATGAGATGCTTCTGCCATGAAATCACACCCTGTCCTGACGTTTATAGTGCATCTTCCATGTCAGGGCATGATTCCCTCAATTGCAGAGTCTGGTGCCAATATGTTCAGAGAATGGAGCAAATTAATATCTTCAGGTGCCAATGAATTTGATGTTTTGAAAGAGTTTTCTGTTCTTACATCAGACATTATTTCACGCACAGCATTTGGAAGCAGTTATGCAGAAGGGAATCACATTTTTGATTTACAGGCCCAACAACTCCTCCTCTTATTTGAAAGATTTCGCAATGTTCATATTCCGGGTTCTAGGTATCATGTTTTAGCCTTATTCTGACCACAAGTTTTGTTTGTGCAAGTAATTGTTGTCAGGTGTTTCCTACATACTTTTTGGGGGATGCTGAAACACGGGGGCATTTTCAATGCATTTTTCCATCATACATCATTTTGCAAGAAAATTACACAAATCACTATATAAAGTTAATCATTGATATTTCATATGGTTCTCACAAGGGATATTATTATTATTTAACTCCACAAATCCGCTCATTCTCTCTCATTTCAATACTTGCCAATTTATAATTTGTTCACAAGTTTTCTAGAAGTAGTTACAATGCAGTTACAGCTAATTAACTTTACTCCTCTGGGCTGTGATATCAACTTAATGACTGCCACATTGGAATCTGTAGCCTGACTCTCCAGTACTCACCCGTAGATGAGATCTCCAAATTATAGAATTCCAAAAACACATTAGCTGCATCAAAACCACCCCCCAAAACACGAACCCTGAAATGACAATGCCACACGATTTAATTGCTTCCCTGGAAACAATTCTAGAATGAAGCTCACTGCAATATTTATTAGGATCTCTTTAGCAACCAACAGTAGCATATGCTGGTTACAAGACTATTGTAAAAGACTTTGGTGAGCGTTGCAGTCAGCCACCCTAGAAAAATAACAGAAATCGCCATAGACCCAAATCCTGAATGCAATATTGTAACGTTGGACAATACCCTTATACGACAATTGTTGTCACCTGTGACCCATTTGCTTACTTAATTGCTCTGAACGTACAACACTACCCACGCAATAGACTTTCTAGGAAATCTCCTTTTCCTTCAATTTACTTAATAGTGTCTCAAAAGTTCTGAATTAAATATCATAGGATGTACTTGAACTGTACATCCAACCACTGTACTTTAAGTTGGCTTAATATTAAAGTCATCAACAATGTGAGTTCTATTTTCCCTACATGTTCCATACTAAGGAAAATATCCTTAATCTCATTGAAATCTATTAATAGGATCTTCCACAAAAAACATGAACTCCAAATACACGATCTATTTCAATTGACATTTAGGAGAGGACTTACATTCATATAATTGAAACATACAATGTGTTATATCTGGTGTTCATAGCATCTTTCTTATGTGTAATTTTGAAAATTCATGAGTTGTGGGCTCTGCATGTTAGAGAACGTTTTAGGGTTTCGTACCTTTGTGGCATTGGTGTCATACTGCTGTATACAATAGATCTCGAAACGATTTTATGGTTTTATTGCGTTGAGTAAGTCTATCAATCCACACCTTTGGTGGTGTTTGTAAAAACTTCCTATATTAATGGCCGTATCCTCGACACATGCATCATTTGATGCTGATTTCGCTGGCAGACCTCTGGACAACCATGGCACCGAATAGGGCAAAGAAGTTTGTATTGAAGGTCTTCCATGATGTATTGGTTCAAACCCAAAAACCCCTTTACCTGATGTTGTGCTTGATTTGCTTGAATTTGACAAATCTTGCAACTAATTTGAATCTTTTACTCTTGTTGGTTATTTTGTTGGACGTGTCCCCCTTGAAAGTCTACTTAAATAGCAGATTCACAACCATTGGCAACGTCATGGTGTAAAGCTTGAGGGGGTGCAAAACATGAGCAACGATATTTTTTTCTCTTGGCTAATGCCAACCATTATAAGGCTATTGTCAACCATGGTCCCTAGTTTATTCGCAATACCCTTTGTTTTTTCTCATTGGACCATGGATTTCTAGGTCTCCAAACAAGCTAAGCTCAAAACCTAGTTTGGATTGAGTTTCTGGGTCTCCCTCTCCCTTTTGGGGCTTTGTGGAGCAACTTATCAAACCCTTGGGGTGATTCGTATGCCATGAATAACCCAAATTCTACATAGCTCGTCCACAAAAGTGAGGTTGCATTGAAATTGATCTAATTGAGCACCCAAAGGAAACTTTTGACATCCAAATTGGTGGCACCCAATTCTCGCAGTGTGTGTTTTACATCAATCTTCCGGATACTTGTTTCCGCTGCCAAGTTTTGGACCATATGATCCAAGAATTCCCTTTAATGGCTATTTCATGACTGGTTCCATAGGAAAAAGGTGTGTCAGAGAGCAAGACAACCATCTCCGTTGGTGATGGTTAGATTGTTGTTATCAATAGGAAGAATGTTTTGGTTTCCCGTAGTACCTCTAAGACATAAATTGTTGTGTATTGACCCACGAGTGGTCCCAGAGCTAGCTCCTTTGCTACTAATGGTAAAAAAGGTGCGCTCTCCTCCGCCAAAGTGCCACCACACTCTCCTGCACTCTGCAGACAACAACCTCCATTATGCCTCACAAACTACAACAACCTCCATTATGCCTTCACAAACTACAATTTTCACTGCACAATCAGCACAACCCCATTTTGGGGCAATATACACAGATGTAGAGGATAATGTGAGGACGCTTGAATGCAAAATTGTGCTTTACCAATCACCTAGCCTCTCTCCTTCAGAAAATGGGGAATATGTTCAAGAAAAATCTAACAGGCGACTTTATGCACAGTAACCAGAGAAAAATTTCCTTCGCCAACAAATTTGTAGCCCTCAAAGGTCTTAAGGAGGGAAATAACATGCATGTTGATGTTTCCCCGTGATAGTTTAGTCTTGGAAAGGGACGACTGTCAGAACTTTAGTAATATGAAAGTGTTGTGTTTGCAAGAGGTTAAAATTTTTGGCTTGCTTCTTTAGTCTTTCGCCTGCACTATTTGGCTAGGTGCACTTTGTTAGGTGTCTAATAATGAGCATGGCTGTGGAGGAGTCACCACACTACTAGCGCAAGAGCTTTCACAAAATATTGTTTCTTAATGGTTTGACCTTGCCCATCAGGTGGTGTGGACCCTTTTAGATTTTGATGGACGACTCCTTGGGTTGGCCAACGTATATGCTTCCAACGACGCCGTTGAAAGAGCTTTACTCTAGAGATGGTTGTAAAATTTGCTTCCCAATGCTCACTAGATACTCCTTGGTGATTTCAACATTGGGGAATCCAACGAAGAAAAAGACGGCCACCTTCCTATGCATTTGTGTGTTGAGAAGCGAGAGGCATGGTTCTACAAGTGTAATAAGCATGGTCTTTATAATACTAATCACCACCGAAGACAGATCTGTTTCATCATGGTTTAGCTGGTCAAAATTTAGACAAGGTCAAGACAGAGTGGTTAACAGGTTGGATCATGCTTTGCTTGCAGAGAAAGATTAGTTCTCCTTCTCTTGTTCCACCACACACCCTGTATCTATAATTGATGAAGTCATTCTTTCGGACCATCAACGAATTCACTTTTGTATCAACTGGAGCACTCCTCAAACCAAATTGACCAAGACCTAATTTTATCTCAATATTGCACATCTCAAGCATGAGAGAACTATGTGACACATCAAACGGATTCGGAACCTAGTTTCTAGACCCTTAGGGGACACAAGATTGATTGATTGGTGGGCCGATGCCATCACTTGAACTACCACCTTTCTTAGGCTATATGGTAAGCAAGTAACCATCTTCAGAAAATATGCTCATAAAGCATCATACCATGAATTCTATAGGATTTCACAGGAGCCTGACAACTCTCCTTTTAATGTTCCTCTACAATCTCAAGCCGCTCAATGGAGACACAAACTCGAAATTGAGAAATCTTATAAAGCTAGGGGAGCTCAAATGAGAGCTAAAATGCATTGGTTGAGAGTGGATGATAGAGTTACCAAAGAATTATTTTCTCTTCTCCACTCTAGACAAGCTGTAAACAAAATTAAAGCCATTAAAGATGCCAATTCTAGATTTACCAAGCTCCTGGACATTCTTCAATCCTTTATGCACCACTACCTTAGAGTGTTTGCTACCCAACCCTCTTCCCCATACATGAAGCAACTCTCCTGCAATGCCTTCAATTTGACCCCTACAAACTTTTTGAAGCACAAAGAGTTTCCTATGATAGACCTCTTAGTTTGAATGATCTCAAAAAACAGTCATGCAGATGGCCGCCTACAAAGTCCTTGTCATTGATGGTTTCCCTTGTGAATTTTATCAGATTCTCTAGGATACTATTAGGCCAGATCTTCACAAAGCATATTTTGAATTTCTTTTGTCTAACACTTTGGGAGCCCTCATCAATCAAGGTAATATCAGGTTCATTCCAAGGCTAGAGATCTTGAGCTTATTACTAATCGGAGGCCTATCATTTTTTTGAATGTCTCAATTAAAATTAGTGTTAAAACCCTTGCCCTTAGATTATGACGTCTTCCTCTCATTGTCAAAAGTGAACAAATAGGCTTTATTCAACTCAGGTATATTCTGGACAATGTTATTGTTGTTTTAGAAAGTATGGAATGGTCCAAAGTATTTGATAAAAAAAGGCTTGTTTCTGAAGATTGATTATGAAAAAGCTTATGATAAGTGTAATGTTCCCTTTTTGAATTTAAAGAAGAACAAAGACCATTAGCCTATTTTATTGTTTCCCATAGGCTAATGGGTGAAGGAAAGGGGAACATGGTAAGATTAAAACTAAGTGAACCAAAAACTAACTTTATGTCGGCCACTTATGTTTAAATTTTAAAATAAGAATACTTTTCTAATTTAAGCGGTCTGACATTTAATTAGAAATTAAAAGAAAGGGGAGGATACAAAAGAAGATGGAGGGATTCATTTGTGGACATCTATCATCTTGATTTTATGGAGTCGAGCACTTGTACTTCTACTTTCAGCTATTGAGGACGGAAACCCTCTTAGCATCCATCACTTGAGGATGAAAACCCTCTTTGTGATCAGAATTTGGGGATGAAAGACCTCATATTCTGCTGGTGGCTTCACACAGGAGTCACACTTGGGAATATCAAAGATAGGGCATCATCACACGGGAGCCACTCACATATGAGCGAAACAATATTGAATCAAGGCTAGGGCATCATCTTGGAAGGTTGGTGCAGCAGCTGGAGGGCAGCATAAGGTGCAATGTCGTGTTTTGGGAGGGCAATGACCTGCATTAGGGAATATCTACAAGATAACGTAACCCTTTTGGAGGGTTGACGTCACCCTTGGAGGTGACTCTGAGGAGCTGCGGCACTGGGAGCTTGAAAGGTCATCATCTCTCCACCAGTTTGTTATTTGTTGTTGAATTTGCAATTATATGTACCGCTGTAATGATTTAATTTACATCCTGAAAAATAAATAAATAAAAAATTAGATCTGAAGTTGTGTGGATCCTATACTTGTTATAAATTAATTTAATAATTTTCCAAAAGGGTTTTTCAGAATTTGGTGAATTTCTATAGGGGTTATGGTTCATTTTCAGATTGCTGTCGATTTTGAATAGGGGTTTCAGCTGAATTCCAAAATTGTGCTAATCTTAAAAAGGGACATTACACTAGGATTGAGTAGCCTTTCATCATTGCAATGCTTCAAGATTTTGGATTTGGCCCCCGGTTTATCCATAATGTCAATATGCTATTTCAAAACACAAAAGCTTGTATTACCATCAATGGAGTGCAATCACACAGGTTTGGGTTATATAGGTCAATTAGGCAAGGCTGCCCCTTGGCTCCCTCTCTATATATGCTTACTGCGGAAGGATTCAACTACCTCCTTGCCAATTTCTCTTCTAGAGACTTGGTGAAATGCATCTCTCTTCCTCATTCTAATTAACAACCCATCAATGCGCATTTTGCAAATTATTCTTTTCTCATCCTTTTGGAAGAAGATTAAGTCAAGAATGTCATGGAATGCCTCGACACTTTTTCCCTTGCTTCTGGTTCTTCTATTTAGTGGAGAAAGACTCAATGCTACAAATAGTCTCTCCCCTTCAAACCTCCTTAGTTGGAAGCATAGCAATCGAAATGGATTCAACTTGGTATGCAATTTTAACTTTTTTGCATCCATTTTTCTTTTCAGGATTCTCCATCTAAGCTTTGTTCATATTTTGTCTTGAGGGTAGAGAGAAAGATTGCTTATTAGATCACTAAGCCTCTTTGTTTAATAGGTAAGTTCCAAGAGTGTTCCAAAGTGTTGTCTGCCACTCATGTCTACTATTCCTTTTGTTGGGCTCCTTCCAAGGCTACCTATGTAAAATTGGAGATGTTATTGACAAATTTTCTTTAGGAAAATTTAGAAGGCCATAAAGATTTAGATAGGGTATCTAGGGATATTTGTTGTAGACATAAGGAAGCAGGGGGGCTAGGGCTCTTTGACATAAATCTTCAAGGTCACGCCCAAAGTGTCAAATGGATCATCAAAAGTTTAGAAGAGGCTAAGGCTTTGAGAATTTTGTTGAGGCATTGCATCACTCAAGGAACTTTTGGGCAAAAATGCGTGGGGTGGGCTTGATTTGTAGGGTCTTCCTCTTACTACTATGCTAGTTAAATTGGTGGTAATTTTTGGGTTATAAGTATATGCAAAGTCTGGGAATTACTCGAACCCAACCTGATATGGGTTGGAGAGTATGATTCTTCACCCTTCCAAGAAAACCAAGGAACACTCCAACTAGAAAAATTACTACAAGACAATAAATGATAGGTTAGTAACAAATAAAAGAAAGCATTAGGGATAATCTTTGAGCATTTATGACATGTTTATGGTGGAATATTAACCATGTACATGGGTTTAATCCTCATTAATCTCTCATAGTTTAATGCTAGTTATTTCGTGTTCACGAGGGATGACGAACATAAGAAGTGGTGTAACTATAGGTGTAGAAAATGGTTTAGATACAAAATTTCCCTAACAAATCACACCCAAGTTTGTAATTAGGCAATAATTAGATTTAATCAATAGTACAAACCTAATTTCAAAAAAAGTTGTATATCTAGAATATAGTAAAGCATAAGAAACCTGAAATTAAATTAAATATTGGAAAAGACTAGAGAATTAGGGATTGTAGGATTGTACCCAATTTCGCACAAATCTTAAGACAATTTTTTGATGAAACTCTTAAGGAACAAATGTCCAAAACTCAGCACAAGTGATGCCCAGAAAAATTAGACTGTCAAACCCTTGTGGCCATTTTTGTTAGAAGATGACCAATTTCGCATGAGGTGAAAATGGCTGCTTCCTGGCAAAAATAGCTATGTATGCACAAATCTAGATCTAACTTGACGACTGCATTCTATGTGCACTAATGTGTGAAATCTTGTCTCAGTTTTCCTGAATCACTCATAAAACTCCTATATATTAGTCTCCTTTGTAGTAAACGTAGTCCATTCTCAAGTCCTTGCAAAACCATAGAAACAAGGGATGTTAAGAGAAGCCTGTGTTATCCCTCCATTATTATCAGGGCCCTTGTGATTCAACAAAATTGCAAGCAAGAATCATGCAAGTCAGCAATCAGTCCCGTGTCCCAACCCTTATCTTTCTATGCATGGAACAACTAATATCTGATAAAATGAATTCGTAAATGCTTAATCTAGGCTTTTGGTATGGGGATGCTTCAAAAATAGAATAGTTTCTTCTCTTCGATATCAATCTAGTGCAAAGGAAATAACTCAATGTGCCTTGTCTCTCACATGTCTTCTAAATGTTCTAGTGCACCTACGTACTTATAGTCTTCTTGAATTCAAATTAGGACCCTATTGGCACACAATCCATCACACATTGGGTGGGAAGGACCACCAAAAGAGGTGCGAAAATTGATAAAATAGTGTCAAAGGAAAAAAGGGCCTAAAAGGGAAAGAGAGCCATTGTTGTGGGAAGGCGACCATTTTTGCATGGGCAAAAATGGTCAATGACCCATGAAAGTGGTCAAGGCTCCAAAAAATGCCAAATGCAGAGTAGAAAGTAAAGAGAAAGGGGCAAAACCAAGATCGTATGAGACATAACATGACATAAACATAGATAAATGAGCTCGACAAGTCAAGAAAGCAATAAGAGGAGTCGACGACACGAAAAGGAATGACGAAACAAGGAAATATGTCATAATACGAGCCTAACTTGAACCAATAATCCCACCAAATTTCCTGATGAACATCCTGTAAAAACTTACTAACCCATGGAAACTTCTTTCCTCAAACATGCTTTTGGGTGTTGGCCTCTCTAAAATAGTTCCTGCCTTCTTTGGATCCATCCTCATTCCATCATGGGAAACCACAAAACCCAAGTAAACCAGTTCCTCCTTCATAAAACTGCATTTCTTTAAGGCAACCAACAACTTTTCTTCCTTCAACCTCTGTAACACTTGCCTTATATATATCAAGTATTATTCTTTGCGCTACTAAAAATCAAAATGTCATCCAAATACACAAAGACAAACTTATCAAGGTATGATTTCAACACTTCATTGATGAGTCTCAAAAATGTGCTCAGTGCATTTGTCAATCTGAATGACAAAACAAGCCACTCATATAAGCCATCCTTTGTCTTGAACATAGTCTTCCACTCATCATTTTATTTATTTCTGATCTGATAATAGCCACTGTTCAAATCAGTCTTCATGAATTACTTAGCTCTACTCAAACAATCCATCATATCATCCATTCCTAGCAATGAATTTCATTGTAATCTTATTGATGAATGTTAAATCTGTTCACATCCACTATTCTCCATCCTTTTTTGGAGATAATAGTGTTGGAACTATGCATGGGCTCAAACTTTCTTTGATTAATAAGCCCTCCTCCAATAGCTCTTGGACGTTTGTCTTCACTTCCTCGTTCTCCATAGGTGTAAACCTAAATGCTGCCTTGTTTAGTAAACTAAATCTGGGAATCAAATCCCTAAGATGGCTAATGCTCTTCAAGGGTGGCAACCCTTCTGGAAGATAATTGGAAATGATCTCCTCATGCTCACCGAACAAATCCTTTAATTCTTTTGGAAATTCATCTGCCTTATGTGTTGTCCGAATTTGCATATGTTTGGGAACGGAAGCTAAACGTGCTCTCTCCTTCACCTCTTTATGTTTTCCTAAAACCAACAAAATATTTGGACTGTTGTCCACATCTTCTCCTTTTCCCTTCAATGGGCTCAAAGTATACTTCATTCCATCCTTCACAAGACTGTATGTATTCTCTCTACCATCATGTAGAGCCTTCCCACCAAATTGCCAAGGCCTTTCCAAGAACACATCACATATATTCATAGGCATAATATCACACAATTTCATCCTTATACGAACCAACCTGAAAATTAGCCCACCAATGTTCATTTACTAAGATTTGAGGTCCCTTTTGCAACCAAGACACCTTATATGGGTTTCGGTGTGTGATCCTCTTCAACCCACATTTCTCTACCATCTCATTTAACACAAGATTAAGAATGCTACCACTCTTGATAGTACATTGGCAGCACTTACCTCCAAATTTGCATATGGTTTTGAAAAGACTTTTTCACAATGGTTCATTCTCCTCTTTGGCTGGTTTCAGCAGCACTCTCTTCATCGTGAGAGATTCTCTATTTTCCGTTTGTTCTATATCATTGGGTGAAGCATCACTCTTCTCATTCACTTGTGCAATGTAATTCATAGCTTCATTTCTTCTACCACTGTTTTGTTGCACTTGTGGGCACTCAAATGCGTTGTGCCCACACCTATAACATGTGCTCATGAATCTTCTACCTCTTCCTCTACCAAAGTAGCCTCTTCCTCTTGATGGAGATCAGCTTCCTCTTGGGTATGACTAAAATTGATGTTGCGAGAAGTAGTTTCTTCTCCTTCATGAATATGTTGTCCTCTCTCAGTGATTGCTTGACCTCTTCCTCTTCATGTGTGTTTTTGTCTACTAGACAACTTGTAATCTGCCCTCAAAGCACATTGATTTGCTTCTTCTACTCAATGCAATCTTATCATTATAAACTCATCTTGTATAGAAATATGACGGCCATTCACCTACCTTGATATCTTATCTTCGTCATCTACACCATGACTAACCCAAATTGTGAGCTTGTAGAACTTCGTGTAATCCTTTACCTTCATCTCTTTTTGCCTCAATTTTTGCAATTTCTTGAACAAATTTAGTTGATAATCATAGGGTAAAAACTTACCTTCCAACTTTGCAACCATTATATTCCAAGATTGATTTTGTTCTTGTTTCTTCTAAATCTTTCCATTTGCACATGATCCCACCACAAGGATGCATGTCCCTTCAACTTTGTGCAAGCAAGCTTCACCCTTTTAAGATCCTCCATATGCTCATATTCAAAATAATTTTCCAACTATGTGATCTAATGAATGAGTTCCTCGAGACATAAAATTCCTATTAATTAGGGATGTCCAATCTTGAATTTCCTCCCATCTTGGCAATCGCCATCGAGAATCTATCTTCTGGTTCATCTACCAGCTCTTCAAGATGAACCTTAGGTGCTCATTCTTCTTCATCTTCACTTATTTTTGCTGCAACTCATCTCCGTCGAGCAGTTTCCATAGCATCCAATTTTTGTTGGATTCTTATCATCATCTCTACCAAGCAATTCTTGGTATGCTTCCTCCTCTTTCGAGGTTAACTCCCCTGCGTGCAATTTTTCTCCTCCTCGCAACTCTTTGCAATTGTGCAATAAGTCACACTTGCAACATACCCCCAAGAGCCTCACAAACTCAACCGAACAAAGCACTACCTTGCTCTAATAACAAATGATGTAGTCATGGTTAGGGAGTCAAGTGAACAACCTTAGACTGTTTAGCCAGGAATCTCAACACTCAAATGGACATACATACACAGACTCATGCAACGTTGACACACCACAACTTTTACCTTTATTCACATTCAATGGGGAATTACAAAACATACAGACAACTCTACTCTTAGCTTTATCTCGAAGTACAACTATGCAGAGATGCAATGTCTGTCCCTAAACGGACAAGATTAATCCCACAACTCTATGTGCAAACTTGAGCGCTCCTAGGAAGTCTCACCTTGTGAGCTGACTGTAATTGTATTTGAAGACAAAAAACTAACACCATTGTCTAGCCAACCTCTAGTTAGTCAAGCCAACCAACTCCTTTTGAAAGGAACTCGTTCCTTTATTAAGATGCCCACCGTCATTATGGAATTCTAAGCACTTCAGCTTCCATATGTGAAACATGTCAGCTCTGCTTTGTGACTTCAACTTCATGTTGGTTATATAAATATTAGATTTTCACGGGCATTAATATTTGACCTTATGCAGACACATGTCACCATTCTAGTGTTTTACAGAGGTAATGTGACACATATGTAGATAGGTGATACACTTTGCAGAAGCTGGCTATCAACCAACTCCTTCCTGTCCATTCAACCTCGATGTAAATTTCTTTGTCGTGTGGGATGTGTCAACCCCGAAGGTGCGCTTAGGTACTCATCATATAGTTGTGCCAGACTTGTCAAACTTCATGGAGAAGGCATGCACTGAAATTCACACCGCTTTGCAAACACAAAGCTTTACAAACAATGACTTGCACAAGAGTTTGCAGAGATTCCCAAAGAACAGCTTGCACACAAGTTTGCAAAGCTTCATAGACAACAACGTTCACAAAAGTTCATAGGAACTTTGCAGACATATGAAGTTGCGCTTGACCTTGTGGAACTTCGTAGGTTCATGAAGTTGTGTGGGACCTCGCAGTCAAAGAGAATTATGCGAAATGTCACAGACGCTTTAGACAAATGATGTTATGCGTATGTTTGCAGACTTTTGCAAACAACAAGGCAACAATAAGTGAACTCCTACATGACTGTGCACATGAACTTAAGGAATTTGAATCCTCCAACATGTCAAGGCCTATGTTTTTAGTTGATGCAAGATAGCTTGTAGAACCAAATGCTCCTGCATCAAAAAAAAATTACAAGAAACTCTGACTTGCTTTCCCACGTCCAAACCAAAAGTCCTAACCACTGCTTTAAAGCTCCAAGAAACAAAATCAAAATTTGTGTGCCAAGGGCCAATGGAACAATAGAAGAAAAATTCTAGAAACAAAATCCCATGAGAAATGGCTGGCTCTTCATTCGGGCTCTAAACTTTTGGATTTCCATTTGGCTTCCGTTTTGCAGGAGGCCTAGGGTTATGCAATCAATTACAGTCACTTCATGGCATCATATTCATTCCTCAATCTGTTGTTGCTTCCCCCGCTAACTAATCCACTCTCCCTCTCAATTACTCTTCGAGAAGTTTTTGAAACAAAACTGTAATTAGCTCAACATTTAAGATTCTTTTATGATTTTATAAATATGGAATAAAATTTAAATCAATGAGATCCATCAAATAGAGTAAAAATAAGTAGCCCAAGGAGATACATCAAATAGAGTAAAACAAAGAAACCCAAGGAGATCAAAGGTGGAAAATAAGATATAAAAGTGATATACAACTCCTTATGGTTTTGTGACCACATTTTGACAAAATGACCCCGACTTCCAAAAACCATTCGAGTATTACGAAAGGATCACACAGTTCATAATGAATTCATAAGTATAAAAAGCATAAACACTACATGAATCTACTCTGTGTATATGGCTATATCCCGCGTCCAAGTTGGATACTCTTCCTTCCACCAATTTGGTCGACCAGGTGACAATCTGCAGAAATTATCAGAAACATTATTAAATTGACATTTGTTCATCAAATTTGCCAAAATTAAAGCAAACAATTTTTTATAATTTTTTTCGCTAAAGACACCAAGGGTTAAGGATCCTGGGCCCACAAAAATTAGAACTGAATATATCAAATCACAAATAGATAAAAAATCTTATTGTGGCCTCAAGATTAAAAAATCTTATTGTGGCCTCAAGATATGAAAAAATCCTATTCTCATGCCAGATATCTTCTCCTTCACACCATGGATCCAATCCATCTCATCATTGGTGAAGAGTCAAGGTGATGGTTCATCTCGGTGGATGACGAGCTCTTAACCTCTCTTGTAGAATACCTCACTCGTTCATCTTCCTCAAAACCCGTAACCAGTCTTCGATAAGATCTCCATACTTATTCACAGCTTCAGGTATGCTTTGAACAGAAATAGGCCTTTCCAACTATCCTCCAATAGTGAAGATGAATGCAGTGCTTGATCTCTGATAAGGAACCAAATCTGTGCTTGATCTCTGATGTTAAACGAATTCTTTACTGTGCATTATATTATTTTCTTTCCTTGAATATTTGATGAGATCCTTTCAAAATAAAAATGGTACGACTGCTAAATAATCATCCTTCATGAGACATATAATGACAGTCCTTTACAACATGATTCAGATTTCAGCTTGTCATGTGCATTAATAATGAAGAACACAAAATTATTCATGTATGCCTGATTGGTGCACTCACAATATCTCTCCTCACTTCCTTCACTAGGTCCCAACCTTCTATATTTATGCAACCAGACCAACTCCTCCCTGACATGTTTATTTTGAGAATTCACTCTCAGAATGTATTCTTTTTTGTGTGACATCTGTGCTTTCCAAATACAGAGATTTGACAAACCACATTACACCATACAGTGGAATTGTGTGTTGGGTTTCATTAAATCTTGCATAGATACACATGAATGTGAAAATATTGATTAACTACCATCACTAAGTAACATAATCAGAGAGTTTCTTATCTTTCATCACAGGAGCAAACTGCAAACCCTTCAAATTCCTAGCAGTGCAGAAAAATTGCAAGATAATCAGAGCATGATTTAGAACAGAGAATTGTGTATATTACTAAAACCAAAAACTTTAACCATTTTAAAGTATATCCAAGCATCAAATATAGATTAGCTTATAGTCAAGAGTTCATCACAGTTTTCAAAAAAAGGTTGCCACCTCCTATATATGATCAGCCATGCTTTTCCAAATTTGATACGAGTCTTCAAAACTTTTCACTTTCCTTGCTTACAAACTGATACTAAGAACCTGTGTTTCCAAGATACTGGTACAGGTTCAGTACGCAGATACGTCAATTTTAAAAAATCCTTGGGTATGATATGTCTTATTCTTGGGTACATCCGTACACACACACGCGCATATATTGAGTATACTCATTTTTTACTCATGTTGTCCAAGTCATCAAGCGGGGATATTAAGATATAACTTCACTTGTGGATTCTGCTCTTATATAACAGGACAAAGCATGAATTTAAGAACACTTGAATCATGATCTTTTTTGGTCATACACAGAGTTTAGTGAAAGGTTGATTGTGCGATTTGATCATAAGGATGTGGAGATTTATAACAGGGACTTAGCACAACTTCGACAGCGTGGGCACGTTGATACATACATCAATGAATTTCAACGTATAGCAGTGATGGTACTAGAGATTCTTGAGAGACGTGTGGTGATGTTGTTTATTGAAGGACTTCATGACAGACTAAGGGATTGGTCAAGGATCTTAGGACTAAGACATTACACGATGCCATTTAGATGACATTAGATGTGGAGACACTTCCCAATTCTTACCAATCTAGCAGGAAGCCTTCTACGAGCACCAAACCTTTCCAGCACTCTACTATTCAGCAGAAGAGTATCCCCCCTCTTAAATGACTTACATAACAGGACAAAAAAGAGACAAAGAAATATCATGTAACACATAATGTGTAATTAAAATAGCGGACATATGATTAAAAAGAGGATGAGAATGTATTTAAGCACTTCGTTAGTAGCTTAAAAGAACATGAAGCCGAAATGTTTCTCTGAATGGATCACAGTTTCAAATTTACAAACTCTGCTCTGTCAACTTCTGAGGAGTCAAATGCTTTCATATCTCTGTCAAATTTTGGACTTAAATTTGCACATCAGATATTCAGAAAATCCAGAGATAGAGGTTGAGATTTCTAGAGCATCGACGAATCCTATGTGAAGAACTCTAAAACTGAGGCTGGACATGCTTGTTTATCCCTTTGAATGGGCTTATCGCTTTCACTAATTTCCGTGTCTTCCCGACATCTGAGTGCGTCCATTTCTGTGAATGACATTGCTGGAGTTAGATCAACATTTGTTGTAGCATTAGCTGCTTTATTGATCTCTAGTTTAGAATCACTTCGAGATCTGAGAACTTGTATTAGATTATCAGCATTTGTATCCAATGCAATGTCTGGGTCTGGAGATCTGGAGTGACAATGAGAATTGCTATTTGGCATGGCATCTTGGTTGTTTGACCAGGAATTCCAAACTTGCACAGGCATCTCTTTGCTTTGCTGCTATTCCATGCTGTAACTTGAAAACTTCAAAATAATGTGACATCCTCAACGTTTGGGCCAGTTAGGTTTCTTTTTTTTGTTCATTGACCAAGTCAAAATAAATAATTTTTTTTTTTTGAGTCCCCCATTGCCTAACCCTGCAAATACATCCGGGTACGTCCCGGGAAGGCCACAAACGTACCTGGACGTACCCGGGACGGATACGCATCAGGTATGTATCCAGGGGGGGTACGTGAGGGTGGGGGGGGGAAGGATGAACCCATGCTTCCCAGCTAAGAACCATCAACACCAAGGACCACCTTACATTCCAACATTTGGTCTATGATAACGGTATCAACAGAGCCTGTTTCCTTCTCCTCAGAGTCCGAGACCTCAAATATCAGGGGAGAAGGAAGAGAGATAGACAGTGGTGCAGCTATTGTGTTCATGCAATATTGGAGGTACTGAGTCCTCTGAATATTCTCCTTCAGTCTATGCCTAGTTTTCCAGTGGTTGATCTTAAAGTTTGCATCCACCACAATTATATTTATGTTGACCTGGTAGGAAGTACCTGCTACTCTAATCCTAGCAAAAGAAGACATCTCGTGGACAGCATCATACATGTTCATTCTTCCATATGTTGTCCCAGTATCCTTCATAATTTTTTGGACTAGCTGCTAAGTAGTCATAGTGTCTTCTGATCCTTCATCTCACTTCCTCATTCTTAAGTTGTTCATTCTTGAGCGACATGTCTTGGTGAGTTTTGATAAGACACCTTCTATCCTAGCCCACACTTACTCATCCAAAAGAGGTTTTTCCTTGAAAATTATAGTGTTTCATTCCATACATACATTCCTTTTTTGGATTGCCGGAGAGAATTTCCATAGTCTCTTGAGTGGGGGCTCTGAATAAAAAGAGTCCATTGCTCAGTTAGGAACCTAACTGAACTTGGGAATACCTAGCCTAGATCCAATCTCTTCATGAATACATTCCAATTTTTCTGAGGATAAAAGCGATGAAAGAATATATGGTCATTGGTTTGCTCACATTCTCCATACTAAAGGCAGATTGAAGACCATAGAAACCACATCTGGTTAATTTGTCGAAGGCCAAGGCTTTTCCTTGGGAGGCCATCCATAAGGTGTTTGCTTTTGGGAGCCCTTCAACTGCATGGAAAGTCTTCCACATTTTGTGTTGAAAATATGATATCTCTGTTGGCAGCCTTAACCAAAACTGATCTTGATGGCTCCCCCTCCCATACTAGTTTGTCGTCCTTAATTTTACTTGGTGGCGGTTCTCAAGAAAGTAGGCGTGTTAAAAGGCTTCCCTTTCTTTCTAAGTCCTCCCCTAGCCATCAAGGTTGCTTCCAGCATCTCATTCTATCATTTTCTTATATATAATTTCTCATCATAAAGATCCATTTATAAATGGCATAATCCTTCAGCTCCTTGAAAGTCTCATCTTGGTCTAATGAGTTGCTTTCGAGCCAAGAATCTTCCCAGAACCATAGCTACAGGCCGTTGGAAATCACACATCACAATTTTGGAATTATTAAAATTTTGTATTTTTTATATTATTCCAATTGGTAGAGGGTTTCTTGGGTGAAGAGGCAAAGTAATCTCTGGGTGTCCAAATATTTACCCTGGGATTCTGCTCCATACCCTAGTTTTTTCTGTGTATTTCTCCATGCCAAACTGGCCCCCAAAGCTTGATTCATGCCCATACAAATTTTAAAGCCTAGCCCTCATGCTTTTACGATGGCATACTTTCTTGATTCTTCAAGGCTATTAGATTACTTTTTTTTTGTTCTGCTCCACTCCAGAGGAAGTTTCCTTGGATTTTATGAATACTTTTTGCCACCGAGGCAGGGTACAAAGAGACTTCATATAGGTAGGCATTGCTGCAAAGGATTTTTTAATCAGTTGTGCCTTGCCTGCTAGTGAGAGCCACTTACCTTTTCAGGATGATAGTTTGTTATGGATCCTGTCCGCTACAGGTTTCCAAATCACCTGGTGACTTACCAAGCCCAAGATATCATGAATGCCTATGCCTTTCCTTCAGAACATTTGTAAGGACTTTTTGTTTTAAATTCTGCTTATTTATCTTTTGTCCAACTGCTTCCTCATACTTCTTTAATATTATTTTTATCTCCGAAGCTTCTGATTAGGAAGGGGCTCCCATTAAGACTCTATCATCTACAAATTGTAAGTAGGATATTGATTAAACCCCAGAAGTTACTTGAATATCTTTGATCTTATTTTGGAGGCTGAACAGTTTATTAGTCTTCGAAGTGCTTTTGTCAATATGTGAAGAGAAAGCGTGAGATAGGGTCACCTAGTCGGAGTCCTCTAGAGGCTAGAAAATACTGTGCAGGAAGATCATTGATCAAAATGGAGGAGGTTGGGGTTGCTATGCAACTGAAGATTAGTTTTTCCAATCCTCTAAAAACCAAGAGTTTTCTAGAACTTTCATCAGGAAGTTCCACTTCACTCTTTCGTAAGCCTTATTCATTTATAGTTTGATAATCATGCCATCTCTTTTCCTATGATTATTGAGTGAATAGTATTGTGGGCAGTGAATATAGCATCTAGGATCTGCCTTCCTGCCACAAACCCACTATATCCTCTTCTGAAATAATCTCTTGTAGGCATACCTTCAACCTTAGGGCCAGAACTTTGTTGACTATTTTATAAATTGTATTGCTAAGTAGCTGATATGCCTCGGATACAGATACAAATAATCCAATAAGATATGGATTTTTTTTAAAACCCTGGATATGGCTTTGGATACCATAGTACAAAAAATATATACAAATTTTTTTTATATAAATTCTAGTCTGATAAATAGAAATTAACCGCATAGTATGCATATAAAGAACAAAATAACCACAAAAAACTACTGATAATTCATATAATGCCAACCGAATGCCAAATGACAAGTCACAAATGTCATGATAGCAATTAAATTTAATTATTACGCCAAAATTATTACTCAATATTCAGCATATTCATCCTCTTCATTGAGAACATCAACATCAACATCATAATGTGTTTCATTAGAACCACATAGACTTCGACCTCTGCTGCTACCACTTCCATGTGGGCCTTGTGATGTCAAAGAGGTATCAAACGTAAATGAGCAAAGAGAGGTAAATTTGCAATGAAAGGTAGGTGTTGCTTTTGTGTTTTATGTTGTTATATGTTGGCTTTTTAAATTTTCAGGGTTTTCGTTGTGTTTTTTTTAATATTGTTTTGGTCACTTTATGTTCTGATGTTGAAAACATGTTTAAAAATATATCAAAAGGACGTTTTTGACCCCAGATATGCCCCAAATATGTCCTAGATGGTTTGGATATGTTCCGGATATGTGCTAAATGGTCCAGATGTATCTGCAGACATATCCGGCCATATCCAGACCTTCCACGACTCATCCGGTCATATCCAGACTGTCCATGACATATCCTGGACGTATCTGCAGGTACCGTATCCATGTTGGATATGAATCATACCCGCATCTGACCTTGCAGGCTTGCATATCTGCTTTTTAGTCGTAATGTATGGCGGGACAGGTGTATAAGCATCAAAGAACTCTGCAAATTCTTTCTTGGGGATAAAAGCCAAAAAGGTAGAATTCTATTCTTTCAATACAACCTTTTTCTTCCTACATTCTTCCACCTGCTTCCTATACCTCCTTCCCCACTATATGCCACAATCTTTGAAAGAAACCAACAAATGTCGAGAAATTGAATGGGATCAAGATCTAATGACGTGTGAAGTTGGGATTTATATAGAGGATTCATAGTTCAAGTGCAGCAAATCAAAACGCTACCAAGCCAATAAGTCTTCCTCCAACAACTTATCCAAAGCAAAATGAAATAATTTATTTGAATGAAGAGTTTAGGGTATGATTTTCCTGTGATTTGTTCTATTATCAGGGACTCGGTAGCTATTTTATTCATAGCCTTTACTATTCACTTAATAAGATTTTCATTCCATTCATGATCACTTTAAATCTTCAATCTCTCCATCTCAAGGGTTTGTGCCGCATAATTCATAACTGTTATTAAATCATTTTGCTGCAGATTTTGTTGAATTGCCTAAAATTTGGTCATTACTGATTTGATGGTAAACCAGGGAAACCATTCTCCAAGAGTCCTCTCAAAACCTTGTCATTCTACCATCCATGATAATCTTAATCAGTTCTGATTTTGACTCATTCAATTTCCGAACAATTCCCAGATAAATCTGCCTAATCTTGGACCTTGCCAATTGAGGCATGAAAGGATTAATTTGTTCTGAGATATTTTCAGTTACTTTTCTCATCCACGTGGCATTTGGTTGTGATATGTCTCTTCAAATTAATTTGCATACAGCAACTTTCCAACATGAATAAAATTTAAGCACATCGGTTGAACTTGACGTACACGCTCATCTCCAAAGTTCAACAGGAGCCAGCTAAAATTCTCATCCACTTGACATTTGCATATGATATGTCTCTCCATAGTAATTTGCATACAGAAAATTATCACCGTGGATGAAATTTAAGTGCATTTTCTGAACTTGAAATACACACTCAGTCCCTAAGTTGGACAGGAGTTGGGATCAAAAAGATTGCAATCAAGATTTGACTATGTTTGGGATGAGATTCTTTTTGAGGGACTTGTACAATTTATGTCTTCTATTTTCTGGTTTGTTATCCATGTCCTTGTTTTATCTTTAAAACTTGCAGTATATTTTGAAGCCATTGTGTCACCTAAGACTCCGGGACAGCGGGACGTCGGGACGGGGTTTCCAGGACGGCGGGGGGACGGCAAGGGGATGGCTGATAAAAATATATATAATTTATTAATTTTACAAATATAACATGAATAATTCAATAAACTAAGACTTAAAATTGAAAGTTTGAAGATTGAAACCATTAATGATTAATCCCATTATTCATCACATAACAGTGGGTAGTGTCTCTGCCATAACAGTCTCGATCCCAACCTCCTTGGCAATGGCATTTGCTGTACCCCAGTTGTCTCCAGTGACCAGAATACTCTTTATGTTCATTGACTTCAAAATGGACACTACATCTTGCGTCTGGCTTAACTAGGTCCGATATTTCAACTATGCCAACCAACACTCCATCAAAAGATACCAAAATTCCTGTTCGAGCCATCTCTTCAGCCTCCTTCAAAATTTCATAAGCATCTTCAGAAATAGTGATTTCAGAATCTAACATCAGCTTTGTGTTTCCTACAAGAATAGTCTTGTTCTGCACTAAAGCTCTGACACCATGACCGGTTATTGAAAAAAAATCTTGTACTTCGAGCAGCCAGCTTAAGCCTGAACTTGCTGGTCTAAATTTGTTAGCATACTCAACCACAGCCTTGGCCAAAGGATGCTCACTGTTTGCCTAGAACACAATGCAATATTCAGTTACCTAATCAGAAATATAATCCCTTTTCAAATCTGAAAACGAAAAAACCAGCTGGATGCAAATCAAAGGTAACGATTGATATGATATCCTGTTGCAATAGTCAATTACTTCCATCTTTCCCCTGCCAAATCAGAACCTACCCTTAAAGAAGTAATCACAACAATGACTCAAATTCATACAGGATTCTCATCAATCAACACATTCATTTGCATGAAACCGGACACGAAACAGACGAGCAGTAACAAATTCATACAGGCTTCTCACTAAGGGCTGGGTCGTTGGCGACGTCGTGATGTCTTGGGGATGTCACAACGTCCCCAACGATTCCTTGCAACTGGGACGTGCGTTCCATGTTTTTGGGGGACGTCCCCCTTTTTTTCTGGAAAAGTGGGACGTCGGGGAAACATCCCGTCCCCGTCCCCAAGTCCCCGGGACGTCCCGAACATCTGGGACGTAAGGAAAAGTGGAGGATGCGTCCCCACGTAACACTGGTTGCATGTGGTTGATATTAATTATTGTATGCAAACATATAGTGAGCCATAAAGAGAAATACCCCAAGGTGATGTATTAAGCTGGAATGCACTGTAGACATGGAAAGAATTGTAGAAGTCCATGTTGGTCACACGGATACCTAGTTGGTGCTCATTATGGTCACAAGGACACCTAACTGAAGTATTATGTACCCATTTGTTTGCATCACTGATATCCCTAATGTGATATCTCTTCAGAGCCCAGAAAGTATTCATAGTCAGAATTGACCCAAAGAGCAGATTCTTACTTGGGTTTTATCATATTCAGAAACCCTAAATTTTTGCTTCTTGTTGGTAAGATGATTGAGTCACTATTGTTTGATGTCATAGATCAAGTTTTTTTCTACACCACTGAGGATATGGTGGAGCCAGCATACTTGTCATCATCGATGGTTTGTAGCTTGTCAATTCTCATAAATGGCTCACCTCCTTTTCCTAAAAACTTTTCGGGTGTCGTATACACAAAGTGACAATCATTTCACTTGTTTACTAGCTCCATTCTAGTCCCTCATTTGTAATGCTGTAAAGATGCAAGCAATACAGAGATATTCCTTGATGAACGATAGAAACATATTTTATAATTTTTGACATCCTTAACGTACTATATTTGAACCTCCAAGGAGAATATTTATCTAATTTTAACGCTCCTATATATTGTCTGCAAGGATTGATAAGTTCTAGGAATAAATTTTTATAACAGGTTTATTCCTACAAAAAAGAATAGGCAACGATGGGGGGTGGATAAAGAAATCAAGAGATGTGTAAGAAAAGTGATTGAAGGAAGGGAGAGGTCTGTTGGCATTGAAAAGTCAGGGGACTATGGTACTGATCTACTTGGACTAATGATGAGTTCCAACAAGAAGCAGGGTGGAGGAAAGCTGCAGAACAACATGAGCATGAATATTGATGAAATAATTGCTGAAAGCCAGACATTCTATATAGCTGGTCAGGAAACTACAACCATCCTCTTGACATGGACAATAGTCTTGCTGGGAATGCATCAAGACTGGCAAGAGCGAGCACGCGCGGAGGTCTTAGAAGTGTGTGGGAAAAATGATCTTCCCAATGCAGACAACGTAAATGGCCTAAAGATTGTAAGAATACATTTTATTAACCTTACTCAGATTTCATATTTTTTTCAATGGTAGTCTAAACACTGTTTTGTTTCCATAACATTCTGTTGAAACTTTTTGAAATGTTCACCAGAGGAAGATGTGCAAAATAGTCCGTGTTTTCCAGATATTGTTGTATTCATCAAGATTCAAAACTATGTTACAAAATCTTTGGTTAGTAGATAAAAATCTGTTGTATCGTTTTTATTGCAGGTGGGGATGATTTTAAATGAGTCCTTGAGACTCTATCCACCTGCAGTTGCAATTAACCGACAAACTTATACGCCAATGAAGCTGGGAAGACTCTCACTTCCTGCAGGTACTCAGCTTCATATTCCAATCCTTGCTATGCACCATGACCCATCTTTGTGGGGAAGTGACGTGCATGAGTTCAATCCAGAGCGGTTCAGCCAAGGAATTTCAAAAGCTGCTAAACATCCAATGGCATTCATGCCATTTGCATTAGGCCCAAGGATCTGCATTGGTCAGAACTTTGCAATATTAGAGGCCAAAGTAGTATTGGCGATGATTCTGCAACGGTTTTCCTTTCTGATTTCGCCTCATTACATCCATGCACCTGTACATTCATTATCGCTTAAGCCCCAGCATGGAGCTCAGGTCATCTTCCACATGAATTAAATTAAACAACTAAGGATCCCGAATTTGATGATCTGAGATCATGAACTGCCACAACTTAGATTACGTGGTATATGATTGTGGTATGTTGGTAGAGGTGTTTGATACGAAGTATGGTAAACTGTCAATCTTTTAGTGTGATGACATGATTATGTTAGTACAATGTAAAATTGGGATTATTTCCAATTATGAGTTGATATTGATCAAATCATACAACTAGAATTATGCTGAATGATTAGATCCTCAAAATATTAATCACAGGGTTATGATCATCACCACCGAAGGGCCTATGGTGGCCTTGTCACAACTTCGCTCATCGTTGCCATCAAATCTTGATTGAAACTTATCCAAAATTACACTGAAAAATTCTGGAATTTACCTCGAAGCTCAAATTTTAAATTAGTTTTTTACGAATTATGCAATATTAACTTGTGTCACACCAAAAGCGACAATTAGCTTCACCTAGATGAAACATGGGATGCAGCATGTATGAAGAATGCATGTACTCAAATAGATATAATATGTTCAAAGACTTGTGATTTATGCCTGCCACATTTATACTTGTTTGAAAAGAGTATTACTATTATTTAGATGAAATAGAGCTTTATTATTTGAAAAAATATTACACACTATTCACAAAAAAAGGTCGGTGGTATAGGAGCTTGCCACATATAGTAAACATAGAGCCTAGAGAGCAGAAACAAACAAAAACATGCCAACTGGCAACAATTTGGGTTGGTCAAAACATCAATCCCAAAAAAGAATCTTTGTTTTTTAGAAGAGTGGGTAACACTCGTCTTCTTCCATTTTCTTTCCCTTGATCTGCAAAAGAGGACAATCACCAAAGCTTGCAACCCAGCAACATTATTGGGCTTTTAATAGGAGCCGCAGCTAATCTAACTTGGCCAACTTGAGGCGCTGCCACAACCTTTGGGGGTTCTAGTGATTCCAAAAACTTATTATTTTGAAAGCCATCCTCTTATGAATCTAAAACTGCAAAAGAGTTGGAGCTTTAGATCAACCTCTGGAGTGGTGGCCTTCATTTTTTCTTGAAATTTGTTCACCCCTTTAAATACAAGCTCAGGGTTTTGCTTGTTTTTCGACGAACCACCTGAAATTCCTTCTTATCTCTCTTTTTCAGTAATAACATCATTTTCTTTGTTAGAGGGCAAGGGATAATTCTGAGCTAAATGTCCATGGTTGTGACACCACAGACACAGAAAAGGGAGCATTTCATAGTTCAATGGTGGTTCAAACAATTCTCCTTCAGGGGATTTCAACTGTACCCTCTAGGAAATGGCTTGCTCACATTCATTTGAACACAAATTTTGGCATAAACAATATATTTTTGACTACGAGTTTCAAAAGAAATGCATATCATCTCCCGGAGCGAGTTACCAATTCTTGACAAAACAGTTTCTGCCTATATATGGGCAGAAAGGTTAAAAAGTCTTCCCCAAATTGGTGCAACTGTTGAATCCTCTTGAGAGAAGTCTAAATTGAGGCTCACGAAGTCATAAATAATCTTGATCTTCCGAAGAAACAAGGTCCATGTTCAATAAATTAGCTCAGTTCTCTTCGGTAGAAAAAAACAACAATGAAAAACCCTCGTGAGCAAAGGAAAATATCAATTTGCTCTATCAACTTTCATTCCTCTGTTACCCATGCTCACAACGCTTTTTCACGAGGCCCTCAACTGACAAATTGGCAAATCAAACCTCAAATTTTTATGGTAGCCATTTCTTTTTCAATCTCATTGTGCTCAAATATGATAATAAGCTCTTTGTCCACTACTTTAATGCACCTAAACTTCATCCAAAAAGATTTGTTCCTCACACTATTGGCATGGGCCCTGAGCTCTGCCAAGATCCTAGTTCACTCAGATTGATTGTAAGAGGAAAAACGCAAAATTGGAAGTTGGAACATAAGAGACCATCATGACAGGTAGTCGGTCGTAGGGGCAGATGGTCATATGCGGTTGTGGCCACCACACAAACCTAAGCCAAAGCCCTAATCACTTCCATCGTCCTGTTCTGACGTTCACCCGCTGTCACTCTCTCGTTATCTCAAAAGAGTTTTAACTTGCCCATTGGTTGAAGGTAGAACGATTCCCAATTGTTAGACTATTCGAAAAATTTAGCCTCAACTTTGTATATATAGTACTTTGGTTGTTAATTCAACACAAGATTGACGCTAATCTAACAAACAAGTAGTGTATTATATATCAATAGAAAATTTCCCATGGAATGACTTCTATTTCATTACTCTACATGAATTTTGTCTTCTCTTCGTTTAAAAAAAATGTTATTATTTTATTATTGAAATGTGAGTCTTATCAATTTTCATAAAACATCCTCTATGTACAATTGTGTGAAGCTTATATTATCATTGTTCTCGGGAGCTAAAAATTGTCCCAAGGGAAATGCACAAAATTACAGCCAAGGTATTGCTGGCCATTCACAGTTATTTGGGAGAATGTTAAGTTGTGGCTTGTTCTTGATGTCAAAATGCATTTAATGTTAAAATAAATAATTCTCATTTCTATCGAAGTGAATAAAATTTGGCCCTATGCTAGTGATAAGAATTCCCTTAGCTATTGTTAGCCCATTTTCATACATTTGGTATAAACACCCCTACGAGAGTTAATTATTTCACCCAAGGGTTATTAGAAACCATGCCTACTTATTGTTCTTTGGGCCTTCATGTTTCCCTTGGTTTTCGAATGATGGTATTCCTCTTGAATGTAAGCAGGATACAAAAAGATATAATAAAAGCAAAGATATGATTTAACATTGGATATGACTCTCATATACACACACAAAAGGGTACCACCAAGAGGATGGAACCCCTCTATGATGTTGTCTCAAGTGTCAAAATCTCCATTAACATAATCATGTCTTCATTAATTTCTTAAAAGATCTTCAATATGTATTCAAAATATAACTTCATTCCTAACCTATCCCTTCCCACAAAAGGTGGCCAAACTCTTAATCTCATGGAGGAGTAGATTATTGTGGAAGTAGCATCCATTGCTACAATCGCCAAGCCTGGAAATCCATGTATTACATGGTTTGAAACTATAGGTTGAGCTAATGGTGTCATAGAAGGACATAATTGTGAAATCTTATCCATTGTGGCTTTCATATTTTATGTTGCCATCACATGAAATATATTTATTGTAGAACCTCTTAAATTGACACGTGGTGAAGCACAAGTTGATGATAAAAAAAAACATTGTTGGTGGAGCATACCTAGGAAGTAATGAAGTAGAGAGATTGTGAGGGTTTGTCCCCTAATAATGGACCCAATCAGATTCATGAGCACAATATGAATTTCTTGCCAGTAACCCCCTTGGAGAGGGCCTATATAGATTCTTAGTCTTTTTCTATCTAATATGCTCTTTAGACTCTTGGGCAGGCATTCATGCGATTCATTATAATGATTTTGCACATCTTACCATGCATTTGGCTAGGGAGCACCCTTTTCGTTTCCTTTTGTTTTAGGTAATGGTCATTTCATGTTTGTGTAGCTAAGCATGCATGTGTCTAGGTCCCCTTTGGGTCGAATGAACTACAATATAACATTACAAGAAAGAAATTACAAAAGAGGGCAATTATAAAACAATTCAACTTCTCCAATGAACAACAGTTCTCCTTGTAGATAAGACTAAATGCACAAAATACTAGTATGAGTGTTATCATAACACAATCCTTGTAATTTTTACTTAGCATGGTGTGACATGACACAAAGTATCCATTCATGTAGATACGGTAAGGGAATCCAATTAAGAACAACCTTAGACCACACAATATTTTGAAAAAATACTTCTTTCTGACTCGCAACCTTATGCACAAAGGAAATTGAGATAAACAACACTTTATTTGATTTCAAAGAGGAAATAAGCTTGCACAAAATTCAAATTGATGCAAATAGATAAAATCTTACACTACAAATTTTGATGTGATGAGATCAATCTACAAAAATTCATAATCTAGAAGCTACTCAAATCTAATGAAATTCTAGAAGTACCTCCGTCCGTAAGTGTAAAGATGAGTTCTTATAGAAGCAAACACCCCCTACTTACATTATTATCTCTCATCTAAATTCTACCCTAATGAAATTTATTGAAACCTCATACAATATTAGATGTGTCACAATCCCCTAGCAAGATAAGGTAAATTTCCTTAACGCACCATGGACCTAACACAACTTAAAGAAACTTGAGTTGGCTCAACAAAAATAATATTGTGTTAAGTGAATCTTTATCGGCCCCTTCAAGTTACATTCCCTATACAGATGAACACATTTGAAAACAAATATTTGTGCTCCTTAAGGTCAAGTGTGCACGTTACTCTCCTGTGTATAAATACCACACACAATGCTTCCAAGTAAATCCTTGTGCAGATACTCAAAATACCTATAAGGGATTCATGGTTTTTATGGTAAATGCATGCCATCAAGATGAAATTCTAATGATAATGAGAACCTCCATATGTGAATTATGTGATATTGTGTATGAAGATAATGTGACAAGTTTTCAACTATCTAACGTATCTTGGTCTTACGCCAAGAGCTCGAGTCTTGTGTTAAACATATAAGGCATTACGTCTTCCTGTCAAAGATGCATGTATAATGCAAAGATACCCAAGGAACTTTGAACCTCAATTTCTTGGATGTTATCTTTCAATACTAAAACTCAATTGTTGTTTTGTATTACTGAATGAAAGTTTGCACCAACTTATAATAAATACTTGTATTACCATAAATATATATTGTTGTTATGCCTGGAATTTGGTCTTAAGGTACTTGGCAACAATCATTTGGCTTTTATCTCAGCATCGACCCATTGATACATTTATTGACTTAATCCAAAGGCATCTTACTCAATTCCCGCATTCTGAGTTCACTAGGTCACCACTTGTTCATCAATTGAGCACCTCATGAAACCATGTACCTATAACTAACACATCTACATACTCCTAATTGTTCTCCTTATGTCTCTTATTAGGTTCTAATGTAACCCCAAATAGAATGTGTAATGAAATTAATTAGATAGATTAGAAGAATAACAACAATAACACACCAAATGATAGAAATAAGATCATAATATTTAAGTATAAATGACTTATCCACTTCAAGGGAGAAACATATAAACCTTGCAATAAGACTTAATGTGTAATATGATGATCAAGTACTCACTTCTACATCATATATATACCCTACTGATGCAATGCAAACAATCTAGGCCAACACTATTATCAATATAAAGCATTAGAAATGAATATATGACAAGGAAAAAGATTATGTTAGCCACCTGTCAACCATACATATCACAATGCATGTTATGGGTTGAGGGTGTAACATGCTCCTCCCCTTAAAACCAATGTTGTCCTCAACATTTCTTAGCTTTGGATGCCTTTGCAGAAAATATTCACCCTCCTATGTTGCATCCTTGCTTGGAAGATTCTTCCATTAGATCAAAGACTCCTAAATCATTCTTATTCATAGCTTCTTAGTTCATTTTGAAGGATCTCCTCAGGTTCCAAACTGAATTTTACTTCTTCATCTATCTTTGTAACTCTATTTGTGTGGATACTTCTTGTTGAATGACCTTCTTTAAGCAAGAGACATGAAATATTGGGTATATCTAGGAAAACTAGGGTAACTCTAGCTTGTATGCTACACTGTCTATTCTTTCCAAGACATGACATGGAACATAATACTTAGGAACCAACTTGTTATCCTTATTTTGTTGTTTCATGGAAATTTTCTTATAAGGTTGAGGGCACACAAAGTCTCAATCACCCACTTCAAAACTTCTTTCACTCCAGTGTTGATTTGCTTATTGCTTCATATGATTATAAGCCACGACCAAGTTCTCCTTGAGACTAGCTAATACCTCTTATTGGCATTGAATGTGATCTTCCACAACTAAAATTTTTGGTTGCATCCTCAAATAAGAGGTGATGGATGGTGGAGGGTGTCCATATAATGCCAAAATTGGAGACATTTCAGATGAGGTATGGAAGGAAGTGTTTTACCACTATTATGCTAGTGGAAGGCACTGAACCCATCTTTCTTGTTTATCTGAAGCAAAGCAATGGAGATATCCTTTAAGGATTTTTTCCACCACCTATGTTTTCCCATTTGATTGAGGATGATATGATGAACTATGTGCCAAGTGAGTACCGAGACATAAAAATATTTTTCTCAAAAAACTACTAGTAAAGATAGGATCATGACTTTTATTATGATTTTGGAAGTTCCATGTAACTTTTGAAATTTATTGATAAAAGAAGATGATAATGTGCTTGCTGCAAATGGATGTGATAGAGGCAAAAATATGTGAATATTTTGTGAGCCTATCCACTACCACCATGATGATATTTTCTCCTTCTCGCATGGGCAACTCTGTAATGAAATCCATATAAACCTCCTCCCACTTTTGGCTTGGAATAAATAGGGGTTGTAGAAGACCTAGTGTCTTAATAGTCTCACCTTTGTTTTTAAGACATACCATACATTCTGTCACAAATTTATGGAGTTCCCCTTTGATTCCTTCCTAAAAGAAATATTTTTTGATCCTTTGATGCATTCTCTCTACATTGCTTGTAAAATAATATCACAAACTGATCCTAAGTGGATATTGTTCTTGGTTTTAACCCTCTATACAAGTCTAATTATTTCCCCTTAAAAGATGATGCAAGCATCCTAAGGGCTTCATAAAACTCAACAATGTTATGAATCCCCCAAAGATCTATATCATCTCAAATGTGTTCCTTTGGAGTTTTAGAGTCATCCCTAGTAAACACATGCAAAAAATTAAAGGCTATAATTCAAATATTGTTATTTTATACTTCCTTAGACATCCCGGTGTTGGTTGAGCTCTGCTAGGGTTTTTTTGCATGATTTCGCTCGCTTTATCACATGTATCTTTTCCCTGTTAGTGTTTGTCTTTTCATAGCGATTTGGGCTTTAACTCCAGCTGTTTAGGGTGGTGCTGGCCTTTATAATGGCCTCTAACCCTCTAGTTGCAACAACTGTTGCAAACGGCGGTGAAGATGGCACCCAAGCGCGCGCGGATATTTTTGCCCAAGGTCTATGATGAGGTGATGACTTTGAAACTCCCTCGGATGTTACTATTGATCTTATGTTTTTGGATCATGTTGTCCATTTTTATTGTAACAATTGTTTGATAGCTTATTTTTGTCATCGAATTTCGTCTTAGTATTTTTACAAAACTGGATTAGGAACCATTGGGAGACTATTGGCATCCAAGTTACCAGTATCCAAAATCTCACCAAAGGGTTCTATCTTTTTACCTTACGTGAACCTTCGCAAGTCCATCTTTTGCTTGAGTGCTCCACCTGTTGGTACATTTGTAACACGTTGTTTTCCTTGTCCAAATGGACAACCGATTTTAACCCATCCATTAAGGTTTCTCTTCGAATCCCTGTATGGGTGGAGTTACCTGGGTTGTCTTTACAGCTTTGGCCATTTCTAAATGAAATTATTAGTCCCCTCGACTGTGTCATCTGTCATGAGCCTGAACATTTTTTCTATGCACGTCCGCACAAGCGGGTTTGTGTGGAGGCTGATTTAGCCTCTGATCTACGGGACCATGTCGACATTCAAGTCGGGTCCATGTGTATCTCGCAGAAAATTGTCTATTTCAACCTTCCTAACACTTGTTTTCACTTTCAATCACCTGACCACCGCATTCGCGATTGTCCGCTTCTCCAGTGTGCTAAGCCTACTAATACTCAGCCTGATGCCAAGACGAAGGAGGTTGCATTTGAGGAATGGACCACTGTGAACAATAAAAAGGGAGTGGGGTCTAAATCCGCTTCTGTGACTACCCCTCCCCCTTCTCACTAATATTCGGTTCTGTTAACTTTTCCTCCTGCTCCATTGTGTCCCACCCAGCCATCCCCTCCCTTGCAAAGCCAACTAACTTCTATTTCACAACAGCAGCAAGCTGGGACGGTTGCTTCCACATCCATTCTGATGGAGCAACCTAGTTCAAACTAGCCTTTTATTCTTTCCAACATTTTTGGTATTTTAAGCTCGGAAGATGGTTTGCAAGAGGGGCAGGGGGAGTTGGTTATGTATAAACTCCCATGAATTGTCTCTCATGGAATGTCAGAATTCTCATAGAATCCTCCATCAAATATTTTGTGAAGCATGCTTGTCATTTAATTGGTAATTTAGATATTATTTGTTTGTAAGAGGTTAAAGTTTCTGGTTTTATTCTTCAGACTTCCTTAATGTGCATAGCTCCGAATTATACACATTTTTACTCTTCTCATTTGGAAGAAAAAGGTGGTGTTTCTATTTCTTTGTCCCCTAGATTTGGTGGCAGGATCTCTTCCACATGTCATGATCCTGACAATTGGGTCATGTGGGTTATTTTGGATATTAATGGCTTTTCTTTTGGTGTGCTAAAACTTTATGCTTCTAATGATGTCCCAAAAAGGTCGGCATTATGGCATTGGTTGGGAGATAATTTGCCTTTTTCCTATTGGTTGATTTGTGGTTATTTTAATATGGTTGAACATCCTGGGGACAAAATGGGGGCCCTTCCTATGTGTTGGTGTATTGGTGAGTGTGAAGCATGGTTTTATTTCAAAAACCGCTGGAACCTTAACGACCCCCTTTTAAAAAGGTGGCGAGACTTTACTTCTCAAAATTGGTTTACTTGGTCCAATTTTCAAGAAGGACCATCGCGTGTGCTCAAAAGGCTTGATCGTGTCATGCTATCTCAGAAATAGGTATTTGAGATGGTAGCTAACGACCACTCTCCAGTCATTACCTGGACATTCTTTTGTCAAATCATACCCCTATTTCCTTCAGAGTTACGTGGGGTGGGGTGGGGTCCAACTCAAGGTTCCAAATAATCAATTCTATATGAATGTTTCTTTGCTGAGTCATCTGGGGGTGTTGTCTCTTATTGCCAAGGTTTGGACTATGGCGCCACGTCCACCTTATGTTGGGTGTCTTGGTGGAATGAGGCTATTTAGGGGAATGCTAAATTTCTTCGCCATTTTGGTAAGCGGGTTGCCCAAGTTCGTAAGAGGGCCAACTCCACTCTTCACCAGGAATTTCAAAGGACTATCCTGATTCTGGGATCTCATCCTTTTGATGTGGCAACTCAAGTTCGGGCTGCTCAACTTAGACATCAACTGAAGATCATTGAACATCATAAGGCCAAGGGTGCTCAGGTTCATTCTTGACTTCACTGGCTTAAAACTGGTGATCAGGCATCCAAAGGTTTTTTAAATCCCTGGGATCTAGATATGCCAAGGAGAAAATCAAGGCAATTCAACTTGTTCATGCTTGAGTCATGACCATCCATGATATTACCGCAACATTTGTGGATCATTATACTTTGGTCTTCCTAGCCCAGCAGCCTTCGTCCGAGAGTCAAGCAACGCTGCAACAATGTATTGAAATTGTCCTTAGCAAGCTTACTTAACATAAGAGGAAAACCTGTGAAGCCTCTCTCACCTTGGAAGAGATTCATGGTTCTCTTTTTTGTCTTTCCGATGATAAATATCCTGGGTTAGATGGTTTCTCATGTGAAATCTACAAAGTTGCTTGGCATATTGTTGGTAATGATCTTCTACGGATGTATCAAGAAGCCTTGCAGAACCAGTCCCTTGGAGATAATATTAATAAAGGAAATATTAAGTCTATCCCTAAAGCTGTGAATCCTAAGTTTATTACTAGTTGGAGGCCCATTACTCTTCTCAATTTTTCCTATAAGAGTTTAGGTCAAGCTCTCGCCTTATGCATTGCTTCAATTCTTCCCAGGATCATGCGACTGGAGAAAACTGAATTTTTTAAAGGCCGTTATATTCTAGATAACCTTATTGTTGTTTGGGAAGGTATGGAATGTGCTCGAACTTCTCTCCAGAGGGTGATTTTTTTGAAGATTGATTTTGAGAAGGCATATAAATGAATTGAATGGCCATTCATTCTTGTTAGGCTTCGTGCCTTGGGTTTTGGCACTTTTTTCCTCAATGTTGTTCAAACTTTATTTGTTGACACCTCCTCTTGTCTAACTATTAATGGTAATCGCTCTCCTTATATGGGGTTGTTCCAATCTATAAGACATGGTTCTCCCCTTGCTCCGGATCTATTTGTCTTGGCTGCTAATGCTCTTGGGTATCTCATTGCGGAAAAAAATGAGTGCGGGTGAATTCGTGGTATATTTCTCCTCGATCACAAGATTCAGCTCATCAATGGACACTTTGTGGATGGCTCCTTTCTCACTCTAGCCGAATACGAACAGAACATTCAAGAAACCTTCTCTTGCTTATATATTTTTTGCAAAGCATCGGGTTCTAATGTTCAGTTTGCTAAGTCTTTGGGGTTCTGCCAAAGCTCTTGGCCTATGCCTGTGTGGTTGGCGACTTAACCCTAGAAATGGATACGATGAGGAGAAAGATTTTGGTTTCTTGGTATCCCCTTTTCCTTTGACAGTGATTTTGCTACTCTATGGTAGTTCTTCATTGATCAGATTGAAAAAAAGGTGCAAAAATGGGTCTCTTGTCCCTTGCCCTTGGCTAGAAAATTCCAGGTTTGCAATAAGATTTTGGCTGCTACTCATGTTTATTATGTGGCCTATTGGTGCCCTTCTTAGAATTCCTTTGAAAATTTGGCTAAGTTATTAAGGGACTATTTGTGGTCGAGTTACAGAAAGGGAGGTTTCCATCAAGTGGCATGGGAGATTTGCATGCTCCCACAGGGCCAGGGTGGTATGTGTATTATTGATGTGCACCGACAGAGCATCTCTCTTTGTGTCAAGAGGGTAATTCGTAGCATTCATGATAATAAAGCTTGGCAAATTTTATTACGACACTGTATCTCTTCTAGCTCTCCTTATCGTAAAAATTGTTGGAAGAATATTAGTTTTCATACTTTATTAATCACTAGAGTGCCAGTTAAAATACCTGGTACCTTTGTGGTGAAGATCATCTAGAAATCTTTTGAGGCATTGAAGCACCTAATGCGGTGGGTTAGAGATGGCTTCCGATCTTGCCTATCCTTCAATGACCATAACATCTGGTGGTCACATGTTTTATCATCAGACAACTTGCCCCTTGCGGAGTTTCCTAATGTCAAGACGTTGAGACTTGCTAGGAAAGGCATCTCCATAATAAGAGATCTGGTCTCCAGAAGAGATTGGATCCCTTGGCCAAAACTTAAACAACAATTTCAGCTTTCCAACACAGATTTGCCCTCAATTTTAAAAATTTAGTCTCTGATGCCAAATGTGATGCTGCACAATCTTGGGCTACAACCACCTACTACTTGGTGTAAATATTGGAGATGGAATTTGGATATACCTTTGCTCAATTATAACTCGGGGGTCATCTATTCCCTTCTTTCCCCTGTTTTGCCTTCCATTAACAAGCTTAATGCCAGATGGAATTTGCACTCTTCCCCTACCACTTGGCTTAACCACCTCCATCATGCTTGGAATCCTTTGTTCAACCCTAAGTTGAATTTCTTTCTTTGGTGTCTTATTTACCAAGGCCTCCCTTTGGGGGAGCAGTTAAGCCATATTGGTGTCCCTAACCCCAAATGCTTCTGTTGTGGTCGTCCAGAGTCTTTTAAACATGTTTTTTGGTTCTGTCCCCTTGCTCAAAGTGTTTGGCGTTGGATCCACTCCCTTTTCTAGCCTTATCATCTTAAGTTTTTTTTATTGAAAGATGGTCTTCTTTGGAGATTATACTAAGTGGCCTTCTTACATTACTTCAATTTGGATTTTTTTCCATTCAGTTGTTCTCTTTCAGCTTTCGAAGGATAGGAATAATGTTTTTTTAGCAATGTGAGATCACTTTGGAGATTTATGTCAATGAAAAAGTGGCCATTATTTCTTCTAGGTGTATGCAAATTCAGGCTCAAGCTCAAAATGTGGCTTTGGAATTTTCTCACTTACAACAACTGATCGACCATTGGAGCAGTGCACCTTGCACCATGAGTTGGGTCCCTATAGACATGATCCACGTCCCCCACCTCTAGCTCTGCCTCCTAGACGTTGCATCCGCTCTCGAAGCCACTCTCGGAGTTCTCTCCCTTCCCCTCAGCGGGCTTGCCATGACCCCTCCTCTTCTGGGCCCGGTTGAAGTCATCATGTGCGAGAAAAAGTTGCCACCAACTCCTCAAATTGGGGTTTTCCGCCTAGGGGAGCGCCTGCATTTGGTGGGTCGCCTCCTCCTGGTTGGGGGATTATGGTTCCGCTCAATATTCAGATGCAGGATCAGGACAGATGGATGGTTGACCTCCCTACTAACAATCCTAAAACACTCGACTTTCTTCCGTCGAGATATGATCCGCCACCACCTCCAAGTGTTGATGATGCGTGACATTGCTTTAATGTAGCATTTTTTTGGTCAGTTTTGTTTCGCCCTCGTGGTCATTCTCTGTTGCCCTTATGGTTGCTTTTGTAGCATTCCTGGCCTTTGTTGTGTTTCCCTATGGGCTTTGATGGACTTTGGGTTGTGTTCACTCCCGACCACCCCTTACTATGTAACACTATGTATTATTTGTTAATATAATATAAATGCGGTTCCAATATTAATACTGTTATTTTGTTGCAAATGCAAGGGGATTCCAAATTCTCTAACGATAAAAGGGAGTGCTATAGGAAGTGCCATAACATCTATCTTTTCTTCAGCAATGCAAGGTCATGAAAAAGGTAAGGTTTATAAGACTCAAGAATGGGGTCTTTAAAGAAGTGGAGTCCTCAAGTGATGAAATGGAGCTTCAGAAAGCATACTTAGAGCGATGAATCTCACTAAAGTATCAACTACACATGTGCATCATGATCAAACATTGAAATCAAATCCTATAAGCATTAGGCATGTAAAAACTATTGATTCTTGGATTTGTGTCACATACATTGCACCCGTGTTCTAAACAAAATATAGGATATCTATATAGTGCGGGACTATGACATCGTAGATAACCTCTAGAGACAAGCAATTTTTTTAGTAATCTAATACATAAAAAACCTAAGCTAACACCTCCACTATTATAAACTAATTTCAAGAAAGGGAGAGTGATGAATGGTGGTAGATTAGGGTTACATGTATTCACTTATCTTATAAACATAACAATAAGTTAATATGCAATAAAAATATTTGGTGAACAAGATTGATTAATAATCATGAGAAGGTGATCTTCATCTATTTAGAAAGATAGAAAAAAAGTTTCTATAACCATAGATAGATGATCTTATCCAATCTTACCCTTACACGCAAGAGGCTTGGGAGTATATATTAAATATTCTTATAGACGTATGAGATTAGTTGAACAACCAAGGATCAACGCATAATGCCTACCTTAAGAAATATAGTACTTATAAAAAAATTGGTCTCCTATACTAACGCAGATGCGGTTAGGGTTCTCAAAGAAGAGCCACCTTAGACCTTGCATGATTCGGAAACACACAAAAAACATACAATTAAGCATGCAAAAACACGTAACTTAAATTCAACAACAAAATAACACACAAAAAGATTTTTTCACATACTCATTGAGGAAAAGCACACACACACAAACCAATCACCCAAAATTGAGTCACTCAATCATTCTTTACTTAAGTTGTGTCATATTACTACAAAGATATTTTACTTCAAGCCTTAAGCTCACATCCACACTCTACTCTTATTCACAAAGTTTATTATTAATTGAGTTCTAAAAATTGACTCTCTAAAGCAATTGGGATTTATTTATATCGCTAACCAATGCCATAAACTTAACTCCTAAAACTATCATGACGTATGGTCTAAAGGACCCATTACATAATCAGTAGGCCTTTGTGAGCATTCAAAACTTCAATTGATAATCTTTTATTGCTTTGCAGCTTCAATTCATAAATATATTCTTTCATGGCTCCAAACATTTGATCACAACTTCAATTCAAACTTTTTAATATTGCGTGGCTTTATTTAAGCTTGCACAACTCCTCTTAGTCTTATGTGGATCCCTATAGAATTGTAGGGATTCTTTAGTACTTCATGGCATATGTCAACACACAAATGCTTGTAAGCCTGACTCCCACAAGTTGCTCAAGGAATCTACAAAATTATGTGTATTGGGCAATAGAGTTAACATTTTGGAATAAAACTGTGCACTATACTAACACTACACAATGGAAATGACATTGTGCACTCCACATTATGCATCACAATAATTCTAAGCTCACCAACAACCTACTTACTTCATAATGTATCGCATTAACAATTGAAAATAGAATGAAAACATTGACTCAAAGTGTTCAAGTTTGTTTTTGGTTGATCTAGGATTAGATGTGAATCCATATGCTTATGCAACATACACATCTGGTAATTTTGAAATCTTGAGCTCTTGCTCAAGAAATTTGAATGTTGTGTTTCACAACGTCCACATTATTTAGCCAAGTTTCATCTTCAACGTTACTTCCTTTCCACTTGACCAAATACTCCTTATACACCTTCCTACGCGTTTTCTTGATCCTAGTGTCAATTATTTTTTTTGCTTCCTCCTGCACTCTTTCTAGTATCTACTCTCTCCAATCCACCTTGTCATCTTCTAAATTTCAAATTTCAATGCATTCATGTATTGTGTGGTATGTATACAATCCACCACATTAAGTATGTTTTAGATATCATTGTCTTTAGGAAATTCAATCTCATGAGCATTCTACACAAACTTCTTCAATATCTTACATGGTTCAATCTTCTTGTAATTGAGCTCATTAAATTCTCCTTTGGGAAACCTTTCCTTCCAAATATGAGATAAGACTGTATCTCCCACCTAATATTCCACTTCTCTTCGTTTCTCTTCTATATGCTACTTAGGCTGCACATTTATCTTTTCCAAGTAATTATGCACTTTTTGGTGCACTTCCTCCATATATCTTGCAAAATATTTTTCTTGAGCACTACTTCCTTATTTTCATGGTAACTCTCTTAGCTCCATCACTCCTCATGGGTTACTCTAATTATAATTTGAAATTGGGTATTTCTTGTGGTCTAATTAATAGAGTTATATGGAAACGCTACTTGCACAAATCTTCAAGTCCCGTGTTCTTGGATTGTCTCCAAAAAAACACCTTAGCAAGTCTTCAAGACTTGTGTTTTCCACCTTTGTTTGTCCACAATTCTACGGGTGATATTCCAAACTAAATTACAAATTTTTATTCATCTTATTCCATAGATTTTGCCAAAAATTCCCGAGAAACTTGGTATCTCTATTAGACACAATATTGTGTGGCCAACCATGTAGTCTCACAATCTCCTTGAAGAAAATATTTTTCATTTTAGTCACATCATTAGTCCTCTTGCAAGCAACAAAAATGTGTCATATCAGAGAATACATCCACTATTGCATAGATGGAATCAAATCCCCTCATCATCCTGGAAAACCCAAAACAAAATCCATGTTGATGTCCTCCCACGTCTTCTCCATTGGGAAAAATGATAATACATTATAATATCACACCTTAGCCAACTGAAGTACTCTTCATTCTTGTATAAAATTGCACACATTTACATACATATGCGGCCAAAAGTAAATCTTTTATATTTACACTAAAGTTTTATCCAAACGGAAATTCCTTGGTAATCCACCATTGTGCTTCTCTCTCCAAATTCTCCTGCATTGATCATATGGGAATACATACTCGTTTATCCTAAAAAAAAATGATTTCCCACACAAATAAATCTAACAATGGAAAATTTTCAACACTTGCTGGTGTTGCACATAGCCTCCATAATTCAACAAATTTTTCTTCTTGCGCATAAAACTCCTTCATGTATTCAAAACCCACTAATTCAATTCTCATATATGTCAACAACATACAATGCCTACTCAACACATCAAATCTATTAGAATTTCCACTTCTATGCTTTAATACAAACGTATACCCATTTAGGTACTTGACCCATTTCATATGCCTCTAGTTCAAATTTCTCTAATTGTTAATAAACCATAATGTTTGATGGTCAATATATAACACAAATTACTTCCATAAAAAGTAGTGCCTCCACTTCTTCAGTGATTGCATAGAAATATTGATCATATACACTATATTTTCTCTTTGCATCATTAAAATTCTCATAGAAAAATGATATTATCCTTCCTTCCTGATTTAACATTGCACCAATGGCTAAACCACTAGCACCAAAATTAAAATAGAACACCTTTGCAAAATTTGGCAATTCCAACACTAGATGCTTTGTCACCTTCCTCTTCAGATCGTAAAAACTATCTTATGCACATTGGTTCCAAAAAAAACTCTTCTTATTCCCTTGCAAGGCCTCTTTGATAGGTGCACACACTCCACTGAAGTCCCTTATGAACTTGTAGTAAAATATCACCAACCCATGAAAATTCTTGATTCAAAATCATTGTGCAGAAATGGCCAATTGAAAATTATGTGAACCTTCTTTGGATCCATCTTCAAACCCTCACTAGAAATAAAAAATCCCAGATACACCAACTCTTCTTGCATAAAATTTCATTTCTTCGAAGTAATCATCAACTTCTCCTCATGTAACCTTTGGAACACTGGTCTTACATGCAATACATTATCTTCTTGCCTCATGCTGAAAATGAAGATATATCATCAAGGTACACGATCACATTTTTCCCCAAAAATGGTTTTAGGACTTTAATCATTAACCTCATAAAAGTACTTAGTGTGTTTCTCAATCTGAATGGCATAAATAACCACTCATATAATCCTTCATATGTCTTGAATGTAATCTCTAACTCATCCCCTTATCTAATGTGAATTTGATGGTATCCTCTCTTCAAATCAATCTTATTGAAGCACTTTGCACCACTAAGACAATCCATGATGTCATCCATTCATGGAAAATAGGGATATGTACTTGGTGGTGATCTTGTTTACAACTCTCAAATATATACACATTCATCATTCATCACCCTTCTTTGGTGCAAACACCCCTGATATTATGCATGGTTTCAAAATCTCTTTAATCAAGCCTCTACTCAACAATTATTCAACTTGTCTCTGTATCTTTACATTCTCTTATAGTGTTATCCCATAAGCCGCCTTGTTTGGAAAACTCAAACTTGGAACTATGCGTTGATTAATGTCTCTCATAGGAGGTAACCCTGCAAGTAACTCATTATAAACAACTTCCAAAAACACTCCCAACATCTCCTTTACTTCCCACGACATTGATTAATCCTTCTTTATCACTGCCACTAGACACTTACTTTGTATGGGATTAAGGTGTTCAATCCTATTCAACCCCAACTTGTCCATAATTTATTGCACAACCAAATTATTCATGCTTCCACTATCCATAATCAATTTTTATACTTTTCCTCTTGGATTGTATGTTGTTCTAAGAAAACTCTTCTTGTACTTAACACCAACTTCTTCTTTTGTCGATTTCAACAACACGTGCTTAAATATCAACAATTCACCCATATTTGGGTATTCTCCATAGCCTGTTAGATCATCTCCTTCACCTTACACAATGTGCACACTCGTAGTACCCCTCTTCCCATTACCCTAAGTGCATAGGAACTCAAAGGCTCTATGCCATATTTCTCCACACTTGTAGCATGCGTCGGTGAATCCACAACCTCTTCCTCAACTAAATGATTCTCATCCCATGAAAACATTTCATACTCATGGACCTATTCCCTCACTTCACAATATCTATCACCCCCATGTCTACAAATTTGTGTGGCTATGCCCTTTCCAAAAGCTGCAATCTATAGCGTGTGTGAAAAATTCTCTTCTCCCTTCGGCACACACTGGGAGGATTCCTCTACTAACCACACTTGGATCATCCCAAAATCATCCTAAATCATAATGCATGATCCATTCATATACATAGATATCTTCTCCATGTCACACTTGAATAATGAGTTAGTAAAACTCTTTACTGCATTCCTTCACACTGATCTCTCTTTGATGTAAAATCTATAACTTTTTATAGAAACCGAGGTGATAGTTCATAGGTGAGAATTTTACATTCAAATTCTCAACCAACCTATCCCATGTATTAATATTTTGTTTTCCTCTTTACACTCATCTAGTCTAGATATATTCCCACCAAAGAAATGCATGACCTTTCAGCTTCATACAACTGAATTTTAAATTCTTTGGTATATTCCATGTCTTCATACTCAAAATAATTTTTAAGATCCACACTCCAATATGAGATTTACTGGTTCCAAAGCACCATAATAACTTGGGGTATCCAATTCAGACTTACTCCCCATTTTATCAATTACACGTAACATCATGTCTTTTGGACCATCTTCCTCTTCCTCTTCTTCTGCATTCACATTTTCAATTCATAACATGCACTCCTCTTTGTGTGGTTCTACCTTCATCATCATTGTGATCTTATACAATAACACCTTGGCATTTTATGGCTTCCATGACCTTCAAATGGGCTTGTATAGTCTACATTAACTCGGTCAAATCCTCAATTTTTGCTCCTTTATTTTGGTGATCTCAAAAAACATTCCTTGTGTGTGTCATTTTGTTTCCTCAAATGAATGTGACCTCCACACTCCTTCAAACCTACCCATCAATCAATCATTGGAATATGTTTGCAACAATTTTATGCTCACCTTCACGCATAAGTGGAAAACTACCAATGCTTGTTGTGTAACCCTCACACATTCTTCCCAATAGCCACAGGTTGGAGAGATGTCTGCAATGATTTTCTACCCATACTAACAAGTGTGGAAACCTACCAATCTTTGTCTTGCCACCACTTGCAAGGAACAAAAATTTTCTCTGATACAATAATGTCGCTGACGCGGTTAGGGTTCTCAATAAATATTCACCTTAGACCATGCAACCTTTAAAATCAGTTGCAAAAAACATACAATTAAGCATGCAATAACACAAAACATAAATTCAATAGTAGAAGAACATAGAGCAAAAAAAACTATTCATATACTCAATGAAGAATAACACATACATAGAATGATTTCCAACAATTCAATCATTCAAAAATTCTTTACTCGTTTCATGCCAAATCACCACAATGACATGTTTCTTAGAGCCTTAATCTCAAATGCACTCATTACAATTATTTACAAAGTTTACTATGACTTGATTTCTAAAAATTATCTTTCTAAGGAAATTGGGATTTATTTATATAGCCAACAGATGCCCCAAGATTAACTCCTAAAAAAATATGAAGTATGATTCAAATGACCCATTACAAAATCAATCAACCTTTACAAGTTTTTGCATTTGCAACTGATCATATTTTAATCCTCCGCGGCTTGTAATCATCAATGCAATCTTTCACGGATCCAAAAAATGCCCCGCGACTTCAATTCAAGTTTTACAGTATTGCATGAATTTCCTTAATCTTGAACGACTCCTCTTAGTGTTTTTTAATCCTAATATACTTGCACAACTTCGTTAGTGTTTGGTAGCATTCTCTAACCCATTTATGCTTGTAAAACTGAATTCCACAACTTGTGTGTCTTATGCAAAGATTCCACAAAATTTTATGGATTGTGCAATAGACTTGATAGTGTGCAATAGAACTGAGCACTACACAATGGCAATAGGATTGCACACTCCACTAAATGTATCACAATACTTTGCAACGTTTGACCATTGTACTTCGTTCACAAAATGACCCATCAATAAAACAAAAATGTAAAATAAAATGCAAAGGTTGACTCAAACATGTTTTTTTGGATCTAGGATTGCTTATAAACCTCTATGCTCTTGCCTCATAAAATCTAATAATAAATGAGTAAATGAAAAATATGATTCTTTTAATGAAATCCTATTCCCCTTTATAATTTAGCTATACAGTGCAAGGGTGGACTCAAATAATTTGAATTCTAATATGAGTACATAAATAAATGATTTGGGAAAATTTATGCCCTCTTTTGGCTAACAACTTATTTAATAAGTATGGTTGTTATAGAATGTTAGTTATGGTCATAAATTGCATGATTATATTCTCTTTAAATATTTAATGTTGTTTGAGATTTTGGATAATATATGCTTAATTTTCTTTGTATTCACACTTTTCTACGTAGAATTTCTAGTCTCGAAGCTACTACTTTGGGGTCTAAAACCACCTTCTCTTATGAACAAATTTGCAATGAGCCCATCAACCCTTAAATTCCTGTCGAACCTTATTCTCCACACTAGGAACTTCCAAAATTTTCCAAGTTCAACAACAAGGAGGATCCACAACAACATCTTCTTGCCTTTAGGAACACTTGTTACCTTATTATTCACGACCAAGATCTTATGCAACGTACTTTCCCTATGTCGTTGGCCGCCCCAATTTGTACTTGTATAACATAGTTCCCAAACATTCTCTATTCTCCTTCACCCAACTCGCGTAACTATTTTTAAAGCACTTTTTTATTAACATTGTGTGTAAAATCACCATTACAAACCTCTACGCCATTAATCAATTTGACGATGAATCTATCACATATTTCGTCACTAGGTGGTGTGGCATAATCAATCAATTATCCTTCTCTCTTCCATAGACTGAGCTAATCATACTCTTTTCGTGATCATGTGCGAAGCATATTTCATCAACCCTTTAGATCTAATCCTTCCAAACTTTCGAGGAGGTAATCACCATGGCTTGTAAAATTGAACATCGTGCCCTTAAGCAAGGCCATGTTAAACTCCGATTCGAAAAACCAAAACCCAAATTCACCAATCCATCTAATCACAATGACAAATCTAAAAATGTGGCCAACATCATCATAGTCTAATCTTCTTCCATATCCACATCCCACACATAGCCTCCACAAATATCTCCTAGATCAACTCCCAACTATACCCCTCTCGGGGAATCTTATAGTTCTATTTTCAACAAGCTAATGGTTGTGCATCTCATCTAGCTTCTCCCTATGTGACACATTGATGACTCACGACCTAAACCAACATGGTACCATGAGGATCACTATTGTAAGTGCCCCCAAGTCTGAGGACATGACATTGAAAAGTGTCGCACCTTCAAAGATCTTGTACACCAACTCATAGATCGTGGTGACCTTCAATTGGATAAACCTAATGCACCTCCTAATCAGCCCCTAGATGTCTTCAAACAACCATTCCCAAAACATCTGCCACATAATCAAACTACTCCTCCTACATTTCAGGCACCTAATGCCCATATGATCAACACTTTAAGCCAAGAATAAACATCATCACCTACACCCACCATTCCTTCATCTACCACATCCATGTTTATTGCTACCTATTCTCCTCCATCTATAATGTTGTTTGCATCCACACCTACTTCAACCATCATAGTTACATCTACTACTCCATACGCAATTTCTTATATCACATCTACTTCCTCAACTGTATTTGCACCTACTACACTAATTACATCTAGTTCCTTATCCACATCTACCCCACTATCTATCACAACATCCTCCTCACGTAACCCTATATCTACATACCCTTCCATATTTATACATATAACCACACCCATAGCTATAACCACTCCCATATCAACATCCGAACCCACCAAACAAACCTATCCCCCCCATATAATCACAAACAATCCCCTCACCTCATCTCTTCCTTCAACAACTCCCACATCAACACCTCTAGAATCCACAGAATTCACGACTTCTTCCGATCTTACCGAGTCTCTTATTCAAACATCCCCTCTACCTTCAACCCCCATAGCTACAACAAAATCTACATCCAAATAATCCAACACCACCTCTAAGGATCATTCCCTTGTAGAGATGATTGTAATTCTTGCCAAGGGTAAACCTTCACGGAAAAAATCTAAAAACCTTGGCGTTCTCACTCAGAAATCTCTAACCCACCCACATAAAAAGTTGGAGTTACCTCCTCCTAAACCCCATCATCCTAAGCGATCTAATGTCTTGTCATCAATCCTAGAGCACCTCCATCTATTTTGGGGTCAGGACCTTCGTCTAAATCCCCTATCAATAATCAATCAACATTAAGACCACCTATTCTTCCCCCTAAATATAAATCAGAATCAGAATCATCCATCTCCTCTTCTTCTACAACCAAATCAGAATCAAAGGCACCCACAAGGCCTCATAAAAGTAAAACACCTCTCTTACCTTCATCTAATGCTCTTAAATCCAATTCATCTACAACCCACACAGTCTCTTCTTTAAAAACTCCTATTGGTTCTTATGCAAAAAAATTTCAACGTCTTGTACAAGCATATGCCATCACTCTTCCTCCTATCAAGTCCTTTGAATCACGCTAACAAAACCCACATGGTTTGACCCTAATGTCATGTGTGCTTATCATTGTACACATGGACATGATACTAAACATTGCAGGGCTCTTCAAACCCTTATCCACTATCTTATAGAAGAGGACGATCTTCTCATCGAAGAAGATCATCCTTTTCCATCTACTAGTTCACCCACATCCAATTGCAATAATTCAATCAAAGCTTCATCCCCCAAGACTTATAAATCCCCTTCTTCATCTAAAACCTACGTCGCAATACCCGCTCCAAGCACTACTTCTTCCAAATAAGACCCCCCTCTATTTATTGATGTCATTCATATCACTACATGCTCTCGCCCTCATAATTCCCAACCACCTACTCAACCTAAATCCAAAGTTGTCTTGACCACTCCGTCTAGCGATCCCACTCCATCTTCTACTTCAAAAGCTAAGGTATCCATCTTAGCTACCCCGTGTACCCAACAACCTACTGCCATCGAAAAAAGTATTTTGAAGTAGCTCCATCAGGCCCTGTTAAGATGTCACTCTATGAGATCATCCAAAGCTCCCCCAATCTTAAACAATCTCTCATCGAAGCTCTGCAACTTATCCCTATCACCAGTGATGAGACTCAACCTTTTACATACCTTTTTGGATCGCACACAACCTTTGCCGCCATCTCTTTTGATGACTCTAAAATTCCTGATATCACACCTGAAGATCATGATCTCCCTCTTTTCATCATTGTTCGCATCAATGATACATTTATCTGACATTCAATGATAGACAATGGATCCAACATTAACATCATATCATCACATACCTTTGATCAAATCAATATTCCCAATTATTTTGTCGCTCAATCACCTGTTGTCCTTCGTGCCTTTTAATGACATTGTTTCCCCTTCTTTGGGAACAATTATCCTTCCCATTCGTGTTGGTGAAAGAATCCTCCATGAGATCTTTTGCATCGTAGAGGGGAAATTTCGGTATAATATCTTACTTGGGTGACCATGGATCCATGCCATGCATTGTTTCCCTTGTACTCTCCATATTTGCATCAAATATGAGCATGAAGGAAAAATCCTAACACTCCCCACATACATTCCTCCCTTCAAGGCATGTCACATGAATTATTGACCAAATGACGTGCTTGTACCTAAATAGGATTCATCTTAAGCATCCACTAGCTCATATGTCCCTGCATCTAAGATACATATTGATGATTCTATTGACAATGTGATGCAACATATTTCACTGGGGGACTATCGAATCCTTACTCTTAATTCCCTTCCTACACCTAATTGACTTGGTAGACCTAATAAAGCACCTATGTATTAACTGAATTTTGGGGACATTATTTCTTTTGGTCCACCCCATATGCAAACAAATTTCATCTATGGTGGCATCGATCAACCTTCCTCTCACATCGGTGCTCAACCTCACACAAAGCCATACACCAATGGTTTTGATTTCCTCTATAAAAAAACCTTTTCCTACACCTACCTCTTTCATTGCTCATGGAAAGGATTTGTTATGGGGTGTTATGCACAAGGTATGCACAATTTCATCATCGACCAATCTTATAAATACCATGAGAATTTTGGACTAGGTTTCAAATAACAACCTACCGAATCTCTCACTCTTTCTTCATCCCCATATCCCATGAACATCGTTCCTTCATCTAATTCTTCTCCATCCAATGATCCCATGGATATGTATGATACCGTGTCCATTTCTTCTAGATTTTTTTTAATCTCCATGAACACTTTGGTACCGGTCACTTATCAGTGTGAAGGTGAGACCAAGTCCCATCCTCTTCAATTTTATAACATGTTAGAGGAATATTCCCCTACCATTGACATTCTTCAATGCACTGATGATGATTCCATTCTTTCCTATATGGGGTGGAGGATTCTTATCTTCATAATTCCTTACCTCTTGACACATCCACTCTTCCTAATGAATCCACCATCGACATCAATATAGAGATTCCGCAAAAACCTTGCATCCTCAAGGTCGGTCAATCCCTTGATCCTCAAGAACTTGAGTCTTTCACCATCTTTCTTTTTGGGTACAGTCAAGCCTTTACATGATCCTACACTGACATGTCGGGCCTTAATCCTTCTATCATCATCCACAACATCATTATTATCCCCAATGCTAAACCAGTTAAGTAGAAGCTTCGCCACATGCAACCTCACGTTTCCCTCCTTGTTAAATTGGAATTGCAATGCCTCCTCTCAGCTAACTTCATCATACCTATTGACTATCCGCAATGGGTTTCCAATATCGTACACGTTGCCAAAGCCTATGGAAATCTTCGTATCTATACTAAATTTCAGTAGTTAAATCTTTTTTTCCCTAAGGAAGACTTTCCCCTTCCTAACATCGATTAGTTTTTCGACCTCACGTCTAGCCATGAGATGCTTTCTCTAATGGATGGTTTCTCTGGTTATAATCAGATCCTCATCACACAAGAAGACTAGCATAAGACTTATTTCATCACTCCTTAGGGTGCCTTCTATTATCGATTCATGCCCTTCGGTTTAAAAAATGTAGGGGCCACCTACCAGCACGTCATGACCTACATCTTCCATGACCTTATCCACAAAAATGTAGAGGACTATATCAATGACCTTTTAGGTAAATCCAAACGTCATCGAGACCATTTATCCATTCTTGAAATCCTCTTCGCATGTAATCTTTGTTTGTTCCTTCCTCTTAATCCCGTCAAATGTGTGTTCAGAGTTTTAACTGGAAATATCCTTGGCTTTTTCATTTCTATTAGGGGTTTTGAGGTTGACCCCACCAAAATCAAGGCCATCCTTGAAATGTCTCTTCCTTCTAATCTAAAACAACTTCACAATCTTCATGTCCACCTCCAATCAATGTGTTGTTTCATCTCACAACTCTCTGATTGTTGTCAACCTTTTCATCATCTTCTTCGCAAAGACATTGTCTTCAATTGGGATGGTGATTTCCAAAAGGCCTTTGATGATCTCAAGAAGTATCCTCTATCCCTGCCTTTGCTCACACCTCTACGTGAGGAGGAGCCTTTCTATCTTTACATCTATTCCTCTACTCACACTCTAGTTGCCATGTTAGCACATCGTGATGACCAAGGAAAGGATCAAGCCATTCATTATATCATTCGCACTCTTCATGATTATGAGACTCATTACACTGAAGCTAAAAATTTATGTTGCGGTCTCTTCTTCACTACCTCCAAAATTCATCACTATCTTCTCAACCACAAAACCTATGTCGTCATTAGTTTTCATCCTCTAAAAACCATCCATTATAAGCCTTATCATAACGACCGCATCACTCGATGGCTCATGCTCATGACCGAGTTTGACCTATATTTTGTCTCTCACAAATAAATCAAGGGTCAAGACATCACGGATCAGCTCGCTGAATCCCCTCTTCCTAATAATCATCCTCCTCATGAACAATTTCTAGGCGATTCTATCCACACCATCGATCATGAGTTTTCTCCCCTCCAGATGACACTTTTCTCTGACAGATCTAAGTTTCGGCAAGGGGGAGGCATTGGTGTTATTATCATTCCTCCTTGGGATACTCATATCCCCATTGCTTATAATCTTAACTTTAAATGTACTAATAATATGATTGAGTATGAAGCCTTCATCTTGGGTCTCGAAACCACTATCATGCTTGGCGTCCAAAACCTTGACATCTACGGTGACTCCCAGATTATCATTAATCAAGTCAAGGGAACATATCAATGTAAAAAATAAAATACTTCAAAAATATACGGACATCGTCGACTTTCTCCTTGAGCCCTTTGACCTCTATACCATCCAATCTATCCCTTGTTCATCAAATCATTTTGTAGACACTATGGCATCTCTCGCATCTCTCATCTTGTGGGAAACCAAAGAATATAAACTCTTTGTTTTTGTTCATCACCTTGACCAGCCATCTCATGTCCATGAGCTTCCTTGTGTTAATCATGTCGAAAATAACCAATTTGATATCTGGTACTCTCAAATCTTTGACTATCTTTCTCAATCCAAAATTCCCTCTGACCTATCCAAAAATGGTAGGATGTCATTTCTTCAACATGTTGACTGCTATGTTATCCTTGTTGGCGTCCTCTACAAACGTGGGTTTGATGGCATTCTTCTTTGGTGCCTTAAATCTCATGAATCTATCTGTGCTATCCGTGAAGTCCACGATAACATCTGTGGTGGAAGTTTTAGTGGTTTGGCTATTACCAAACGCGTTCTTCACATGGGCTATTACTGGCCCACTCTCAACCAAGATTGTTGTGAATACGTCAAAAAGTGCATTAATTGTTAGCAGCAATCTAATCTCATATGTATCCCTAGCCAAGCCTTATAGCCAACTCAAGATCTTTGGCCTTTCTCACAATAAGGGCTCAACCTCATTGGCCTCATCAATCCATGTTACTCCCAACATCATCATTCTATCATCATCGCAACTGAATATTTCACCAAATGTGTGAAATCCATTTCACTCACTTCTATTAAAGCTAACAAAATTGTTGACTTTGTCTATCAGCAGATCATCTGACATTTCAGCGTTCCTCATAAAATCATTATGGATAATGGAAATTACTTTAAACATAAAGACCTCGAGAATATTTTTGACTCTTTCAATATTAATCTTAACTTCTCATATCATTATTATCCTCAAGCTAACGGCCAGGCCGAAGCCACTAACAAGACCATTCATAACATCCTTGTCAAAATTGTCGATAAGGTTGGTCTAAATTGGTATCTTCACATCCCCTTTGCTCTTTGGGCTTATTAGACCAGCATCCACACCTCTATAAGGCACTACTCCTTTCTCTCTTGTATATGGATCTGAAGCCGTTCTTCCTCTTGAAGTCCAAATCCCATATTTACACATCTCTCTTCGCGACTTCGTCTCTGATGAGGAATATCATCAAGATCGTCTAACACAACTCGAATTGTTAGACGAACGTCTGCTTAATTGATCTTCAACATCATCATGTCTATTAAGAGCACATAAAACGTGCCAATGATAAACATCTAAAAGAACACAATTTTAATATTGGTGACTTATCCTTAAAACAAAATCAGAACATCACTACTCTAGAAAGGAGCCAATGTGGAAAGTTTTCTCCCAACTGGATTGGACCTTATATTATCACTCATAAGTATGGGTTTGGAGCCTATCGTTTAGCCTCTCTTGATGGTAAACCAGAAATGGAACCTCTCAACGCCTTGCACTTATGGCCTTTCTATTGTTAACATACTTACCAACGTGTTCTTAGTCATATCAAAGATCTTACTTCCATCGCTAACCCCTTCCATCCTCCATTGTAATGATTTGGAATTATATGGTCTACCATCACTTTCCTATCTGTGACCTTGAATATGGACACCACGGCTCTAGCCATAACATATTCCTTATGGACAAGTTCCTCCTTCTAAATGGGAACCCCACAATCATTACCTATGTCTCCTTCTTATCTACCTACTAGAACCATGATAAGGGTCCATAGGTGTCACTTGTACATCTTACCTCCCCTCCCCAAGTGGTCTACTTGGCTATCCCCAACTCTATTATAAAAAAATCAACAATTGCTGATGCTCATGTCAAATCTATCATACCCAATAAAAGCATGTTGGTCCCTTGAAGGACAACTATTCATATAAAGCAAATTTTCAAAAGGTATAAACTGCACCCTCGAAGGACAACTATCATATATCTTCCAATCTAAAAAAGCAAAAATCCAAAAATCCAAAAGTAAAAAACTAAATCTAGACCACTCCCTTGAAGGATGGCTACTATCTTATATCATGGCAGTAAAAGGCTTCCCGCATTGATAAACCTTCCAAATCTCAAAAGCAAAAGCAAAAAATTCAAAAGCAAGCATCCTAAGAAAGCTTTCCGCATCGATCAACTTTCTCATCTACGTAAAACTTCCCGCATTGATCAGTTTGCACCATATTGCTCAGAGTTGGGGCATAGACCTAGGACAACCATGTAAGAAGAACCTATTTTTCCCAGTACAAGTTATATCTAAAACCCCCGTTGTCATGTCGACAGTAGGTCTATAAGCACATTTCCCATCTTTTCCCTTACGATCTTAAATATGACTAACTATCGTTAGTTATGTGTTAACACCTACTATTGGATGCAAGTGCATTGCTTTGTCTCATTCCCTTTCACGATTTACCTCCAATCCAGTCTAAAAGCATCTTTTTCTATGTGCGCTCCTTATTGTGACAAAGTGCACTTCATACCTTTTGCTCACTTTTATCAATTTCGCACCCCTTTTTTTTCAACATCTAATCTAATCCTCTTATCTTTTAACCTATCTAACATCCGATTTGAATCCAATCATATCATTTTTATCCCACTCATCACATCCTACCACATATATCTAATCTAGTTCATCACATCATTTCTCTCTATCCATCACATCAATCCCACACCACATAAATCAATAGCTTAATCATCTATAATCTAATCAACACCATTTAATAACGTTGATCTACATCACATCATCTACATCTAATCATATCTACTCCATCACATCTAATCTACATCCAAACAACTATCAATATCCCATAACATCACATCTAACATCTAAATCAATATCCATAAGTTGATCAAATATCAATATCCATCTAAGCATCTAAATCATCACATCTAAAATGATCAAAACAACACATGAACATCACGACAAAAATCATTGAAAAGTTTATACATCTGCGATAGGCCGCTACTAGGCTCTATCTCCAATCTATACATCAAAATGTCTATCTCAAAAATCATCAAAATCTGTCTATACAACATTCACTCACTACAAGGTGAACTGAAGATCAAACACTCTTAAGTGTCGATCCCTGACCTCCCGGCGTAGGATCTTGTCCACCCTTTGGTCCCTCATTTGGCCCATCGACCTCAACCGAGTCGCCATCGACCCTGCTTGGTCGCCGTCGACCTAACCCTACTTTGCACCTTTCATCCCGTCTCATCCAATCTCATCCTCAAGTTATATTTTCTTCCACCTTTTGACTCATATGTTCCTCATACTACCTTTTTCTTTGTCCCATATTGGCCTCAGTTGGCTACCTTTTGGCTTATCTTATTATGTATCTTCATCACATTCAGCATCCCGCTCTACGGCTATCCTTGTGAGCCCATCTTAAGCCCACCGTTGTGGCCATTATCTCCATCTTTTATCCCCGTTCCACCCAGACGCATATTTCCGGTTCTTCATTATGAAGGATATCGCATCTGCTTTTTCCCCCACATCTTGTCGGACCTTTGTCCTAACTATCCTCGCATTTGTTTGCACATACTTTTGATTCCCTTTGACCCGTTGGTCCCATCACTTGCACATCCATTCGAGTGGATTCCCATTGGACTCCCTCCATATTGCAGCGATTTTCGGCCGACTCATAATTCCGCAGGACATTGCTGTCGTCTCCATTGAGGCCATACTTTTTTTTCCTACCAAAGTGACTCTAAAATCACCACCATATTTTTGCTTTTCATTTTTTAATCCTTATCCTTCTCCACTTGGGGCATTTTCTTTCATCTTCTTTTTCTCATCATTTCCACTCTTTATCCCTTCATCTATCTCTTTCAACCTAGTGATCAATTCTTCTTTGTATCATCAATCCCTAGTTTGAGGGGGGGCACATCAACCATCATCTTCTATCACTTCTTGTTTTTGTCTTGTGGTTTGCTTAAAATAAACCATTCGACAAAAAAGGCCAAATGTAGACACTAATTTTTGGTATGTTTGTCCCCCATCCCACATTCGCTCCCCTTCGTCGTCATCTCGCACATACATATCTCTCTTCCTATTTGAGTTCTCTTTTCCCTCCTAAATCCCATTTATTCGAATTTCCCACTTTCCTATCTTATCCCATCATCTATTTCATTTCCCCTAATTCACCCTTAATGTCATTTAATTAATCCCTAATCATATTTATTATCCTAATCACATCCCATTTATTATCCCTATACCCTCATTTAATGCTTTTCCACCCTCCAACCACCTTTTATCCATCCCTAGGTCCACTTTCCTATCTTATCCCATCATCTATTTCATTTCCCCTAATTCAACCTTAATGCCATTTAATTAATCCCTAATCATATTTATTATCCTAATCACATCCCATTTATTATCCCTAGACCCTCATTTAATGTTTTTCTACCCTCCAACCACCTTTTATCATCCTTAAGAAACCTTAACCCGCATTAACCACTCAAAACCCTAATATCACCCCTTTTAGGCCCTTTTGCATCAAGCAAAATCACATCTCTATCGCCCAAATCAACGGTCTAATACAGTCACTGACAACCCATGCGGGTCGCCGTCGACCCTATAAATACGCCCATACCCCTCCTCTCTTGAGGATGTAATTTTGAGAAATCGAGATCTGTTGCGACTCTTGCTTCGTTTTTCACTCTTCTTTACAGCTGCTGCTATCACCTTGGAGCTACTTTGGATGTTTTGCATGCCACTCTTGAGGATCTTGGAGAATTAGAGCTTGCTTGGAGTCCCTATTGCCATCCCATCATCATTGTGCATCACTCTTGCAGGTTTACCAGTCAACTTGGAGCTATGCCCTTGCATCAGGCGTCATCAATCTCTCTATGCAATTCGTTTTTCCATCCATTTTTCTCCATCAAACCCTAGATCCATTCCTGGTCGCCGTCGAATCTACACAGTCACCATCGACCTGATCCACATTTGTCTTATTATCTGTCATCCATCCTACCAGCTATATGTTTTCCAACCCTACAGTATCTCAAATCTTCCAATTTTGTTGTCCTGCACAGTTATTGCTTTAGATCTCGTCTTCCCCTTAATTAGTCGCTGCCAATCCATCCCAGTCGTTGTCAACCTAGTTTACAGTCATCATTTTCTCTCATCAGATCAACAATTTTCTTGCATCCTTTCTGTCCCAATCAGATCTAGACCCTTTGTAACATCCCAGCACCAGATCAGCTTCATATCACCCCTTCAGATCTATCAGTCGCAGTCGACTGTGACTAGCAGTCTCGGGTTGCCGTTGACCCAATCATGTTTTGGTTCAATTTTCATCATTTTCTATTATCATATTTGCATTTTATCTCATCTAGCACTTTTCAGATTTTTTGTTTCAGATTAGACTATGTTGCATCTTATCATTTATCCTTTATCATCTTATTTATATTTTATCAAAAGTAGGTTGATAACTATCCTATGAATTTTTCACTTCTCAGGACTGACATTGTCAGGAAACCCACCTTCCTATCTACTAATTGTTTTTCTTTTTGAGTTTCTCTTTGTTGTGCAGGTAATCAAGCTCACTGCGAGGAGGATATTTTACGCCCATATCCATGACCATCTTATTAAGAGGTAGCCTCAAACCCTCTCATTATTGGAGTTTCTTATTTTCTTTGTTGTCATTTCACTAATATGAATCAAGAGAGAGAAAATTTGATCAACACCTTATACCTACCTCTATCGCTGCATGTGAAAGGGATTTGGTCTCAAGTATTATGAAAAATTCATGCACGACCTTATTATCGACCAATCCTGCAAGCCTCATGAGAAATTAGGACTTGGTTTCAAAGAGCAACCCACTGATCATTTCACATCTTCTTCATTTACATCCCTCATGCATATTAATCCATCGCCCAATTCTTCTCCATCCCACGACCCTATGGATACAGATGACACCATGTCCATTTCTTGTAGATTTTTTTACTCTCCAACATCACCTTTGGACTGATCACTTATTAGTCTAAGGGTAAATCTAGGTCCCTTCCTCTCATATTTCCTGATATGGTGGCAGAGTTGATGTCCTTCAATGCAGAGACAACGACTCCATTTTTTCCTACATGGGGGAAAAATATTCTCATCTTCATAAGGCCTTACCACCTAAGACATCCACTCTTCTCAATGAATCCACTATCGACATCAATATAAGGACTCCACAAGAACCCTGTATCCTCAAAGTTGGACAATCTCTTGATCCACAAGAGCTTGACTCCTTAAATTCCTTTCTTTCTAATCATATCTCAGCCTTCACATGGTCGTACCTTGAGATGCTAGGCCTTGATCCCAACATTGTCGTCCATAACATTGTCACCATTCCCATTGCTAAGCCAGTTAAACAGAAGCTATGCCACATGCACCCTCGTGTTTCCCTCCTTGTCAAAGAGGAATTATAACACCTTCTCTTTGCTAATTTCATCATACTAATAAACTATTTGCAATGGGTTTCTAACATCGTACATGTTGTTAAAGCCTTTGGAAAGCTCCGCATCTGTACCAAATTTTGAGATCTAAATCTCACTTTCCCTAGAGATGAATTTCCCCTTCCCAACATCGATCAAATCATTGATCTTACCACTAGCCATGAGATTATTTCTCAATTGGATGGTTTTTATGGCTATAATCAAAATTCTTATCGCACCAGAAGACCAACATAAGATGTATTTCATCACCCCTTGGGAAACCTTCTGCTACGATATCATGCCCTTTGGTTTGAAGAACGCACATGCCACCTATCAGTGCAATATGATCTATATATTCCATGACCTCATCCACAAAATTGTAGAGGACTATATCGATGACCTCTTGGGTAAATGCAGGCATTAACAGGATCATCTTTCCATCCTTGAAATACTCTTTGCGCGTCTTATCGGTTTCTTCCTCCGTCTCAATCCCACCAAGTGTGTGTTTGGGGTTTTAACTGAAAAGATCCTTTGCTTTATTGTTTCTATGAGGGGCATTGAAGTTGACCCCGCCAAAATAAAATCCATCCTTAAGATGCCCCCTCCTTCTGATCTAAAGCAACTTTCTATTTTTCAGGGTTGACTTCAATCAGTTTGTCATTTCATCTGGAAACATTTTGATGGTACCAAACCTTTCACCATATTCTTTGCAAAAGATACCTAGTTCAAGTGGGATGCCAATTTTCAAGACACCTTTGACAAATTGAAGCATTACCTTCCATCTCCACCTGTGCTCACGCCTCCTCGAGGATTATGGAAATTCAAAATGGTGAATATTATGTTGTTCAGAGCCGACTTATTCGCCAAAAAATTTGGCTGACATGTCCCTTATACTATTCCTTTCACCTAGATTTTACACATATATAAGAGCTTATGAATGTAATTCGCCACCATTTCGAATCATATCGTGTGCATATTCACCGAAGTAAACATAAGAAAATCCTCAGCCACCAACACTGAAGTCTGAAATCTGAGCCGTCCAACCGTAAGGCGTCCAACTCTGAGCTATCCAACTCTGAGCCATCTAGCCTTGACCTAACTAACTCTACAATCTGAACCGTCCAACTCTATTCCATCCAACCTGAGCCATCCAACCCCTAGCCGTCCAACCCCTAGCCGTCCAACCCCTAGCCGTCCAACCCCTAGCCATCCAACCCTAAGCCGTCCAACCCCTAAACTGTCCAACCTATAGCCATCCAACCCTTAGCCATCCAACCCTTTACCATCCATTCTCAGAGCCTTGGAACATAAGAGCCGCCCCTAAGGGCCTAAGCAGTAAGCAGTCATGGATACTAGAAATCAGGGCAAGAAGATTACAAATTCAGCAAGTTCAAAAAAGGGTGCCAATACTTTGCTTGGCTATTTTGGAAAATCACAAAAAATGAAGTCAGTTTCTGCTTCAGCTGAAAATATCGGTATGTGGCAAGTGTTATTTACTGGTTATTTTATCTTACAAGAATTTAATAATTATGTTTATGATACTGTTCTTGGAACTCTTTGACATTTTTACTCTGTAAAAATATAACTATAGATAAAATTAATACTATATAAGTAACAATTTTATAAAATTATTTGCAGACGTTTCAGAAATTCCTTCACAGATTAATCAATTTATAGATATTGATGATCCATTATATGTTGAGGCAAACATTTTGTCCCTTGATGAAATAGAAGTACAAGAAAATTCATCGAACTCTCAGGATACACCAACAGAGGAAGCTTCTACTCCAAGGTCTATTTCCAGAAAAAGGAGACATGAGATTCAAAATATTTCTGCTGACAGCCCAGATGCAGAAGTTGAATCCCAAGGAAAAAAAAGAAAATATGTTAGAAGAAAGATGGCAAACTGGACAATTGGAAGGAAATTCCAGTTCGAATGGGCTGCAAAATATCCTTTTATTGAACCTGTGTACACTAAAAATTGTAATGATGTTCCAACACAATGTCGATGCAAAATATGTGGTTGGAAATAGGGGAAGGATCACACGATGCAGCTCAAACTAGACACAATTGAAAAACACTGTGGGAAAATATACATTTCCCAAAAGCTTAAGGATGGCAGCATAGTCAGAACACATAAATGGAAAGATGCAAAAGATTGTCTACATGTCAAATACACAGAAGAGTATGAAAAGGAACAAAAATGTATCAAATATGTAAATGAAAAAGGTGGGACCATAGTAGCAAAATTGAGCAAAGCTATGGAGGCAGAAATGCAAGCAAAGGGTATTCAATTTGCAACCGTATTTCATATAATGAAAAGGGGAAGACCGATGTCAGATTTCAGAGAAAATAAAATGTTGTATCAAGTTATTGGTTTAAAGAATGTTCCTCAATCTCATTGGTCAGATACCAGCAGCTGGGAGATTGCAAAATGTCTATCTCTGGTAGAGAAGGAGGATCTGAAACTGTGTGTTCAAAAGGTAAAGTATATTTCCCTTTCTTTAGATGAGGTTACTGCAGTCGATAATACTTCATGGATATGTATTCATGTTTACACATTTGCTAATGAAATAAGGACTCCACACCTCTTGGCAATTCATAAAATGACAGAGAATTGCAATTCTGAAAATATTTATAAATTGGTGGTGTCAAATCTGAAGGATATCGCCGGAATGGATGACTTTGCCATTGCAACAAAATTAGTTTGTGTCGGAACCGATGGTGCAGCTGTAATGCAGGGAGCCAGAAATGGTCTGTGTGTTAGACTTCAGACAACTATTGCTCCGTATATGGTTGTTGTCCACTGCATGGCTCACAGAATGAATCTCGCCTACAAAATTGTGAGCACATTTGAAAATGTAGCTAAAGTGGAGGAATTGATACGTGATCTCCATGCCTATTATTCTTGCAGTCCTAAGAGATTTTTAGAATTTCAAAAATTTGCTATTGGACTGACAGAGGGAAAAAAACTTCTCAAAGATGTAGATACCAGATGGATATCTATGTACGAACCTACCTGTAGAATATATGATGAATATCCTTCACTGACAGGATTTATGTTTAAATACCACAGGGATGTAGATAAAGCTAAAGATCTATTGTGCCGTCTAACTGACATAGAAACTTTACTCACACTTTGCGGTATTTTTCCCATGTTGAGGGAGCTTAATATTTTAACGAAGCATGCTCAAGATCGGTCTTTCTACATTACAGACTTTATAAGACTCAGAAGACGTGTTTGCTGGAGTCTAGAAAGTTTATATATTTCTGATGGGAGTTTTCAGGGTGCTGCTTTTGAAAACTAGAATGCATTGACAGATTTGAAAAATTCCAGGTGCTTCTTAAAGTACAATATAAATGATCATCTGTGTATAACAACACATGGAAGAGAGATTCAACTTCATACGTACCAAAAAAGAATTGATATGGCTAACTCAGAAATAGAAGAAGTAAAAGTGACATGAAATTTATATGATGCAGTATTAATGGAAACTAGGAATAAGTTGAGAAAGATCTCTGAATCGTTAGCTAAAGAGATCCGGGAAAGATTCAAAAATGATAAAATACTTGAAGCAATGGGAGTTGTAAATCCGCAGTTCTGGAATTTGTCTGGCGGAAAACCTTATACATCTATCAGTCCTTTATTTGTCAAAAACATGGGTGATCTAACTAATCATTTCTGTAAGACTGAAGAGATAAATGGAGTTTCTGTAGAAGGAATTTTGGAAAGAAAACTACTTAGTTCACAGTCAATGGATTTTGCTAATACAATGATATGACAAGTTCAGCTTCTACAAAACCCATAGGATTACAGTGCCATGAAAAGGATTTGGAAGGATATCTGTTCTAGTAGTATTCTAAGTGAAGATTTGAGCGAGTATATTAAGTTGTATGAGCTCTGTCAAACAATGATTCTGGGTTCTGTGGAAGATGAGAGGGTTTTCAGTGCACTATCCTTTTTAAAGTCAAAAGTTTGAAACAGATTGGATAGGAATCTAGAAAGTTGTCTCAGATTGTATGTATCGAGTTACTCAGTGGAGTCTTTTCCTTATGATAGAGCACTGGCATTGTGGAATTCACTAGTAGATAGAAGAGGAGTAAGTAATATTCTGCCTGACCCAGGGGATCGAGACACATCCAAAAATCATGCTACAGTTGACTTCCAAGACACAAATGAAAGTGTTGCTCTAGGATTGTTTCAATTCACATAGATTTCATTTCTTCTATACATTATTGAGACTACTTATGTACTTCATTCAGTGATTACAACTTTCAATAAATGCAATATTATATTTGTCATTATTTGATCCTTCGCCATTGGAACAATGTCATTATATGTTTCAATTATGCCATTTGTTTTTTTATGTTTGGTTTTCAAATTCAGACTGAAATAAGGACACATTCATCTTTTATATCTGTTAATTTATTTATTTTACATCTGCAACAATTCAGAAACGTAAAGAAACAAAATAGTGTAAATTTAAGCAACATTTACGTAAACAATAGAAAAGAAACATAGTTTGTATTAATATATAGTAACATTATACAATTCTAACTTCCAAAGTTCTTTTGAAATTGATTTCTCATGTGGCGGATTACTTTATGAAAAAAGTACAAATTCATAAAGCATTGTCGGCCAATACAATTCAAAAAAGGGGTTGTAATAACATATCAAAGCTTCCAGACAAGTTCTGTCATATAAGGACACATTACGAGGTCATCCTCTTTTCTGCCTATGATTCAAAATCATAGTTGTCCTTACATCTGCCACACAGAATAAAAACTAAAAAAGGGTTGGCCACTATCTTTTAATTCCTACGCCAGTGTCGGAATTGTGACAACACACCTGTCACATGGTGAACTTTACTAACTTATCAAATTTTATGATGCAGGTGAAGGTTTTTCTTTTTCCTGCGTAAGAGATGGAGGAATAACTCCTGATGCCTGAAGATCTCCTGCTGCAGTGTTGATATTTTCTAGTATATTCAGCTCCTCCCTCGCTACATCTCCTGCAGACAAAAGTGTTGCATCTGCATCTGTCTTTTCCTTCAGTAAGACTTCTGGATCCATCTTATGCTCCTTTATTATCCTTCTCAATGTATTATTTTGTTTATTAATAACAATGAGTTTTTCCTTCAACTGTATAAAAGAATTCAGGCTTTTGCGGGCATTCTTCAAATGTGCTTCAAAAACAACTGCTTCTTTCTTTAAATTTTCATATTTTTCCTGCAAAATAGAAATATTAAATTTTTAGTCTATCAGATAATATGAAAAAATATATTGCAGTGGTTATAATATCAGATAATTTTTAGTTTTTCATGTAAAAGTAAATGCCCACTCACAACAACTTTCTCTTTTTCTGCATTTGCTATTAAAACATTAGTCTTGTCTTTAGACCATTTGTTGTAGTAAGCATGTGCTTCAGCATTGAGATTCTCCAACCTGTTTAGCATTATGTCTATAATTTCATCATTGTAATCATTACTATATGAAATTGTCCCTGATTGAGCTTTGTTTAGCAAAACATCCTGCCATGCTGGTTGGCTCTCTACGGCAGTGAACAATGAATGCCTTTGAGCATGATTATGGTATCTTGAATTTATTTCTTTTATCAAAATTTTTCTCTCCACTCCCAAGACCGCACCAAATCCACATCAGACATTACAACCTCTTGAATTGTTTCCCCCATACTATCTGATATCATATTTTCTAATATAAAATGTGTTTTTTCATCATCTGTTTGTGGAGCAGCCCTTGGGGGAGGAGGAGAGTCACTGCCCTGTATTCCATGCACATTTTTTTGTTGAGGCAGAGTAGATTGAATCATATCGTGGGTGTCAAAATAGTTACTCTTGTCTGCATCGCCACTATCGAAGCCTAAATACTCCATGTCAAGGGTGATGTTGTTGAAAATTTGTGTGGTTGTTACACTTAAAACACCACCTAGTGACAGTCCAGGAAATTTGGTTGTAGCAGGATGAACTGTTCCTGCTGACTCTGCAGGAATCCTAATATTCTTTCCTGAAGTCCTCCTTTGTGTTTGTACTTGACGTGTTGGAGGAATTGGTGGCCTCCTTGCAAGCGGAACATGACCTGAAGCCATATTACCTGCATGAAGCAAACAACAAATTGTTAGAATATAATGGTTGGGCTTTGTAAATGCTAAAAAATTGTAAGGAAACAAAACATGCAAATCAAACTACCGTACAATATACCTTGCATAGATGGAGACACAATCGTGACATTTTGATCTCCACACCCAGAATGAGTTTGATCTTCATCATCAAACTCAGTAGTTTCTGAATACAATACATGTAGAAAAGATCAGTAGAAATATTAGAATACATAATCTATAGTAATTGTTTGAATTTGTAATTTATATAAAAAGATAACTTCATTATTCATACCTGTAGTTAAATGTGATGGTAAACGTGTTGTGCATATCGACCCCCTAGGTCACTTTTGACGAGGTCTTACTGGTGTTGATTCTGTTGAATCCATGTCAGAATCAACAGAGACCTCTGGAGGGGCTTTACCTCTAGCAATTGCCTCCTTATGTGATGTTGCAGCTATAATTTTTCTCTACAAAATAAAATCATACAATTATTATTTTATTTAAAATATTGAAATTGAAATCGTTATAACAAGTAAACAGTAAAAGTAACTGTTACCTGTTGTTCTTCGAGACTAAGACCAATCATCTTATCATTGATTGCAGTAGGAATCTTATGCTGCGTCAATTCGTAGTACGCTTCATAATAGAAAGCAAGAATAAAATTGCAACAAGAGAATACAGTCCTCGATTTATCAGTTTGATTGGCTTTGCGGGCATGGGAGATATCTGATTTTATTCTGTTGGACAAATAACTGCACCAATCGAATTGTTGACCTGCTAGTGTCTGTAATAAATACTGAACTGCCCAATATGGAATGTCTGCAGATCTGCCCTGTAATACAATCCTGGCCTGAAAAAGTGAAGCAACTGCAATAAAGAATTTGTTTGTAATACCTTGTAGAAGAAGGCCTCTTGATGAATGATTAAGAGGAGCTGCAATTACAGAAAAGAAACGTTAGATCCTTTGTGTGGTCGAGTAATGTTAAGAAAAAAATCATTTGAAAATAATAAACTTACCATCAACCTGTACATTGTAATGAGACTCCAAAAACTTTTTGTCTTCGTCTGTAAGGACAACCTTTGTAGTAACAGGCGGCTTATTTTTGAAAGGTAAACCTGTTAACCGATGCACGTCCTCAGGTTCAATAGAAAAATAAATTTGATGATGTTTCAGATGCATGACAAGAATGGAAAATTTTCCATCATTTTCGTTGTAAGAGGCGAGTAGGTAATCAAGGACTGATGTATCAGTGTCGAATTGGGGCATGTTCACAAGCTTAGAAAATTCTGATTTTTCGAGCCAATCCTTTGGAGCGTCTTTTGCTTTTAGTAGAGCTAAAATCTGTGGGCACATGAGGTTTTTGTATTGAAATTTGGGTGTAGGAATAGATGTGGTACTGGCCATTGCTGAAATTTGGGAGAAGTGAAATTTGGGTGTAAAATTGGAGAGCTCAGAGCACTAGAAATTTACGTATAAAAGTGAAAAAATGAACCTTGAAAGGGTATTTATAGGGCCCAGGGGTATCATTAATGAACATTAAATTCATTGGTATCAACGCCCAACCCACACCATCCAACCCCTCATTCATCTAACCCACCCGTCCAACTCTCCCGTCCAACCCTTAGCTGACCAACCCTCATCGGTCCAACCCACCATGTCCAACCCTTGTCTGTCCAACTCCTCACCCATCCAACCCACCCAACCAACCATTTCCCATCCATCCTCTTCACGTCCAACCCCTACCCGTCCAACTCCTATCTGTCCAACCCACCCATCCAACCATTTCCCGTCCAACCCACCCATCCAACCCACCCGTCCAACCCACCCATCCAACCTGCCCATCCAACCACTCCGTCCAACCCTCCCATCCAACCCACCCGTCCAACCATTGACCATCCAACCATTGACCATCCAACCTCTGTCCAACCCACCCGTCCAACCTGTCCGTCCAACCTACCCGGCCAAAATTGTGAAAAATGAGGGAACAATGCTCTGTGAAATCGCCTTTGCCACGAAACATTTTTTCAGAAATTCGCCAACGATTTGAAAGTCAATTTATGAGATTCGCCAATGATTCGAAAGTAATTTTTCAGAGGGGTCTTCTTAAAAAATGAATCCAAGTGTAAGAAAATGGGAGGTGTTGGCGTCATCATCATTCCTCCTTGGGAAACACCTATTCTTGTCCCTTATAAGATCAACTTTGAGTGCACCAACAATATGGCTGAGTATGAAGCACTCATTTCAGGTCTACAAACCACTATCACACTCAACATTAAAATCCTTGATATCTATGGTGATTCTCAGCTTATTATCAATCAAATCAAGATAAACTATCAGTGTAAAAATGAAGTCCTTCAAAAATACAAGGACATTGTCAGCTTTCTTCTCGAGGCCTTCAATCAATACACCATTCAAAACCTCCTTCGTTCATCTATTTATTTCATAGACACTAAGGAATCTCTCGCATCTCTCATCCCTTGGACAACTGAGGAATCCAAGATATCAGTTGTTCATCGTATAAATCAACCATCTCATACTAACAAGCTTCCTCATGTTAATCTTGTCAAATATAATCAATATGACATCTAGTACATGCAAAAACTAGTACATGCAGAAATTCGACTATCTATCTCAATTTATAATTCCCTCTAACCTATCCAAAAATAGTAGGAGGTCATTTCTTCAACATGGTAACCACTATGTCATCCTCAGCGGCATCCTCTACAAATTTTAGTTTGACGACATTCTCCTTCGGTGCCTTAAATATCATGAATCTATCTGCATTATTCAAGAATTCCATAACAGTATATGTGGTGGATGTTATCTAAAATAATTCTCCTAGTTATTTTGATAACTTTCACCCTCATTATGGCTCTGAGGTTCACTATTGCAGGTCACGCGCACTTTGGTTGTCTCCTTGGCATAATTTCCTTGGTTACAGTTCCTCATGTGCCCTCGCGTGCTCTTCTCCCCGCATGTGCCTTCCACTTTCCTTCTCCATTCCTTTATCTTCTTCTATTTCCCTCGTGCACACTCCTTATGCTCCCACCTTTCTTGTAGTAGTTCGCACACCTTGCACTTACCCTTTGACTTGCTTTCCAAATAAGCCAAGTCCCTTCCACATTTCCTCTGCACCCCCTTCTTTACTACCACGCGTTCCTCAAATTGAATGCTCATGTCTTTCTTGCGTACTTGTCTCCTACAAGTGTGCATCCTTTCATTCCATTTGCACCACCCTCATGCACCTGCTTCTATTATCCTCTTTCATGCTTCCTACTTTTGTGTATGTCTTACGTATTCTTCTACACCAATAAATTTTTCACGTGGCAACCTATCAGCCTTGAGTATGCTCCACATAACCTATCAAATCGTGCCAATAGGGCACCGAATCCGTGTGACAAATCACTACGTGGAATGTGGTAGAAAAGAAAAAATAGATGAGAGATTAGCTGATCCTTCATCTAATTAGCGTGTGCCACGTGTCATTGCATTTCCAAGTTACATTGTAGCCTTCAAATCGTCATAACTTTTTCTACAGAGATCAAATTTGGGTGCGTTTGGTCTTGTTGGAAATTTGTTGATGTGGGTTGCACTCCAAATCATTCAAATTCAAATATTGGTAGGATTTGGTAGGTGAGGATCAGGGAAACATGTTTTCATCCATTAATGCAGACATCTAATCGAATCAACTACTAGATTTGATCTGAATTTCTCTCCTTCCTTCTTCCACAAGAAAAATAGATATTGGGAAGCAAATCTGACATCCTTGCAGGAACATTTGTAGGTAGCTATTGTTTGTTATTGGTGGTTCAAATTTCAAATTCATGTTTCCTTCTTCTTTCTCTTCTTCTCTCCTTCTTCTATAAATTTAAGAACTATGCCCATTGTTGTTGTTGGACCCTTTAGTTTTCTAAGGACTGTGGTTCTTTACATTTTAAGTTACAGGCCCTCAGATATGGTCCTTGCATGTGGATATCAACCTCATACGCCATTGTAAGTGACTGTGCATTTGCATTGTCTATTTGTTGTGTAATCTCACATCCCTTACAGGTTCCTTTTTTTTTATTTTGCCCCATGAAAATGAGTGTGTCACTACATTCTAGACTATGATACGTGTTTCTCTCCTCTCTATGCACATTCTCCTTCATTTTCACTTAAGCTAACCATGTTCACCCCCTTCTTTCTAGTGTCATCGCCTCCCTTAGATTAATTTTTCATTTTTGCATATCCTCTCGACTCTGGTTTATTGGCATGATTAGTTTAGGTTTTGATTGCAGCATTAGGAGTAGCAATAGCAGTAGAAATAGGTAGAGGAACCGGCCTTCTCCAGAGGTCTGTCTCAATCACGCAAGGTCCCCTAACTTAGAGATAGTCCCATGTTTCCTTAACGACCCAGTTCAACTTGATCTAGGATGGGTGAGAGTTTGAGCTCCTCCTATTTTTGGCACGCCCAGTGGGATGAGCATTGAAATCTTAAATTTCATCATCACTAAGTTTGGTGTGTGACTTAGTGGTTTTCAGCCTTTGGAGGCTTGTTTTCAACAAATTTGGTGACTCCCAACTTTTAGATCTATTGTTTTTAGCAATTCGAGAGCCTTTTCCATGAGAATTATAAATACTAGACAAAACACAACAACTAAATAATCCTTTAATTACCTCCATCTATCTCCATGAAGAAGAGGCCCCAGAACAACCGCACGTGCATCTCCATCTCCAGTGCGCCGTGTGCTTTCTACCCCACCTCTCGGTATGCCTCCTACGCAACCTGGCATGAAAGCCCTGCCACCTCAGAGAAACTTTGCCAACTTCATTGGCTGAAGTCCTCTCCTTCTTAATGTGCAATATGATATGCCAACAGTTGCACTCAAAAGTATTCCACACTTTACTGGCGAGAATCAAGTCACTCATGTTGAGCACATCCAGAATGTGGCAAATGTGTGCTCTGTTTACTTGGTTACAAATGATGATGTAGCAGTCAGGCTACTAGCCTCTTCACTCAAAGGAAAATTGCTCTAGTGGTACCGAAGTTTAAGACCCGCATATATTACTAGCTGGGATGAGCTTGGAACATATCTTTGCAACTAGTTTGAAGATAAGTTAGATCACCTATCTTTGGTGGAGCAACTACCAACAAATAAAAGAGCACCCAATGACCAAATGAATGATTTCAATTTCATATTTTAGAATATTTGGGATAGAATTCCTCAAGTGGTAATGCCTACAACCCAACATGCTTTCCTATATTATCTAAAGGTTTTGAATAGTGACATTTTAGTCATGATTTAGTCTATGGGGGGTAGAACCTTACATGATGCCTATGATATTGCAATAAGGGTAGAAAATAGTCTTATTCATGAAGGAAAATTATCTCCTAGACTACCTATGCCCCTATTCTAATAAATGTATCAGGTGCCCCAGCCTTTTGTTGTTCCTATTCTCAAGCAGAGCACTTAACCCGCCGCATCCACATCCTACTCTCCCACATAACAGAATGAAGATGAAGAAATGAAATCTTTGATCAGAAACTTATCCAATAAATTCATATCTTTATAAAAGCAACAAGTGCAAGCCTTTAAAAATAGCTCTAATCAAGGATATAATCAAATCCATCGGCCCTTTAGAAATCAATATGCAAATAAGAGATATGGGGACAATAAGAAAAATGATAGATGGCATGTTAATGTGCACCTCCCCTTGCAAGTGGTCCCTCTTGCGCAACGCTCTTCTAGTGCCCAACGCAAGCCAAACACTAGTTCTAGTACAAAATAACATGGCTCAAGAGTCAGGATGGTGCTTTCCTTGTAACATGCCTCACAGTCAATATCACCGTGCAAATGCCATGTGTGTGTAATCTTACATGATCTAAAATGCTTCTAACTATGCTCATTCCGCTTGTGTGCATGAATCAAAAAATCAAGAAGTTCTAGAAGTTCCTTTTGAGGCTAATTTGATGTTCTTTGGAGCCGAAGAATTTTGTGCTATCAATCAAGCTGTGGACAGTCTAATCAAACCATGCGAATAGGTTGTTGATAATACAAGATACAAGAAGAGAATGCTCAAGTCTGGCACACAACCTTCAACTTTATCACACATGTCAATCCTCAAAATTAAAGAGATGTAGCTAAATCACCCAACAGTCATGGCACACAAATTATTGCACACAAGGTTATGCACAACATTTCAACAGAAACAGTGTGCCCCCCTCCTTTGGTAGGTCAAGCCTCTGCGCAAGCTAAGGCTTCTGCCTCTACACTTGAACAATAAAAAAATGATGTTGTTTGTGAATCAAATGCACAATTAAATGGGCCTTCCATTCAACATTGTGGACCATATGAAGAAGACAAATGTAAATGTCACAATGTGGGACACCCTATCCATTCCATCTTAGCGTGATTTGTTGTATGAAGCTCTGGTGTAACTCATGCGCGCTGATCTAGTTATCCATAAACCTCATGTTGTTGCCAATATATGTCAAACATAGGAGAATAAAGTAATTAAGGTTTTCAAAACCCCACCCTTCTATATGTCCTTGATTATAGGCAAGCACATTGTTCACAATTATATGATTGACTTAGGCGCTAGTACTTCTATTATGACAAATAAAACTGTTGATTTCCTAGGCCTTGAGTATGCTCCTATGTCCAAAGGAGTCTTACAACTTGACAGTTCAACTATTACCACTCTAGGAATCATCAAGGATCTTGAGTTAACCCTTCATGCATGCCCAAGCCTCACCATAACTCAAGATGTGTCAATCATTGACCTACCTCCTTTGTTTGTCTTGTGTCTATTAAGAGATTTCACTATTAAGGTGGGTGGTTACTTGTCTTCTGATTGGTCCCATATGTTACTAAGAACAAGGTATGGTACCTGGTTTACCATACAAGATGAGTCAATATTTACCTATCATGTTGAGTCACATGACCCATCCCCTCTCCAAACTAATTTATTGATCCAAGAAGATCAAGAACAAGTTTTAGTTTCATAAAACAACCTATTCCCCTCCACATCCTTGGTCTTTTATTAGATGAATGGGATGAGGAACATCACAAATTTGACCCATATGATGAAGATTTTAAAGCCTTTGAAACTAGATTTGGTACTTACTGTATCCTAGAAGAAGAAGAAGTGATGTCGCGTGCACTCAAACAAAATGAAGAAAATTCTAGTCTATGGAAGTTGTACTTTGATGGCTCTAGAAACAGAAATGGTGCATGTGCGGGTGTTTTTCTCATTTATCCCAAGGATGAGAAGTTATTCGTCACGCACAGGTTGCAATTTGTGTGCTCTAACAACGTAGTAGAATATGAAGCATTGGTGAAAAATATTCTTATTGTTGAAAATAGACAAATTAAGGCATTGCAGATCTTTGGGGACACAAAATCGGTCATCCACCAGGTCATAAAACAAGTGCGTGACAAGTAAAAAGTTTCTCAAATCTTATAAACATAAAGTTTGGGACCTCTTTAAGGGATTTGATGCTCCAAATCTACAGGTGGTGCCAAGAAAGATGAACAAAGAATAAGATCATATGGTTGTGCTCAGTTCAAAATTCTCACATGCTAAGGATTTTATCAAGGTAAATGCACAACATATCAAAATGGTAATCAAATCATCTATTCCAGAATTTCACACCAGCTAGCAAGTGTTTGAAAATGATGCACAATTTGTCCAGTTCATTCAAAATGAAGTTGAGTTCTCTTCAAGCATGCAAGCTGACTTGCATGACAACTATGGTGAACAATTGATCCAGTTAAAGTCAAACAAGTTTCCTAAAGGGATGGTCATTTTAGAGAAAATTTTCATCCCTGATGATGTATTTAAGGGTGAAGAAAGGAATATGCATGCGATGCAAGAAGACTGTACTCTAGTCACTATTGCACGTGTCAAGGAGTTGTTGTTTAGTAAAGATTGTGCTTATGATGAAAAACAAGCCTTCATCTCTCTATGTCAGAAATACAATTATATTTTTTCATGGGAGTATGCAGACTTGAAAGTATTTGATCCAAGTGTTACTCAACACTCCATTGACCTTGATCCTAGTGTCAAGCTCGTCAGGAAAAAGTAGAGGCTAGTCCATCCAAAGATAGATCCCCTCACGAGGAAGGAATTATCCAAAATCATTGAGGAAGAGATAAAATTTCCCATTAAGTACTCTACCTGGGTCATGAATCTTGTTCCAGTGTGTAGAAAGAATGGTGAGATTAGACTCTGAGTCAATTTCTGAGATTTGAATAAGGCATCTTTGAAGGATAATTATACTTTTCCTTCTATGGATAAAATTTTACAAACTGTGGCTAACGTGTAAATAATTCCCATGTTGGATGGCTACTCTGGTTTTAATCAAATTATGGTCAAGGAAGAGGATCAATTCTAGACAACATTTATAACCAAATGATGAACATATGCATATCAAAAGATGCCATTAGGATTGGCAAACACATGTGCAATGTTTTAGAAGGTCATGGACATTGCCTTCAAAGGATATATCAATGAGTTCATCTTAGTTTACTTGGATGACATATCTGTCTTCTCAAAACAAAGTTTGGATCATATGGTGCATTTGGAAAAGGTATTTAAGAGATGCATATAGTTTGGGGTGTCTCTTAACCCCAAGAAGTACAACTTTTTTATTGCAAAAGGAAATATTTTGGGTCATGTGGTATCAAAGAATGGTATCACTATTGATCCTGAGCGTATTTCAACCATCCTTGCTCTCTCCTTGCCAACGCACAAGAAGGCCTTACAATCATTCCTAGGAAAAATCAAATTTGTTAGGAGATTCATTCCTAACTTTGCAAGATTGGTTAGGCCCATCACCCTCATGCTCAAGAAGGATACAGTCTTCAGATGGACAACATAAGGAAAAGAAAAGCTTCAAAAAAATCAAGCAAGAGATTGCTTGCGCACCAACACTCATCAATCTGGATTAATCAAAGTATTTCATCCTTTATGCTTATGGAGTTGATGCGAGTGTTGCTGATGTCTTGACACAAGAAAATGAACAAGGGCTGAAGTATCAAGTGGCTTTCTTCAGTTAGACACCGAAGGATTATAAGTTGAAATACAGTCACATGAAAAAATAGGTTTACGCCATCATGCACACAATTAAGAAGTTCAAAAGTGTGCTCTCTACAAATCATGTCAAGGTGTTAGTATCACACTTAGGTGTGAGAGACTTCATCATGGGAGTAAAAATTAGTGAGAAAAGAGTAAGGTGGGTGAAAAAAATCATGGAGTTTTTTCTGACTATCAAATCAACAAAGTTGGTTAGGGGTAGTGTGCTCTGTAAACAACTTTCTGAGGACACGCAAAATGATCAACATATTTTATTATTTCTGGAGGAAGAACTCCCCTGTGCTGAACCTGAGCATAATGAAGATCCTATCGCGCGTAGCTTGATGGAAGATATGGTCACATTCCTTTCCTCTTATGCATACCCTTCTGGTTTGAACAACGCAAAGAGATGATATATGAGGCTACAATCTATTCTATATTTATTGGTTGATGGCGTTCTCTTTAAAACAAATCTTGATGGTGTGCTGCTGAGATGTATTGATGACACACATATAAACAAAGTGTTAGAAGAATTTTAGGATAGATTCTCTGGTGGACACTTCTCTACTAAGACAACAACAATGAATATTAAAAATACAAGTTACTTTTGACCTGCCCTGTACGTAGAATCACACAGGTGGGTCATTAAATGTAAAGAGTGTGGTTTATTTGAAGGAAAGAATAAATTGACAACACTTCCCCTCCGACCAATCCAAGTGTATCAACCTTTTGTGGAATGGGATATCGACTTCATAGGCATGATCAATAATCCTTTAAGTGATGGACACAAGTGGGTGTTAATAGCTACATACTACTTCACCAGATGGACAGAAGCTGTCGCGCTCAAGGAATCAACTGAGTCAGTCATCCTTGAATTTATCAAAGGTATGGTAACAAGGTTTGGTATTCTTCAAGAAATTATTTTTTAGAATGTAAAATCCTTCCTTGGTACAAAAATTTCTGATTGGGATCTTAGTCTCCATATCTACTTGAAGACTTCTTCCAATTATTACCCTCAAGGTAATGGTTTGGCATAATCAACAAAAAAGAACCTGATTAGAATCATGAAGTGGACAATGAATATCAACCAGAGGAAGTGGTATACAAAGGTCTCAAGCGTGCTCTAGGTAGACATAATCACAATGAAGAAGGTAATAGGTAATTCACCTTATAAGCTTGTTTATGGAAAGGAAGCTAGGATTCCTTTATCTCTTGAATTTCCTTCATTAGATCCCACCCAACATCTAGAGTTTGTGGGCACAGATAAGAGAAAAATTAGAATGACAGAGTTGGTTGAACTTGAAGAATTAAGAACCTCTGCCATGATCAAGCTAGAATAACATCAACAATCAACGAAGAAGTGGTTTGACAGAAATTCTAGGCCTCTAGCTTTCAAATTTGGTGATCTGGTCTTGAAATGGGATGTTGACTGATCCAAACCAGGGTGCCATTCAAATTTTGATGCACTTTGGAGTGGCCTATACATCATCAGTTCTTGCAAGGGGGCTAACTCTTTTGAGTTTTCTCACTTTGATGGAGATGCGCTACTAATCCCAGTCAATGGGATTTATCTCAAACACTTTCATTAAGTCATTTTGCATCATTGTATATATTATAATAGTTTCAATTCCTCCAAGTGTGTTACACACATTGTTTTTTTAAATAAATTTCTTTCCTCCCTCGCATTCCTTTGACGTGCTCTCCTTTTCTTCCAGGGTGCCAGTTCGGCTTGAATCTTCTAACAGTTTTCAATAGTTTTGTAGGATTTAATACAGAGTTCAAGAAGTGCTTGAAGTGACTTCAATGATAGTTCTTCATGTTATAGATCAGAATTTCATACTTCAAATCTGAATTCATGCCCAATAGATGCTCTAAGGCTATTGATCTCCTTCATCTAGTAGGAAGATGGCCCCAAAATTTACCAAAATTTTGTCTAAAATAACTCCCCTAGTTATTTTGACAACTTTCACCTCCATTCTGGCTCTGAGGTTCACTATTGCAGGTCGCGTGCACTTTGGTTATCTTCTTGGCATAATTTCCTTGGTTACAGTTCCTCGTGCACCATCATGCACTCTTCTCCCCTCTTATGCCTTCCACTTTCCTTCTCCATTCCTCCATCTTCTTCTATTTCCCTCGCGTGCACTCCTTGCACTCCCGCATTTCTTCTAGTAGTTCACACACGTTGTGCACAAACACTTTGACTTGCCTTCCAAATCAGCCAAGTCCCTTACACATTTCCTATGTACCTTTTTCTTTCCTATTGCACGTTCCTCAAATTGAATGCTTGTAACCCACTTGTGTACTTGTCTCCTACAGGTGTGCATCCTTTCCCTCCGCATATTCCACTCTCACGCATATGTATTGTGTTCTTCTCTTCCACGCTTCTTGCTTTCGTGCATGCCTTGAGTATTCTTCGACGCCGATCATTGCAACCTATCAGCCTTGAGTATGCTATACAGAATCTATCAAATCGTTCTAGGTGTTGAATATTTGTGACATATCATTGTGTGACACGTGGAAAAAACAAAAAATAGATGAGCGGTTGGTCGATCCTTCATCCAATTAGTGCACGCCACATGTCATTGTGTTTCCAAGTTGCATTGTAGCCTTTCAATCGTCATAACTTTCTTTACAGAGATCGGATTTGGGAACTTTTGGTCTTGTTGGAAATTTGCTGACTTGGGCTGCACTCCAAATCATTCAAATTCAAATATTGGTGTGATTTTGTAGGTGAGGAGTAGGGAAACACATTTTTAGTAATTAATGCAGACATCTAATCAACTCAACTACCATATTTGATTTGATTTTCTCTCCTTCCTTCTTCCACAAAAAAAACATATATTGGGAAGTGGATCTAACATCTTACAGGCTAATTTGTAGGTAGTTATTGCTTGTTATTGGTGGTTGAACTTTCAAATTCGTGTTTCCCTCTTCTTTCTCTTCTTTTATAAATGTAAGAGATATGCTTGTTGTTGTTGTTGTTAGACCCTTTAATTTGCTAAGGACTTTGGTTCTTTGCATTTTAATTTGTAGGCCCTCAGATATGGTCCTTACATGTGGATATTGGCCTCGTATGCCAATGTAATCGATTGTGCATTTTCTAGAAGTAATGGAAGCTCGTTTTTATTGCTATTCTCTGTCGTAACTTATTTTTATTACTTCTCCTTACCTCTCCTTTACATTCTCTATTTGTTGTGCGATCTCACATCCCTTGCAGGTTCCTTTTTTTATTGTGCCCCATGAAAATGAGTGTGTGACTACATTTTAGACTATGATACGTGTGTCTACCGTCTCTATGTGCATTTTCCTTCATTTTCACTTAAGCTAATCGCGTTCACACACCCCTTTTTCTAGTGTCATCACCTCCTTAGATTAATTTTTCATTTATGCATATCCTCCTGACTCTGGTTCATTGACATAATTAGTTTAGGATTTGATTTCTGTATTAGGAGTAGAAGCCTTCTCCGAAGGTATATCTCAAGCGTGTGAGGTCTGAAATCTTGGAGACAGTCCCATGGTTCCTCAACGTCCTATTTCAACTTGATCTGGGATGGGTGCAAGTTTGAGCTCTAAAAGTGAACACTTTAGCGGTTTGGTCGTGGCCAAGTGTGTTCCTCATATGGCCTATTACTGACCCACCCTCAATCAAGACTGCTGTGAATATGTCAAAAAGTGCAATAAATGATAGGAACATTCTAATCTCATCCATATACCTAGCCAGGACTTACAACCAACTCAAGATCTTTGGTCTTTCTCATAATGGGGCCTCGAACTTATTGGTTTCATCAATCTATGCTCTTCTCAACATCATCATTTTATCATCAGTGCTGCCAAATACTTCACCAAGTGTGTGGAAGCCATTCCACTTGCATCTATCAAAGCTAACAAAATCATTGATTTTGTCTATCATCACACCATTTTTCATTTCGACGTTCCCCATAGAATCATCATAGACAACAGAAAGTCCTTCAAAAACAAATACCTTAAGAAGCTTTGCAACTCTTTCAATATCAAGCTTAGCTTCTCATCTCATTATTATCCTCAAGCTAACGGCCAGGACGAAGCCTCTAATAAGACTCTTTGCAACATCCTTTCTAAAACTATTAATAAGGTAGGTGAAAATTAACATCTTCGCACCCCCTTATCTCTTTAGACTTATCGTACTAGCATTCGTACCTCTATGGGAGATACTTCTTTCTCTCGCATATATGGCTCCAAATCCATTCTTCCTCTTAAAGTTAAAATCCCATCATTGTGTATTTCTCTCTATGACTTCATCTCCTACGAGGAATATCATTGGGAGCATCTAGCACAACTTGAGTTGTTAGACAAATGGCGCTTATTCATCCTTCAACATCATCATGTCTACCAAGAGTGCATCAAACATGCCTATAAAAAACATCTAAAACACCATGAATTTAACATTGGTAACCTTGTCCTCAAAGAAAATCATAACGTCATGACTCTAGAAAGGAGCATATGTGGAAAGTTTACTCCTAACTTGATTGGACCATATATTATCATGCATAAGTGTGGATCTGGAGCCCATCACTTAGCTTCTCTAGATGGTAAACTGGAAACGGAATGTCATACCCGATTAGTCTATCTTGGATGAATGGATACTCTGTTTGGTCATAGGTGATATTGTGTTGGTTTTCATGCTTGGTTTGATTAAATTATAGTATAAACAATTATGTTTGTTGGTTTAATCTTTCTAAATTCATTATTTATTGACTTGATTTATTTTGTTTAATTGCTTCATTGATCAATCTTACACTTGTGTACTAATTTTCACTTATGTCAGAATGTGCAGTCATTTGATTTTAGGATCCTAGTGATGTTGATTGTTGTAAAGGACTTTTTTGGTAAACAATGGCATATTTGATAATGAGGTCATAGACCCGAGTTCTTATGTAAGTATTGTTTGAAAAGCCATTATATGGCATACAAACCAATGTTGATTGGTTCAGGGAAATGATTGTAAATCTTGTGATATTGAAAAAGATATATGTGTATACATATATATGTATAGGTGTACATATATATATGCTATGACATTGGTTTTAATTAGATGTAGACCTTAATAAGGTCGAGATATTTTTAAATGTGACAATGTATTATTATGATGGGTCGGTGGCTCAACCGAGCCACACCCGAGCTCGTATCAAGCTGGTCACCTCACCACCACCCAAGCCAAGTTAAACTTGGAAAAGGCCAAATTGGAAATCGTGTTGATTGGGTAAGTTTTTTAGGGTTTTCATTGAACGACTCCCGGTCGTTGGATATCGGATAACCACCCAAATGGATGGTTGAGATTTGTTGGCAGGGTGTTTGTATTGCCAAAGGTTGTGAACGACGGATATGTAGGGAAATAGAGAGGAAGTTGGGGAGAAAATGGTACTGCTACATTTAAGAAGTTTAATTCGTTTCCATAGTCCTCAAGAGAAGCAAGAAGCTTCTCGAGGAAGCTACCTCCAGAAATAAGTGATTATTTGTGTTTCATTTTTCATGTTTGGTATTTTTGCTCGCCATGCGAGCTCTGCATGCAAATGTGATCATGGCTATTTTTAAACAATATGTTATGGGACATTGCATGTAATTTTGACTTCAGTTAGTTTCTTTAGAATTATTTAAGGTCGAGCTATGGATCAAATGGAAATTTGGGGTTGATTTGAGAATATATTCTTGTTTGGTTTTCTTTTGAGTTTTTGGAATATTTCTGGAGGGAAGAAGCAGGCATGGTCAACTGTGAAAGGGTTGATAAGGAAGACCTCTACGAACATCTTCAGGCATGAGATCATCTCCCACTCATCTTTATCATTTATAGAATTTAGATATTTTAATGGATGCATCGTGAAACCAGTTTTCAGTGCTTCTGTTTTTATCAATGGCGAATGATAATGTGTTTGATTTTTAATAAGATGGGTATCTTTTTTTTATTTCTCACCCGATTAAGTATATCTTGTCTAAGTATATAATTGTATGCATATAATATTTTAACTTATGAAGGGTCTAGTTATATTCAGGTCATTTGATAGTAAGGCCATGTTATTTTTGTGACTGTGAGTACAAGTTTTGTTACCCAGTCCGCGTATTGATTTCCTTGCATGTTTTTGTGGGCTTCGTGTATATTCGTTGAGTACCTTTCTACTTGCATTTTTTCCCACATGTGCTTGGTTGGGTTAATAATTGGCCTTCGTGCATGGTTTAGGTTGTAAAATATGACTGTTATTTTATCATCGACCTCACAACTCGTGTACCTGTAGTTGATCATTATATCTCACCGGTTCGTTGTTTTTGGTTGTTAAATGTAAACATGGTATGTGAATACCAAACTCATATTTCTATCGAGTTAAGGTTGTTTTAGTAGATAAAGGTTTTGTTAATGGAGATTTTATTATTTCTTCTCGAAGAGCTATTTCGAGAATAACATCAACTTTGAAATTGATATGATACGATCTTACCTGTAGCTGAGTCAATAATTCCTTGACATGATTATTTGTGTTTTCTTCAGATATGATATTCACTATGTAATTCATATGCGATATTTTGTAATCTAATATGTAAGGGGTTTATGGTTTGATCTTGTATGGGTGGTATTCTGAGGGTACTGCGACACATTCGCCTACTTGTTTTGGTCTGTGGTATTGTTTAATAATGTTGACCGAGTTTTTTTCCTAGGTCGAGGATAGTCGGGTTACTTCGACCCTTCCTCTCACTCGTTTATTGATTTCAAAGACCACTCAGTGGTCGATGTTGACTGTGTTTTGTTTATCTAATGTCGTTTGTGTAAGGGGTTACGATCTTTTGATATTATTTTTGGTTCAGTCAAACTAGTGGGTGTTGGTTTATTCGGGCATGATGGAAATTGTTGACTTAGTCCGAATGTTATTACACTTGTTCTACTCTTAGGCTTGGCCGAATCCTTCCACATGAATGTTGTGTCAATTCTAGGGTCTGTTTGAATGTGTTCATATGCGTTAATGTTATTCGGGGCAGTTAAGGTATTTGATAATATCCATGTACTTTTGTCAAATAAATTAATATCATAAAAGCAGTGTTGTACTCTTACTTCTGTGTGAAGGAATAATGCATTCATATAAGTTAAGGTTATTTCGATAAGGTTAAGGTTTTGATGATAGTAAGGTATTGTATTTGGATATTTTAATTATTATATTTATGAAATAAAGACTCTTAATATTATTATTAATATGTGTAGACACCAAAATTGGGTCATACTTCCATTAAAACCCCATTCATTAACTTAACCATAACCTACCCATTCATATCCCCTAGTGAACATGTTAATTGAATTAATTATCTTAATTAAATTAATTAATATCCTCGCTCAACCATCTTACCCCATCCAAATCACCTAGCCACCTCACTCAAATGACCCACTCAAACCTCATTAATGACCTAAGACCAAGTCTAAGCTAATCCTAACCAACTAGGACTTAGTCTAAAGCTAGACTTAACTCCTATTAAAAAACTTAAAAGGACTCCTACTTATCTTTTCTTGATCCATCACTTACGACTTGGAAGAAGGTTAGAGATCACGCCAAAAATAACAACAATCTAGCTATTTTTTTGCCAACCTAGATATTCCCGCCTTAACCGATGCCGGTTATATCTCAACCAACGTCGATCACCTAACCGTCGCCGATTAGGTTAAATAGATTTCCAAAATCCTTTGCCTAGGTTGGTCATTTGATTCAGGATCTCATACGAATAGAGAATTAGAGCACTCGAATTTCTAAACCACTCAGGTAAAAGAAAACACATGGGAACACTACCAACAACCATTTGGCTTTCATCATCTTCTTCACGATCATGGATTCACACAGAGAAGCATGGAGGTTCGAACTGCTGCGACATGTATACAATGACTCTTCTCTCTGGATCTCTTCCATCACCGTCCTCATCACCTACGTTCTCCAAATCTAATTTTCAGTAAGTACCCAACACCTCTTCATTTATCTCCGTTTCATTTCAGTAAGATTTATTATTCATCTCAGTAATTTATCTTTCTCCATAGCCATACACTTCCTTCCTCCCACCAACCTATCACCTTACCATACCTATCCCTTTCAAATATTTTTACCCTCTTCTAATCATCCATGAGTCTTCAAGACCATTTTACGACCTCACCCTCACCATATTCAACCTATGTGTAATCACAGGGAGTCTGAAAAACCAACTTTAAGAAATTTTTGCTAAGTGCCCTTACCGACGTCGGTTAGCCAACCGATGTTGGTCATTTTTCCTAATCGACATCGGTCATACGAATGACATCAGTTACTATGTCTGGTAATATACCTCAGACAAACGAGCTAATACCCACTTCCTAACAGCCCAAAACCATTTCTAATCTTTACTAGACCTTACCCAAAGCCTGTACCAGATCTGCAACACAACACCAACCCATCACCTGACCTATTTTTGACCTCAATCACCTTTTACCTGACCTTTCTTTTAGATTTGTATGAGATACCTAAATCGTTCAATTCCAATAGGATCGTTATTTCATGTATATTTTAAATAGCATTAATAATGTTATATAAAAAGTGGATTGACAGCCTGTTTAGGAAGCATCACGCTTCCCAGATCTAGCTTCCGCTAGGCAGTCCACTCATTGTTTTGTTTAACTCTATCTGGTGGTATTTTTTTGCATTTACAGGTAGTTCCTCCTAGCCAAAAGGGAACATTCGTAGTCAAATTGGATCAAGAAATCAGAACGTGCACACGAATTTCAACCGACATTACAAACAAGTATTCCTCCTTGACCTACTATCCTTATCTGTTTCATTAATTTGTTAAGAATCTGGCGAAACATTTTGGCACTCACGATGGGACCCATCCGGGGTTCCTTGCATTTTTTCATTCCTAGGGAACCATTGTATGTTTGTTTCTTTTCAAAAGGAAGTTAACATTAAATTCTCTCCCTGGGAATCTTCTCTTTCTTCTACTTGTCTCAGTGACATTTGTACTTTGGGTCTAAAATGAATCCTTTTTTATTTTCTTGCATTTACATTAGTGAAATTCATATCATTTCCTATTCACTCTTTGTTTACATCGATTTGGGTTTTAAAATACTTGCATTTCATATTTCTATGTTTGCATTTTTATCTCACATTAAAATTGAGGGCAACCTATACGCTAGAAGTCATGCCCATATGATGGTTGACATAGTTGAATTGTAGAGCACATTCTCTTCTCTCTTTGCCAAACTGCACAAAAATAAAATCACACATCTTCTTAAACAACACCTTACCTGGAAGAAGTTTTCAATGATCACATGATCAAATGATTGATAGTGGGCACCCAACTGGTTTCTCTATCTAGTCATTAGCTCAGAGAAAGGACCACCCCCACCAAATCATAACTTGAAACCATCCTTAGATCTTGCCTCTTCATAGAAGATCCTCTTTCCAACTAAAAACTTTGTTCTGTTCACAAGTCAGTTTAAAATAGCATAAGCTAAAACATAAAATTCACTCATAGGATTTCGTGTTTTTCTTAGATTTTTCTTCAGTTGTTTTTTGAGGTGTGAGGTCACATTCTTCATTTTATTTCTTCCTTTCACACCCCACAATTATAGTTGGTGTATTCCAACTTTTTATGGGTGTGTTAGGGTCCATTACTATGCTACTCAGGTTTCTGGGTTGATAGTTTATCTAATATAAGTCACAAAAATCAAATTCTTCCATCTTTTCAAATTTCACAGTAATCGGCATCAGTCCAGCAACCGGCATTGGTTTTCATCTGACTATCATTGGTTTACCTAACCATTGTCGGTTTCCATATTTTTTGGTCATTTCACCAAAAACAACATTCACCACATTATTTGTTCTTTCTAAAGTCTTCAGACACATCATCATACCTCTGGACCTTTAAAATCACTGTAAAATCTAGTTTTTTTAAAATTTATTTATTTCATTTTCATCACTTATTGCCTCATTTGCAAAAAAAATTGATTTCCCACAGTAACCGATATTGGTCACCTAGACCGTCATCAGCTACCATCTCACCGTCATCGGTTCACCTAACCTTTGTCAATTCCTATGTTTTAATTCCTAATTAAAACAACGACTAGTTTCACCTCCCGGAACCTATTTTTCTTCATTTATTATGTTTTTCTATGTCATTTACAGATAACAGATTACCAATCCTACACTAATTCACATGGTTTTGACTCGTAGTCAAGCCAACACCTCTGTATTTCACGCAAGCCTTCATCTACTCCTACCTAGCCCATTGCCACCTTCTATCCTGTCACCTATGGATCCTACTCAGCCAATTATCATCAGTACCAGTGATGAGGAGTTTGTAAGACTCCTTGAACACATCCTCATTTCCTTACAACATTATCTCGCCCATTCCTCTACTCGTGATTCATCGGGATAGTTGGTATATGGCATTCCTGTGTCCATACCTCTGGCCCTCACCCCCACTTCTACATCAGCTACCACTATCTCGGTGTTACCTTCTTCCACCTTACCGCCTGTAGTATCTCAACTTGACCCCACATCATCAATACCTGCGTAACCTATAGCATCGGTTGCACTTTTGAAGACGGTTGCACCCATGATGTCAACCATTCCTTCATCGGCCACCTTGAGCATAGCCCCATCTGCACCCGCCACCTCATATATACCCATTGCATCGTAGCCACCCATGGTATTGGCAACCCATACCCCATTCCAAAACATCATCCTCTCCATCCCAAAATCTTTACCTCCAATCACTACAAGGATTGCTACATCTACCCCACCCACTTACACATATCACCAACCACCCCCAATATCGTCTATCACCTATTCAGGATATTTTCCACCTGCATCTATTCCCCCCACGCAGTTCTCATAATCGGCACCACAATATACTAGGATTTCGTCCACATCATACATTCATCATCAACCTCCTTATTCTACAGGGGGTGCGTAATCATCACCACCCACCAACGACCTTCTTAAAATGATGGTGGAAAAGATGCAAACATTGGAAGCATCAGTTTCTAGCTCTCACAACTCCTTAACCTACGATGAAATCTGTAATGAGCCCATTCATCCTTCTATTCCCATTCTCCCATACCATGTGCATTGGGAAATGCCCAAATTCAACTGGTTCAATAACAAAGAGGACCCGTAACAACACTTTTGGTCTTTCAAACATGGGTTCCATCTTATCACTCATGATGACGCTCTCCTCTTGCGGAAAATCCCCATGTCCTTAATGGGACCTGCATTATATTGGTATAGTGGTTTACCTCGAAATTCCATTTACTCATTTAACCAAGTGGCTCAAGCCTTCTTAGACTATTTTTCAATCAATATCATCAAGAAGGTCACCATGACCGACTTGTACTCAACTCGACAATACGATGAAGAGTCTATCACAAATTTTGTCACTCGTTGGCAGAGCCTCATCAACCAGATTACATTCTTGTTACCTCAAACCGAGCTTATAGAGTTGTTCACTCGATTTTGTGTCAGGCACATCTCACCAACTCTCCAAGTCCAAACCTTCCATACCTTTGATGAAGCATTCACCATGGCTAGAAAGCTTGAAATATGTGCCATAGAAGAGAAGAAAATTCAATTGCGTAACAAAAATGTTGCATTCAAATCCAATGATGCTTCTTCCTCTTTAAAACCACAAAACAACTATTCCAAAGAAAAATGATCTACTAACGTGGTAGTTTTAAAATCTGGCCCATCTCACCCATCTAATCAATCAAAACCTTCTTTCAACCTTTCTCTCATTCAAACTTTCCAGTTCAGGCGAGAGCAACGAAAGTACACTCCAATCGGGGAGCCTTATTCTTCAGTATTAGAAAAAAATCTCAAAGCCAGAGAAATTGCTCTTCCACCCATTAAACCACATACTAGTTTCGACCCTACTCATCCTATGCCTGCATGGTATAAGGAACATGACTATTGTAACTATCATCCCGTGAAAGGCCATAGCGATGGTAATTGTATAACCTTCAAGAACATTGTCCAAGAAATGATAGATAATGGAGATCTCATCCTGGACAGCCTAAACGCACCCGAAAATCAAAACTTACATATCTTCAAGAAACCATTCCCTAATCATACCCCGTCATCTAACCAAAGTGGCAAACCTTCAACCGATGACATTAATGTCCATGAGGTCCATGTTGTGTTTGACATCATACTAGTCCTTCCGTAATTTCCTCCTCTTCCCTCAATCGAGGAGATCCTAGCACGAAATCCCTTACCCAAAGAGGAGCCTACTTCATCTACTCCTTCGCCCACAGAGGAGTCCCCTTCATCTCCCCCTTCACCCACAAAGGAGTCTACAAATTTTTCCGATATGGTTTCACCACCCACCTCGCAACCTAATGAACAACCTGTGGTGTTAACTCTCCTACCCATGGGAGAGTCATCCCCACCTTCCTCTCCATTGAAAGAGGAACCTACCTCATCCCACCTGCTATCTCCCCTACCCATAGGAGATCCTTTAAACATGCAACTACCTGTTGGGGAAAATTCCCCATTAGCGTTCTAGGATCTTGTTGATCTGCTCTCCGATCTCTTACCCACAGATTCTGAAGCCAACCAGTTCTTTGTCTCATAAACATATTTTATAGGTATTTCTACTAAGCCAACGTCATCTTCTCTTACAGTAGTGTTGTTTTCATGCTTGGCCGACCGCTTGGATTACATTGATAATTTCATGCTTTTGGAATGCCTTCGCCTACCCTTTTCAACCCTAATGCAAATGTTGCCTACGGATACCACCACGATCTATCCAAAGGTATTTCAAGCAACCCAATCAATCATGACCATGCTAGTTGACACGGCCTCTTCTTCATCACCCTCGCCTTCATCCAAACTTTTACAAATTAAACCTATTCCTATGCCTAAAAACCTACCTACACGTACACCTCCCCCCACATCTAGACCCATAACCATATTGGGTGTCATGCCGACATACAGTCTAGTTCATCCTCCTATGAAATTAGATTTAGCCACATCTTCCCAAACCCATGCAAAAACCATTCCTCCACCTAAAAGGAAGAACCAACCTTCTAGGCCGCATACACCAGTTTCACCCACTATGCCTTTGTCACCTTTAACCCTTCCGTCTATACTAGGGCCTCACCCATTGACCTTGGCCAAACAACCACATATCCAAGGCAAATCAAAAGCACAGCAGCCCACCTCTTCATCACAATCATTTATTACACCCAACCTACCAGCACAACGTACACCTTCGTTGTTACCCGCATATTTCTTACTACCTATAACCTCACCACTTATAGTGACAACATCAGTACCTATGAGATTTCTTTATCTTCAACCCATACCTTCCACTTTTCCTCTACTAACAACCTTCACCACACCTCCTTTATCACCTTGGCTAACTTGCCCTCTTCTGCCATCCGCTTTCCCTTCCACATCACATACTCCTCCCTCAGCTTTACCGAGGAAGGTGCAACCAAATTTGAAAAACCCACTACCCACCAAAGAGGTAGTTAAGCCTATAACACCTTCTATCGCTAATTCATCTACTACACCTTTACCCAAGAAGGTGTAACCCAAGCCTAAAAAGATACCACCTACCAAACCAATTGTCAAACCTATCCCACCTCCACTTCCACCTCTTTTAGTACCTCACACATCACAATCACCCCCACTTTAATCAAGACCCACACTCACTTCACATTGTGATCCATTGGCAGGGTCTTACGCCAACATTCTAGCTAACCTTTTAGAGACCTCCGTCATCACATTTTTGCCCCTTAGACATTATGACCCACTCAAACCTAAACCAAAAGGGTTTAACGATACTGAAATTTGTGCCTACCATCGTGTGCCAAGACATGATGTAGAAAATTATAAGGCTCTAAAAACCATTCTTCTTTGAATTTTTCCTCCTAAAAAAACTTTGATGACGATGATCTTCTAGACGAGGAACCAGTTCCACATCCACCTATCACTAAACATTCTCACCCACTACTTCCTGCATCACCACCTCTACACCCCTTTTGTCCACCTCCCAAATTCGAGATCAATATGGTCTTTATAAGAGAGCTAGCCAAAACCCCACCAAAATGCCAGTGTGCCCTACTCATTTTGCAAGGTTCTTACCCCGCACTAGGTTTTTATCCATCATGTCATTATACTTTTCTTAACACACCTTCTCCATCCACCTCTCTTCCTTTGATTAACATGATCCAAGTTGCCACTCATGCCCAGAAAGACAAAGGAAAGGAGAAAACAAATAGCCCATCCACCAATCATGTGCCCAACATACCATCTATACCTGCACCAAGAATCCCCATTAGGGGGCCCACATATCCTATTTCTGATGGGGTTTCCCATCGTACAATGATAAAAATATTACACCAATCCCATCTAAAAATGTCTTTATACGACCTCATCCAAACCTATGAATCCCATCGACAGGCCCTCATGTAGGTTTTGTAATCCATTGAGGTTTTACCTAACGACCCGAAAGCCTGTGGCCTCCATCATCACCCCTCACCATGTGGCCTCTCTCACCAATTCATCCCCTTCCTCTACACCTGCCACTACTCACCAAGTAGCCGTCATCAATTTCTATGACGATGAGATTATACCTCTCCAATCAGACAATCATGATCCCGCCCTTTTCATCTCCATTTATATTTATAATATATGCATCTGACACCTTATGATCTATGGTTGTGCCAACATCAACATAATCTCCTCCCACACATATAATCAAACGTCCATCCCTTCAAATTACAGACATAATACCCCAGTTATGTTACATTCATTCAATGATGCCATCACTTCCACTCTTGGAACCATCATCCTCCACGTTTGTGTGGGCCCCCATATCATCCTCCACGTTCTGTCTTAGAGGGGGAATTCTAGTACAACTTGTTGCTTGGCCGACCTTGGATCCAGGTCATGGATTGTGTTCCTTCAACCTTACATTGTTGTGTAAAATTTGAACATGAAGGACATAACTATGCCATTCTAGCCGACCCTTCAAAATTCAAAACATGTAACTTGTTGTACCGACCTAATGATTTCCTTGTACCAATTAAGGCATCTATAACCATTACCACTTCTCCTTCACCCACATCCTCATCCACTGATGCTATTGTTACCTTTCCCGCACCTACCTCCTTTATTCCCATTGCCGCCCCAACCTCCACAGTTGACTCATCCGCTAACCCATCTACTTCTCAACCAATCAATGCTTCTTCTTTCCAATCGCCTAGTGATTCATCTATTTCCGCTACCCATAAACCAATTACCGATCCCTTAGAAGGTGTTTTTCAATGTCTCACTCTGGGGGAGTATCACCTATATAACATTGACACATTCCTTACTCCTCAAGAGGATGGTGACCTTCGCCAACATCCTTGTTATGATCACCACATAGGCGAGGTTTTCCCTTATGGTCCTCCCCACCTTCGCACGAATTTAACATATGGGGGACTTGATACTTCCACCTACTCGCCCAAGCCACCTTCCCAAACGTGACCATTTTATCCTAACCTTCAATCTCTCACCAACCACAACTTCACCCACACTTTCCTCCATCATTGTGCATGGAAGGGCTTTGATTTTGGTTTCTACGAATAAGGCCGCCATACTATCATCCCGTGCACCACACGTAAACACAACGATCGCAGTGGTATTTTCTTTTCCAAACCATCTTCCAAGAAAGATCGTGTCAAATTCATTGAGGACAAAAACCCTTCCTCACCCCATCTATAAACTTCACCACCTTCACCTACAGAGTCTATGGATCCAGAATCCATTCCTCCTAAAAAAATTCTCATGAACACCATTTCCCTGGGACCTCTGACTTATCAACGAGATGGTGAGGCTCCCTATTCTCTTCCCTTCATATATCCTGACATGATTGATGACAATACACCTATTAATGTTGTTCAATGTCAAGACAATGATTCTATTCTCACTTACCTTGGTACAGAGGATTCTTATATTCACCGATCGTTACCTTCTGAGACACAAACCATGTCAAATGAATCGACCATCGAAATCAATATTAACACTCAAGATGACCCGCACATTCTAAAGATAAGCCAATCTTTAGATGCTACTGAACAAGAAGATTTTACCTCATTCCTATTAGTGCAGAATCACAACACCCCCGAATGGCCTGATTGTGAAGTGGGGCATTCAATGTGATTGCACAACATGGGACCATCTCTCAAGCTGTGGGACTTGCAAAAATTGAGATGGACCTTCGAAGAAAGTTGGTTCTTACCTCCTAATCTACCTGCCACAAGCTACTCTAGTGCATGCAGAACCTATTCTATCCTAATCTAACCATTCCAAGGGGACAAAGAGAGAGAGAGAGAGGGTGAAAGAGCCTACACTAAGCGGTGATACACCAGAAAAGGAATTGGGGAGAGGTGAGCAGAGGAGAGGGTGGACGAAATGCACCATGGACCAGAGATAGATTTCACACAAACACCACTTTGAAACCCATTAAACACAGCTCCCAGGACCTGTAACAAACATCAGAACATGCATAGTATACCCTGCAAAGATGAGAGGTAAGAAGAGACAAAAAAACAAGCCAAGGATGGATAGATGCATCACAAAACAAATTCTATTGCTCCAAAATGTTACACATTACATCATCTGTGGGCAAGAGGCAAGAAAATTCCATTACAGAGCCATGGGAGGAGGCTTAGACATCTACATTCTACCCTAAGGAAGAAAGGGAGGGGGCAGAGGAGAAACAACGACCAACCCTTTGAATATGCCCCTTCATTACAATATATAGGAAGAATAAGATAAATATGCATTGAATCCTGCTTTGAAATCTCAACCACTATCAATCAATGCCCATCTCAAACCCACCTACAATCTGTCAATTTTAGTTCCCCAGCAAATCAAATTAAATCAGATCTGGTAGTTAAAGAAATTGGGTTATGTATTAATGGCCTAGAAAATTTTTCCCATATTTCACCCACTAACTCCTATTAAGAATGATATTTTATGCTTCCATGGCGTAGAGGGCATCGAGACGTTTCCAAAAAAAAATCTATTGCCCAAATATTAGTCTCCAGTCAAAAGATATGGCCATTTTAATATTCGGACCGCGGGAGCGCAATATTTAAAGAGTCTGTCCATACAACGTCCATGTGGCGGCCTCGTGCACCTTAAAGATTCGGCCCCTTCCTTATGTTCTTGAAATCACACCGGACTGACACGTGGTGGCTTCCGTGGGCTCCATGGTTTCCTTTATATTTTTCCGGAGTCTTTCATTGCTTGGCGGAGCCAAAAGTTTGACCTTGGACATGTGGAGGCTTGGTGCTTGTTTGGAAACCCACCCCAAATTCTACTCTTGAAACAATGTCGTGTTGACACTTGGCTCCTTCCACTAGCCTACCTCTGCTTTGACTATTCAACCCCTGACTCTCTCCCTTTTTTTGGACTTGGGACACGTGGCGAGCCCACGCTCATTTGGGGACTGCCTCCAGACTTTCCTTTTGGAATCACGCTAATGAGACACGTGGAGGCTTCCACTGGTTCTCTATACTTAGTCGATTTTGGGCCTGATCTATCCCACTTTTTAATTTGGGCTACATGGCGAGACCACGCTCATTTGGGTCTCCACTCTTTGGATTTATCTTTGAAGTAGTGCCGTTTGGACACTTGGCACCTCTCGCTGAGTCGAAGACTTTTCAACGGCTGTTGTAACTTTTAGGGTTCTGGATGTGTGGAGGCTTGGTGCTTGTTTGAGGACTGCCTTTTGGATTTAACCTTTGGAGATGTGTCATTTGGACACTTGGCAGCATCCGCTGTCTCCTCCATACTTAGCCAATTTTGGGGCTCATTCTGAATCATTTGCAAAGCCTAAAACCTTTGAGTCTTTTCCGTTTCTTCTCCTTTGAGCCTCTGGTTTTCTTCCTTTTGTTTGCTCCTTCCCTAACTTTGCTACTCCATTTTTAGAGCCTTCCTATAACTTTTCTGTTGGATTTGAAGCATAGGCTCATTCGATGGAACCATTTTTTGAATTTCTTTCTGCACAGGGTTGTGTTTGATCCATTTTTTCTAGGGGGCAAAAATTGAGATAACAATTGGTGACTCACAGGGGACATCTACCTGCTAGATGAAGGGACCAGTAGCCTTGAAGCATCCATTGGGCATGGAGTCAAGAATGATGGCCTGATGCTGATCTAATTTGAGCTTTGAAAATATGCTCCTTGAGCCGCTGCGAGCCAACTGCTTTCTTAGCGACCCTAAACTTGTCCTAGAAATAGATTGTTTCGAAAATGTTTTTAGTTTCTCTGCATTTGTTTTATTTTGAAATTCACAACTGTTACAGGAAACTATGGGTCTTTCTATCGTGAATACTGAAGGGCCTGGCCTCATGCACCTCCAGAGCAATGCGAACAAAACTTATGTACAAAGACAAAAATCATACATGCCTCAAATGAGACATGTAGAGTGTGCACAAGCACTTCTTCTGCTGGAAACAAAATCTACTCCTACTCCTATACTAACCAGAGAGAAAGAAAAGCTTAAACAAATCCTGCAACTGGCCGGGAGAAGTAGCTTCCCTTTCTCAAGAGGGGCAGCCATGCAAATGATTTGACACTGAATATGGCTTCCTGTATGAGTGAAAAATTGACTATAAGTTGGTCCTCCACCCAAATCATCAAGGTATCAACATCAACCAAAAATACCTCCTCAATTTGATTGGCATTGGACTCCTGGAGGTGTTGATGATGACCCTTGGTACTTTGATACTCATCCTCATGCCTTGAAGTAGGCATGACTGGTTTTGGCTTCTCTCTTGGCTCCAATGAAGCCAAGTACCTGATTAGGCATGGTCTGATCCTTTGGATGTGCCCCTTGCTCTGAATTTCAACTCCAAGAATGGAGTCTTCTTGCTGACCTTCCTGGGTGGATGGTGTGAGAGAGATGATGACATCCTCTTGCTCTTTCCCTTCCTTCTCTTGTGAAGAACATGGAAGACTCATATCTTCCAACCTTGGTTCCAGAGGGATGTTGTGAGACACATGCTGTTGTCCTTGAATGCTCTCCTTCATGGCAGTAGGTTCATGTGCTTGGAAGGTGGATGGAGGATAAAATGATATGATCTCCATGGGCTCCTCTCCATCAAAGCAATCTTCCAAGTCTGACAGGAAGTCTTCCTCCTTGTTGTCCTGTTACAGGTGCTCGACCTCCTCCATGGTGTCCTCCTGATCTGAAACTAGCTCACCATGGTTCCCTTCATCCTCAAACATGAAGTTTGAAAGATCAAACTCTTCTTCAACATCAGAGCTTGAAGGGGATGAAGTGGGAGGAAGAACTAAAGGTTCTTCTGTGGCCTGCTCCACACTTGGGGCCTCTAAAACTATATGATCCTCCTCCATCATGGGTTCATCAATCAAATCAGGCCCTTGAAATGAAAGCAAAAAAACTTCAATGATGCTTTCTTCATTGAGTGGCTTCAACTCTTGATTTGATCTCTCCCAACTGCTCCTCTTCAATGGGACTTGGACCTAGTTGTTCCTCTTCCTTAACTGGTTGTGCAGCTAGGATTAGATGAGCATCCTCTTCAGACAAAGTGCCATATGGAACTGTATTCAGAGCTAGACTTTGATCTTCTTCTTCTTGTTCTTTTTCTTCTTCTACTGCAAACTTAGCCTCAGCCACCACTGGCTCATCAACCTTTGACCTCCTCTATTGGCTTGACCATCAAGGGGATCTTTGTAAACCCAAATTTGGCAGCCCAACTCTTCATATTTTTTGTCATTTCTTCTCTGTTGGGCTCCCCTTCTTGTTGTTTTCCTTGACTGGATTCTTGAGTCTCTTCCCAACATGGACTTGGGAAAGCAAGAGGAGTGGTAGGTTGGGGTTCAACCAGTTTTTGCAATTGTTTTTGGTGGGGAGGGAGGTGGAACTTCTTGTTTGTTTGGAGGGAATGACTACTTGGGAAGGGAAAGGGGAAGAAGAATCAAGATGAGGTGGAAGACAAGGAGATGGAGAAGGGAAATCAACACTTGGGGCAGCAAGTGAGGGGCTTGACTCTTGATCATGCTGAAATGATAAAGTTTGAGAAAGAGAAAATGAAAAGCTAGGAGGTGGTGGACTTACCCATTGACAAGGTTGTCTTGTTTAACTCATAAGCCTCAATATCCTCAATCCACTGTGTAAGTTGAGGTAGCACTTCAACCATGAAGTCAAGCTTCTCTTGAGGGCTGTAATGTCTTGGAAAAGGGCCTCCCCATGGACAAGGTGCCCTACAACCAATCTTGAATGCCTTCATTTGTGTTATGGCCCTTGACTGAACCATGTCAGCCTCCATTTTTTGAATCTTCTCCAGCAAACCAGCATTCTCCACATAGTTGTCACCATTGTATGCATCCCCTTGTTCTTGATAAGCTCCATAGCCAAACTGAATTTGACCCTGCTCATATGGGTAAGCATAATGGTCTTGGATCTGATTATAATGCTGATCTGGAGGAGTTGGGAAATGCATTGGAGGTGGATTGCACTGTTGTTGTTAAAAGTGTGAGTTCCATGAAGGGAATGAAGTCATGATTGCACAACTTCATGGAATGGGAGAAAATGAAAGAGATGGAAGAAGAAAATGGATGAAAATGAGTGGAAATGGATGGAAAAGGTCTGCAACTTAGAGAATGGGTTATTGACTAGATGGATTCACCAGATGTGCTTTGAATGTGCCTCAAAAGGATGAATCCAAATATGCACACACCAACCTTCTAAGATGAAGTGGTAAGATGCTTCAAACCTATCCCACCGGGTGTGCCAAAAAACTGTTAGTGCTTAGAATCATACCTTGGAAAGCATCCCTTGAATGGCCTGATTTGTAAAATGAAGTGGGGCATTCGGTGTGATTGCACAACATGGGACCATCTCTCAAGCTGTGGGACTTACAAAACTTGAGATGGACCTCCGGAGAAATCCAATTCTTGCCACCTAATCTACCTACCACAAGATACTTCAGTGCAAGAAGAACCTATTCTATCCTAATCTAACCATTCCAAGGGGACAGAGAGAGAGAGAGAGAAAGGGTAAAAGAGCCTACACTAAGTGGTGATACACCAGAAAAGGAAGTGGTTGAATCACATATCCGACTACTTGAAGTGGAGAGAGGTGAGCAGAGGAGAGGGTGGACAGAATGCACCATGGACTAAAGATAGATTTCACACAGACACCACTTCAAAACCCATTAAACACAGCTCCCAAGACCTGCAACAAACATCAGAATATGCACAATATACCCTGCAATGATGAGAGGTAAGAAGAGACAACAAAATAAGCCAAGGATGGATAGATGCATCATGAAACAGATTCTATTGCTCCAAAATGTTACATGGTACATCATCAGTGGGCAAGAGGCAAGAAAACACCATTACAGAGCCATGGGAGGAGGCTTAGACATCTGCATTCTACCCTAAGGAAGAAATAGATAGGGGGCAGAGGAGAAACAATGACCAACCCTTTGAATATGCCCCTTCATTACAATATATAGGAAGAATAAGAGAGAGAGGAGGGAAATTTGAATCCTGCTTCAACCACCTTGAGATATGCATTGAATCCTACTTTGAAATCTCAACCACTATCAATCAATGCCCCTCTCAAATCCACCTACAATCTGTCGATTCTGGTTCCCTGGCGGATCAAATTAAATCAGATCTAGTAGTTGAAGAAATCAGGTTCTATATTAATGGTCTGGAAAACATTTTCCCATTTTTCACCCACTAAATCTTGTTAAGAATGATATTTTATGCTTTCCATGGCATAGAGGGTGTCGAGAAGTTTCCAAAATGTCTTATCCTGCCCAAATATGAGTCTCCAGTTAAAATATATGGCCATTTGAATATTCGGATTGCGAGAGCACAATATTTAAAGAGTCTGTCCATATTCGGGTCCACGTGGCGGTCTCGTTCACCTTGAAGATTCAGCCCCTTCCTTATATTCTTGAAATCATGCTAGATTGACATGTGGCGGCTTCCGTAGGCTCCATGGTTTCCTTTATATTTTTCCTAAGTCTTTCATTGCTTGGCAGAGCCAAAAGTCTGACCCTGGACATGTGGAGGCTTGGCGCTTGTTTGGAAACCCGCCCCAAATTTTACTCTTGAAACAACGTCATGTTGACACTTGGCTCCTTCCGCTGGCCTACCTCTTCTTTGACTATTCAACCCCTAACTCTGTCCCTTTTTTTGGACCTAGGACATGCGGCGAGCCCGCGCTCGTTTGGGGACTGCCTCCATACTTTCCTTTTGGAATCACGCTAATGAGACACGTAGAGGCTTCCACTGGTTCTCTATACTTAGTCAATTTTGGGCCTGCTCTGTCCCACTTTTTAATTTGGGCTACGTGGTGAGATCGCGCTCATTTTGGTCTCCACTCTTTGGATTTATCTTTGAAGTAGCGTTGTTTGGACACTTGGCACCTCCCGCTGAGTCGAAGACTTTTCAATGGCCGATGTAAATTTTAGGGTTCTGGACACGTGGAGGCTTGGCACTTATTTGAGGACTGCCTTTTGGATTTAACCTTTGGAGATGCGCCATTTGGACACTTGACAACCTCCGCTGTCTCCTTCGTACTTAGCTAATTTTGGGGCTCATTCTGAATCATTTGTGAAGCTCGAAACCTTTGAGTCTTTTCCGTTTCTTCTCCTTTGAGCCTCTGGTTTTCTTCCTTCTGTTTGCTCCTTCCTCGACCCTCCTACTCAATTTTTAGAGCCTTCCTATAACTTGTCTTTTGGATTTGAAGCATTGGCTCTATCCCACTTTTTTATTTAGGCTACATGGCGAGATCGCACTCATTTGGGTCTCTGCTCTTTGGATTTATCTTTGAAGTAGCGTCGTTTGGACACTTGGCACCTCCCGCTGAGTTGAAGACTTTTCAATGACCGGTGCAACTTTTGGGGTTCTAGATGCGTGGAGGATTAACGCTTGTTTGAGGACCACCTTTTGGATTTAACCTTTGGAGATGCTTAGTTTGGACACTTGGCAGCCTCTACTGTCTCCTCCATACTTAGCCAATTTTGGGGCTCGTTCTGAATCATTTGCGAAGCTCGAAACCTTTGAGTCTTTTCCGTTTCTTCTCCTTTGAGCCTTTGGTTTTCTTCCTTCTATTTTCTCCTTCCCTGACCCTGCTACTCCATTTTTAGAGCTTTCCTGTAACTTTTCTGTTGGATTTGAAGTGTAGGCTTGTTCGACATAACCATTTTCTTGAATTTCTTTCTGCACAGGGTTTGATCCATTTTTTCCAGGGGGCAAAAATTGAGATAACAATTCCTCTAAGATCATAGCAATGTTTTTACTTGGTCCTATGGTGATATGCCAGGTATTGACCCCAATATTATGGTCCACAATATTGTCACTATTTCTAAAGCCAAACTTGTAAAAAAGAAGCTACGAAAAATGCATCCTCGCATTTCCCTTCTTGTCAAAGAATAACTTTAGCACCTTCTCGCGGTTTCCTTCATCCTACCCATTGATTATTCCCAATGGATCTCTAACATCATTCTTGTCACAAAAGCGATAGGGGACTTCACATTTCCACAGATTTCTGTGACCTTAACTTAGCTTTCCCTAAAGACTACTTTCCTCTACCTAGTATAGACCAATTAGTTGATCTTACCACCTAGCCATGAAGATGCTATCACTCATAGATGGTTTCTCGGGTTATAACCAAATATTACTTGCCCCGAAAGATCAACACAAAACTTCCTTCATCACTCCTCTGGGGAATTTCTGCTATCGAGTCATGCCCTTTGGCCTTAAAAATGTTGGTGATACATATCAACAGGCTATGACTTATATCTTTCATAACATCATGCATCACATATTGGAAGATTACGTAGACAAACTTCTTATCAAATTCAAACATTGAGTTGAACACCTTACAGTCCTTAAGGTCATCTTTGACTGTCTCATCAAGTATTGTGTTCACCTTCAACCTAAGAAGTGTGTCTTCGTTGTTCTCTTAGGAAAACTCCTTGGTTTTATCGTTTATTTGCTTGGCATAAAAGTTGATCCCGCTAAAATCAAGGTTATTCTTGAAATGCCTCCACCTACTAACCTTCACCAACTGTGTAGTTTGCAAGGAAAGTTGCAATCTATTCGTCATTTTATTTCACATCTTTCTTAGCACTGCTGCCCATTTCATCATCTCCTCAAAAAGGACGTCTCCTTCAAATGGGATTATGAATGCCACAAAGCCTTTGAGGCCTTAAAAAAGTACCTCCTCTAACCACTTGTAATCATTCCTCCTAAGGATGGCCAACGATTTTACATTTGCATTTCTACTACTGATCATTCTTTGGGTGCCATGCTCACTCATCGCGATGAGCAACATAGGGAGTAATCGGTTTATTATATAAGTCGTACGCTTTTGGACTATGAAACTTGGTACACCCACCCCAAATTTTTTTTCTTAACCTTAGTTTTTGTCACCACTAAACTTCACCATTACCTACTTAACCACAAAATCTTTGTTGTCACCAATACATACCCCTTAAATTACATGTACGCCAAGCCCTACCAACATCAACGTGATGCACATTAGCTCATGCTTCTTACAGACCTAGACCTCGAATTCACTCATCAAAAATATATCAAAGGCCAAACTATTGCTGACCAACTTGCAGACGCACCTCTCTCTGGAGATAAGCCCTCTAACTTTGATTTCCCAAACAAATGCATTACTACCCTCTTGTTGGAAAATACCATTTACCTAATGACCTTATTCTTTGATGGTTCCAAATGTTAGCGTGGGGGTGGTGCTAGGATTTTCCTCATTCCTCTCGACGGTGAGCCTATGCCGTTATCTTCCAAACTATATTTTGAATGTACTAACAATATCGTTGAATATGAAGCACTCAAATAAGGCCTTCAAACCACCATCGCCTTAGACGTTAAATCAATTAATATCTTTGGCGACTCTCAACTAGTTGTAAATCAAGTCAATGGTATATACCAGTGTCGTAACGAAATACTTCAAAAGTACAAACATCATGTTGACATAATTTTGACTACCTTTGACCATTATGAACTTTAAACCACCCCATGTTCCACTAACAAATTTTCAGATACCATGACTTGTCTTTCTTCTCAAATACCCGAGGCTTCACCCTCGGACTTGAAAATCTTTGTCACAGTACAAAGGCTGCAATCACCTTCCTATCTATTTTGAGACATCAACCTTGTTGAAACCATTGACCCTGACCCACGTGACCTTTGGTATAAGTAGTTTATTGACTGACTTTCCCTTTCCATTCTACCTCCAAACCTTACTCGCAATGGACAACGAGACTTTCTCAAAATTGTCTCTCATTATGTCATAATGGGTGGTTTTCTTTGTAAATGTGGCTTTGACAAAATCCTCTTACGATGCCTTACAAGTTATGAAATTCCCTACACCATCAAGGAAGTGCATGCTGGAATTTGTGGAGGTCACTTCAGTGGTTTAGCTATCGCTAAGCTAAACACATTCTCTTCCTAGGCTATTATTGGCCAACCTTAAACCATGATTGTTGTGATTATGTCAAATGTTGTGTGAAGTTCCAGCAACATGCTAATCTTCATCACACACCTAGTCACGCCTTACAGGTCGCATGAGACCTTTGGCCTTTCTTGCAATGGGGTTTGGATCTTGTTGGAGAGATCAATCCCCATTCTTCACAGTTCCATCAATGGATTATTACCGCTACTGAATACTACACTAAATGGGTAGAAGCCATACCTCTTATTTCAACAAAAGCCAACAAAATATGTGAATTCATCAACCATCACATCATTTTTCACTTTGGTGTTCCTCATTGCCTCATCACTGATAATAGAGAACAGTTCAAAAATAAAACCCCATGGAAGCTTTGTGATGCCTTTGACATTCAACTCAGTTTTTCTTCACCCTATTACCCTTAAAAAAATGGCCAAGTAGAATCAACCAAAAACCTTAAACAAAATTCTTATGAAATTTATGGATGATACTTGAAAGGATTGTCATACACACATTCCTTTTGCCTTTATGGGCTTATTGCACTAGTATTCGTACATCAACTGCTGCCACACCTTTCTCTTTGGTCTACAATACAGAGGTTGTTCTGCCTCTTGAAGTCTAGATTCCGTCTCTTCGTATCTCACTCAAAGATATTCTCAATAATGATGACTTTCACCAAGACCATTTGGCACAACTCGAGTTATTAGATGAACATCATCTATAATGCTCTTGATCACATCTCCAAATCTACTAAAAATGTATCAAATGTGCCTATGACAAACGTGTCCACGAACAAAGCTTTCAGGTTAGTGACCTCGTCCTGAAGGAAAATCAACATGTAATAAAAGAAGAAAAAATTAAACGGGAAAATTTTCTCTAACTGGCTTTGACCGTATATTGTTACTCATACCTATAGATCAGGTACTTATTGTTTGTCTTCACTCAAAGGTAAACCCAAACCTAAGCCCCTCAATGCCTTGCATCTGCAACCATTATACTGTTGAATCAAGTCTTATATCACCTTCTATCTATTTAAGCTCTCGTCCCTTGAGCACCATTCACCTTCCATGCTTGATTAACCTATTTTAAGGATCAACAACTGAAACAAGTCAATCATTGTACTTCATTTAATCACTTCTTGTTGAAGTCCTATCAAACCAGGGGTCTGTCTAAATGCTAGTACAACAAGATTATACTCTAACTCGATCTAGCAGTTGACTTCTCATTTGGATACTTTTTAGGGGATCTCTTTAATGTCTTAAGGACTTCTTGGAAAACCTTATCGTTTAAATCAAACTTAAACCCTCTCTTTGAAAGTACAAGCACACTGTGAAATGTTTGTTTTGATCAAAAGGAAACACAAGTGTTGTAAATGGAAACACTTTCTAGTCTTGTCCATGGAAAATAAACAGTCTTGCCAAAGCAAAACACTTGCTTTTTGGGAAAGTAAACAACTCAATTCAACGCCTTGAGTAAAAGGGAATTGCAAGAAATATAAAATTACTATAAACACCTACAGGAAAAGGACATCTATTCTCTCTATCAACTCAATGCTATAAATAGACTAACTCCCTTAGAGGAAAGCTATACAAAGCTAGCCAAACTGTTACTTAGTCCCTATCATTATTAATAAGAAGACTTTTAGGACACTCTTAAAATTGTGGAATTTAATAATAAAATCAAATATTCAGAAGATTCCTGCATCGATGTAAGCTTCAGAAGACCTCAAAGAGAAAATATACTGAAGGTCCCAGATAGACTTAAAAAAGTGAGTTCACATGGATCAGTCTATGAAAACAAATACAAAAGCAAAAATAAAAATAAAAAGATTAAATTTTTCGTCATGGACTGTTCCTATTTTGATCTTGGGACTCTTGCCAGAGTAGTCTGCATGATGTCACACACTAGGTTATGCTAAAACCAAACAATTTCACTTCATCACCTTTTCACCTTGAAATTTCCTACCCGTTGACTTTGAAAGGGATGTGACTCGCAAAATGTGACATTTCGGGTTTGACTTTCACAATCAGTGACTTTCTTGCCAACCTTATAAAGTTCCATCATGCAACACCTTTAAGGTATTACGTTCATAAGCCCATCTTTCGTAGGATTTTCCAGAGCTTGAGTGCCTGTTATGGTACCTTTGTCAATTAGGTGACTTTTTTGTCTCCGAAGTCTTACCAAGTTCACCTTATTCATTACTTGTTGATTAGCTTCCTATACAAGACCAAGTCTTCGACACCTCAAGCTCTTTGATGAACCACTATGTAAATGATACTCAATTCACCACTGCCTTCATGACCTAGACTGCCATCAGTTGACCATGCTTTTCCGACTTATTCAAAACTACCAACCCATCCCACTACCTATGTCATATTCTTCCCTAGTTTATGGGAGAACTACATCAAGCGTGAGGCCCCTTTTCACCGGGGCCATGTAGGCAAAACTCCAAGGGCATGGGGCCCTTAGAGGTTAGCTCATCCACTCTTTACCCTAACCAATTCCCCTAAAGATCCCCTGCATTTTTCTATTCACACTCTACCTTCATCCTTAGTTTTCATCTTATATACTACTTGGAAATTAAAAAAACATGGCAAGGATAGAAATATGTGTACCTACTTATTTCTTATATCATCATATCATACATTAATCATTTCACATTTCCATAATATCAAATATTTGAAATATTACACCATAACATCAATATACATCATCATTTATTCTCCATACCAACAATAACATGGAAATTACATCAAACCCAACAACATGACCAAAACATACATAACTGACCTAAAACCCCACCATGCCTAAAAGACCTAAACTCAACCATGCCTAAGTGACCTAGACTCCATCATGCTTACATGACCTTGACTCAATCATGCCTAACTTACCTCAACTCAATCATACCTAACTGACCTAAACTCCATCATGCCTAACTGACCTAACTCCGCCATGCCTAACTGACCTACCTCAAGGATCATCACCTACTCATGACCTTAATATCATATCATGCCTAATTCACCAAGTTTCCATCACATAAAAATAACAATGGAAATTAAAACATAGATACATTATCCTTCCAATAACTCTCATGATCATGATTAATATAACTGGGAAAATCTCATGTATCCATACATATGTACATAGCTACAACTAAATACCAATATCTCAATCACTTAGATACATCCTCACTATCTTTGGCACGTAGGCCAGTATAAAACTTAAAATCTCAAAAATCTCATGTACAACCTCACTATCATCAGTATGCAAGCCAATATATATAAAAAATCAATACACTTCTCATATCCGGTGACTAATCGCCACCCCACGTGATATCCATATCTGTAGTCATCTGTCTACCCTTCACCTCTCCTTCATTAACTAGGTGCCCTTCTAATATCTCCCTTGACCATCAACATGGGTCTTGATCTCACCCTCCATGACTGAACCTCACCTAGGTCTAACTGTCCTCTGTGAACTTGTGTGCATGCCTATACTTTGCCTAATGACTAAATCAAATGAAGCAAGAACCTACCACCATAAAATATTTCTCATATTCTTCCCTAGCTCATGGGAACACTACATTGGCATAAACACCATTTGATCCAGGGCTATTAGGCAACACTATGAGGGCATAGGGACCTTGCTAGGTTATCTCATCCACTCTTCTACCCTAACCAACTTTCCCCCCATTTTTCTATTCACATTGCTACCTTAGTTAAACTCCTCTTATACCACTACTTGGAAATTAAACAAACATACAAGTAGACCTAAACATGCTACCTACGGCTATTTCTTACATCATCATATCATTCATTAATCATTTCACATTTCCATAGGATATCAAATATTTAGAAGTTGGGCTACACCATAACATACATATTTGACATCATTCATTTATTTTCCATGCTACTTTAATAACTTGGAAATTAAATCAAAACCCATAAACATAACCAAAGGGCATGCTTATACCTGACTCCACCATGCCTAATGACCTAACTGCATCATGCTCCTACATGACCTTAGACTCCACCATGCCTAAACTAGACTCCACCATGGCTCTTTATATAGCCCAAAGGATAAAGGCCTCAACACATAGACTCATCATGCCTGGGATACCTAGACTCCAACATGCCTAGGAATGGATAAACTCATACCATGCCTAAAGGTAACCTTACTTTAATCAGGGTTTAATTCACATAGTTTCCATCAATACACATGAATAATGGGGGGTAAATTAAAATCAAAGGTACATACATCTATTAATAGGTATGTAAGCTTATAGAAGATAATTAGAGGATATATTATATACATATGTAGGCTATTAGTAAAGGGATTACAAGTATTCAAATACTTAGATACATCCTACTAGTTAAATGAAGGGGAATATAATTAATTAATAATAATCAAATTAATCTCAGATAGAAGAGGTCACTATCATTAGCACGGCAGGTCGTTAATTAGGGTATTTATCAAATATCAATACTTAATTATATTAGCTTAGTGACTAATTAATCAATGATGATATCAGGGAAAATGAGTGCTTCTGATGATATGTCCTCCTGATCATCAAGTCTAAGCACCCCACCAACATCTCTCCAATTCTAGGGGTAGTCTAAATTGCTTGATCCTCACCTAGAGATAGGCCTCTATGAACTCGTAGCCTCACCCTGACCCTATCTCTAGGATCTTTCCACCCCCTTGTGCTCTCAGCGCTATGAGTGTGTGACCTAGTCCTCTCACTCACTGCCTGTTGTGCTCTATACTTAGCATAATATGGGACATCTAACCCAACAATCATCAGGTGATCCTGATAGTACCGGGCCTCGTTCAGGGCATCCCTGAATCTTGCCATAGGAACCATATGTTGTCGTGCCATATGTATCATAAAACCTTGTGAGCTCCGTCTTGCTAACACTGGCCTCAAGTCCATGTCCTTGTGATCCATGTCCTCCTCCCTGTACCATGGGACCCTATATTTCCTTATAGTATGGGGCCCTGTCCCTGAGCATGTAGAGGTGCTTGTGTTACAACTTGGGCCTGTAGGGCCACAACCTGAGCCTGTGTAGTGGCTAGCTTGGCCCTGTAACCTTGCTACATGTGCCTGTAAGGTGACCACTTATCCTCCATCTCCATCTCCACCCTGCACGTGAGCACCTATCCCTGTGATACTTGGGCATGTAAGGCCACCACGTGAGCCTTTAAAATGATAACCTATGCCTTTGACCTTGTAAGCTGTCCATGTAAAACTGTAATCTGGGCCTGAAGGGCAGCCTCCTAACCCTATAAGGTATCCCTCTACATTGTGATGGTGGCTAAGTCTGGCTACCCTGGTCTTGGTGGTGCTGTTTGTAGCTTTGCTACCCACCACCGCCGATATCCATCAATGACCCAAATGTCATCAATCCACCTATCTATTAGCTACTCCTCCTGCTATGTCGAGCACACTCAGACATGGTGGAGGCATGGGTCTCTTCACATCATCTCTCTTGTATTGTGGCAAGGGTGGAGGCACATCTTGTGGTAGCCCAAATTATCGTCTAAGCCCTGTCTATAGGAATCAACTTGTGCTCACCGGGACACCACCCTTGTATCCACCTCAGCAGCTGAAGCTCATATAACTCCTCCATCATACCCCTATACGAGGGATAGCCAATGTAGGGTTTCCAAACAATATCAACCTCTAAAAGCCCCTATAGTAACTGTCTGTAATGTAAAACATCATGTGTGGCCCTAGCCACTCTATGCTACCCACCAACTGGTACCCACCGTCTGTATCCAAATCTGACCTGGCCAATCCCGAACCAATCATGTCGAAGCAAGCCAACTGGCCACAAACATATGATATGCTCATATGCCCAGCTAGTGTAGTAGAAAGGTGTAACACAAACTAAACCACCACAATCTCCCATAGGCCCACAACTCCTTATATAGTTGCACTAGGAATGCCAGTGCCCAGGAAAAGTAGATCCTCTCCTCCATCATATCCTGGAGCACTCCCATCAGTGCTCATGGGAATCTACCACCCTCAACATATGGTAAGGAAAAGCAACATACCTCCTCTTTCATCAATACAACCAACCTCATCTCCTGAGGATGGTCTGCATACATATCTCCATAGCTAAGGCTCGCGCTATGATACCTCAGCTCACCCATCGCCTCCCCAAACATAGCCACTATCGGCTCCACTGATGAATTCTGAAGAAATAGAATACACTAGTTCCCTAATAATTGGTAGCCACATGATACTTTACACGTCCTCTAGGGTGACATTCATCTCACCCATTGGTAAATGAAACATGTTGTTCATTGAATCCCATATGTCGATCAGTGCGACCATCAAGCTAGGATATTGAGTTATATGCCTATAAGTGCTAGATCCCAATCATTCCAACATCCATCATATGCTCTTACTCCTCTGTAGTCACACTGGAATGCATCTACACTAACAACGGTGGTACTCTGTCCCACATCCTGAGTTGTTCCCTAGCCTATAACATCAAACAAAACATTGTCAAGACTTTTCTACCCAAAAATTACCTCTTACCCACTAAATCATACCCAACCACATCAATCATTCCTACCCCATTTACCTAATTCACCTACAAGCTTACTACCCTTTACAATCATAACCCATCATCTTAACATTATTGAACCTACTTACCTATCTTATCCTACCAAACTTGTATTTTACCCTCATCCCTCTACATACACTCTTCATTTACCCCTTCCCACCTATTTTTCTTTCCAAACTAGCCCTTCTTACCCTTGTTTTTCTTTAACCTTCACCGTTGTTGGTCGCCTTGACCATCACCGGTTTGTCCCATGACTATCATCGGTTCCCTTTAACTGGTGTCGGTCACCTAAGGCCAGACCGATGTTGGCAAACAGATGACCGACGTCAGCCAAACCTAGACCGATGTCAGTCTCTGTTGCGATAACCAAAAAAATGAATCTCATCCCCCATAACCCATTTCACCTAAAATTCACCAAAATACTTACCCTTACACCTACCCCAATCCTTGCCAATTTACCCTTATATTCATTTTATCTCATTTATGCTACATTTTCCCTTCCCCATATTGATTTTACCCACTTTTCACCCAAATTTCAAATTCAAACCCCCCCACCCCAATTTCTTCACCAAATTTAACCAAACTTTTCAAGCAAATGAACAATTAGGGAATTACCCCCTACCTCATCACGTGTCATCACCTATGTGGTGGCACATCTGGCCACTGCGCTCGTTGGTCCACTTGAACCCTCTCCATGCCTCTGCCATGTTGAAATATACCTCAAATCTCTCCACCAATCACAAATCTCCAATATGATCTCATGGACCCGCCACTCACGCACGGCTAATTACCTACTATATTGGCTCACCATCTCTGCTCAAAGTCTCGTACTGTCACTTTCCATGAAGGCACTATCTCTTTGTCATTTTCACCAATTACAAAAGTTAAAATGAAACTGTAAAACACAAATTTTTCTTTTTTAACCCTAACTTGACATGACCGGCGTTGATCATACCAAACCGACATTGGTTACCTTATAACCGACATCGGTCACCTGTCAGTACCATTTCACCTACATTTTTTCCTACTTTGGCTTACAAATGTTACTACCCCAATACCATGTAACCTCACTAACACCTATTACACCCTACCCACTAGCCTAAACTACCTATACATTTCCTTAATTGTGTTTAGGGACATGTTATTTACTTATACCTCGGCCTTACCCATGTCATAACCTACATACACTTGACCAAAACAACATTTTGTGACCTTTGAACTTGTGTACTCGCTATACCTTGTGATGTTGTTACCCATGTGTTGTTTTAGCCTAATGACCTTACCTTGCCTATTTTCGTGATGTTTATCCTGACCAAACCTTTGGTGTACTGAGATCATACCTAAACATTCCTGCTACCTAACCTAACGTCATGTTTTTGACCATATCCTGTACCTTGGATACCTGAATAACTTCAACCTTGTTTGGATAAACCTATCAACCTTGGACGATGTAGATTTTTCATGCTCTTCAACTTGGTACCATGTCACAATCTATATGTGTGTGTGCATTCGATTGTCATTACCCATTACCTGATATGACCCTATTACCCATTACCCAATTTGACCCTTACCGATTACACAAAATTCCCATACCCTCACCTACAACTCACCTACCTTCACTTTCATCACTACCCATTTATCAAACCACTCACTAATTCGTCTCACACCTCATCATCTCCTTGTTTGAGGGGGATCACCTCCACCCATACTTGGGGCAATACCACTCTCACTTATATTTCGGGCAACCACTTCCTTGTTTTGTCAGCATGTCGCTTATCAAATACAAGCTACATAACAAAAAGGGGAAAAATGTAGACACCAAAGTTAGGTCATACTCCCCTTTAAATCCCCGTTAATTAAATTAACCATATCGTACCCATTTATATCCCATAGTGCACATGTTAATTGAATTAATTATCTTAATTAAATTAATTAATATCCTCACTTAACAACCTCACCCCAACTAACTCACCTAGCCACCTCACTCAAATGACCCACTCAAACCTCATTAATGACCTAAGACCAAGTCTAAGCCAATCCTAACTAACTAGGATTTAGTCTAAACCTAGACTTAACTCCTATTAACAAACCTAAAATGACTCATACTCTATCTTTCCTGTGATCCATCACTTAAGACTCAAAAGAAGGTTAGAGATCATGCCAAAAATAGCAACAATCTGGCTATTTTTGGCCAACCTAGATATTCCCTCCTTGACCGCCACCAGTTATACCTCAATTGACATGCCGGTCACCTAACCGTCACCGGTTAGGTTAAATAGATTTCCAAAAGCCTTGGCCTAGGTTGCTTATTTGATTCAGGATCTCATACGAATAGAGACTTAAAGCACTCAAATTTCTTTAGCACTCAGGAAAAAGAAAGACCCAAGGGAGCACTACCAATAACCAGTCACCATTCATCATCCTCTTCACGATCATAAATTCACAACAGAGAAGGACGAGAGGTTTGAACTGCTGTAACACGAATACAACAGACTCATCTCTCTATGATCTCTCTACCATCACTGTCCTCGTCACCTACGTTCTCCAAATCTACTTTTCAGTAAGTACCTAACACCTCTTCATTTATATCTATTTCCTTTCAGTAAGATTTATTATTCATTCTTGGTAATTTATCTTTCTCCATAGCCATACACTTTCTTCATCCCACCAACCCTATCACCCTACTATTACCTGACCCCTTTCACCTAGAGTTTTATCCCTCTTCTAACCATCCCCTGAGCCTTCAAGACCATATTACAACCTCACCCTCACCATTTCCAACCTATGTGCAATCACAAAGAGTCTGTAAAACCACTGACTCCAAGGAACTTTTTGATAATTGCCCCTATCAATGTCGGTTATCCAACCGACATCGGTCATTCTACCTAACTAGCATAGGTCATACTAGCCGACATCAGTTACTGTGTCTGATAATATACCCCAGACCAACTAGCTCATACCCACTTCCCAATAGCCTGATAACCATTCTCTAATCTTTACCAAACCTTACCCACAACCCCTGTACCAGACCTGCAATGCAACACCAGCCCAATCACATGACCTGTTTTTGATCTAAATCACCTTTTTACCTGACCTTTCTTATTGTCTTTGTACGAGATACCTAAATCATTGTAATTCCAACAGGATCATTATTTTCATGTATATTTTTTATATCATTAATATTGTTATATAAAAAGTGGATTGACAACCTCTTCAGGAAGAATCGCGCTTCTCTGGATCTAGCTTTCGCTAGGCAATCCACACATTGTTTTGTTTAACTCTATCTGGTGGTATTTTTTTACATTTATAGGTAGTTCCTCCTAGCGAAAAGGGAGCACTCGCAGTCAACTTGGATCAGGAAATCGAAATGCGCGCATGAATTTCAATCGACATTACAAACAAGTATTCCTCCTTGACATGAGAAATATAATAATCTTTACTTCTTAAACCAATTATATGAACCTGGAATGATGGTTGTATGGATTGATTAATTGTTTGTTTGAGTCATCATATTAATATATGGTGTTGGTAGAAACATGGATGATTTGTTGATACTTGCTTCAATGTTATTTTATAACACTGTTTGGAAAATAAATATAGTTATATATGTTTAGGGAAATTGAAATTCATACTTGTTATCTGATAGTAATCTGATTTATTCTTTTAATGATTTGAGTTTGATAAATATTATGTCCCTTTTAATGGATTATGAAAGAAAGGGAAATGAATAAAAAGGGAAAAAGATAGGTTGTTATCTTTAATGAATTTTAGATTATGTTGATTAGCTGAATTATGTTCATTGAAATATTTCAGTGCTATAATTTGTAAAGATACAATGGATGCCTTTTTCATGCCATCTCTTTCGAACTAACCATTGCCTAATTTTTTGAAAGATGGTCAAATTTAAGTCTTATATGGCAAATGATTTGTAAATGGATGTGTTGATTTCTGGTTGATTTTGATTGAAAGATGTATTCATTACTTAACTGTTTGTTAAAGCGAGCTTTTTCCTCATTGTATAAATTGTTGAAAGACATTATGGCCTCTAAAATCTTCTGTATAATTTTTGGGAAAAGAAAAAAAAAGTTTTATATTCAATTTTTGGATATTGTTGTAATAAAAATCTTGGTTGATTGTATAATTTATTCAGGTCATTTGATTCAACTAGGAATTATATTAACCTATGAATACTTGTGTGAATTAGCTTTAACAAATATAAAAGAATTAAAGTTATATGAAGGATAATGAGATATAACCATTTAAATAAATGAATGTGGTTTATTATTTTATAGTTGAAGGATTGAACTCTTATATTATGATAAATGATTAATGATCATTTAATATATAGTCATAAGTATGTAAACAATATTACTATGAATGATTGTATTATATTCAGATGATGAGTTCAACTAACTTGTACTTAAGCTATTAAAATGACATGGTCGTAATTTAAATAAATTAGGGACTACATTATTAATGTAGTCTATTGCCCTAATTATATTAAGATGCTTAATGTATGTACATATATAAACTTATGGAATTTATTTCGAATAATTTTTGAAACTAGATTATGGACCTCAGGATTAAATAATTATTGCGATGAAGTATCATTGAGTAAAAAGATTAAACTTGTCATAAAACTAATTCATTGTGGTGAAATAAGTTACGACAAACCTAATACATGGTACTCGGAAGGCCAAATTCAAATGGTTGTTATAGTGTAGTGTTTATCGAATGATGCAAGTCATTCTATGAATACTGTCATACAATAGCTATCCTAAGTTGTCCCTCAAGCTCCATTTATTATGCATGTCGTAATCAACAAGGAAGTGAGTTGTGCTAAGATGCGAAGGTTGTTTGTTTAGTTCAGCCCAGTTACCTGTGTACCAACTTATGTTGGCTACAGGGAAGAAATTGATCACGTGACGACACAGGTCGTTACGTGAGCTCTTTCTTTCCCCTAACAAACCTAAGTTGGCACAGACGTGCTTCGTCGCACAAGATGAATAAGTTTTGTATCTTATGCAGAACTTGAAATTAATTTAGCTCAAACAACGGATTCAATTATGATAATTGAACCAAGTAACATGGTTATGGGACATGTTTTAGAGACAAATGTACAGTCAAGAAATAGAGCATGTAATGCATGAATCATAAACTTTAGTCGAAGTAGTGTAAGTCATTACACTGTCAAGTTCACCTAGTTCTAACTAAAGTGTGAGATGCTAGATGAGATTCGATTGAATGAATTCAAGGTAGGCACTTAGAGAAACACTAGTAAAATCAAATCCGAGAAGGGCACTAAAGGGTATACATTGAATACAGACTCAAAAGAGTATCTTATGGGGGATCTTTGAATCCATTTGACCCATAACTATGCACATGCTTAATTGAATTTTTATCTAAATAATTATAATTAAAAGTTGTTGGATTTAGATGTTAGTTTGTACATTTAAATAAGTGAAGACATATGTTTTAATTTGGGGAGTTTTAAAAAAATCTTGTAATTATGATGTTTGAAAAGTAGGTGTTACACGAAAACTCTCAATGCCTTGTACTTACGGCCTTTCTATTGTTAACACATCTACCAACGTGATCTTAGTCACAACTAGGATCTCATTTCCATCATTATCCCTTTCGATCTCTTGTCGTAATGATTTGGAATTATGTGGTCTATCGTCACTTTCATATATATGACCTTGAATATGGGCACCACGGCTCTACTCATAGTATATTCTTCATAGACAAGATCCTCCTTCTAGGTGGGAACCCTGCAATCATTACATCCATCACCTTCTTATCTACCTACTAGAACCATGCTAAGGGTCCATAGGTGTCACTTGTACATCTTATCTTGCCCTCCCTAAGTGGTCTACTTGGCTATCCTTAGCTCTGTCCTAAATTCAAAATTTAGGATGCTCATATCAAAACTATCTTATCCAAAAAAATTAACTGCTCCCTCGAAGGACAATTGTTCATATAAAGCAAATAATGTAAAAAGTATAGACTAATCCCTTGAAGGAAAATTATCGTATATAGTTTCATCTAAAAATAAACAATAATAAATTAAAATCCAAAAGCAAAATTCCCAAAATGTAGACCACTCCCTCAAAGGATGGTTACTATCTTATATCAAAATAGTGAAGGCTTCCTGTATTGATCAACCTTCTAAATATATAACACCAAAAGTAAAAAATCAAAAGAAAGCATCATAAGAAAGCTTCCTGCATCGATCATCTTTCTCATCTACAACAAACTTCCCACTTTGATATGTTTGCACCATATTGCTCAACAAAGAACCTAATTCTCCCCGTACAGGCTACATCTAAAACCCCTTTTTGTGTCAACAGTAAGTGTATAAACACATCTTCCATCTTTTCCCTCATGATCTAAGATACGACTAACTATCATTGGTTATATATTACAATCGGCTATAGGCTACAAGTGCATTATTTTATGTTGTTCCCTTTCACGCTTTACCCCCAAATCTGGTTCAAAAGCATCTATTCCACATACACTCTTTCCTATGTTACAAGTGTACTCCTTATATTTTGGTCACTATACCCAAGGTCACATTTTTTCTATATCACTTCATCACATCCATGTCTAATCTAATCTAAAATCTATATCTTGCCCATCATATCCATCACCTATCATTTCTAATCTAAATTAATTATGACATCATACCAAATTTATAAAGTAACGTATAATCACACATAATCTACATCTATCACATTATATAATATAATCTAACATCTACATCCTACCAATTGTATTTAATCATATCCATCATAATCACGTCTAGTCTAAGTTCGTCATATATTTCCAAATATATAAATTCATACACCATTCCATCATCTAAGTTCATCACATAAATCTATAAACACATATCCATCAAATTGATAACATCTCATCTATACATCAAATCAATTATCTATATATATCCAATTCAACACATCTAATCTACATTCAATCGTTATATCATATCACATCACCAATATGTATCACATTACATCTAGCATCTAGATCCACATCCATAATATAATCAAACATCTAATTCAACATCCATCAGATCATCTAAGTCATCACATCCATCTAATGTACTCAGTACAACACACATAAATCATGACAAAATCATAATATATATCATTAAAATGTGTATACATTTGCTATTGGCCTCTACTGGGCTATATCTCAAAATATCTACATCAAAATCAATGTCACAATCTATATATACAACGTTCACTCACTAGGTGGTGAGCTTGAGATCAGGTGTTGTAAGCTAAGAACCCTGTCCTCCTAGAGTAGGGGCATGTCATCCTCCCTTCCCATCATCTGTTCCATCATCTGGACCATGATCTCAACTTGGTTGTACCATGATAATCATGCTCCCTAATATCACCTATCACATTGATTTCCCTAATCTCCTCTCCCCAGATAGGTATGCCACATTACATGGCACATCAAGTACGCTCAAGGTAATAATGCACTCATAATAACATGCCTCATCTCCTAGCTCCAAATACTACTCCAATGACACTGTACTAGGCGTTGTTGTATGATAGCTCCCTATGAGGCCTTTTGTGCCTCATCCCCCATCGTCACAAATGTGGTGCCTAGATATCCATATATGGCCCAATAGGCCTCATACCACTAGTATCTCTCTCCTAGTACTGTATCCCCACTAGCTCCTGAAAAGTTGTATCTGGCTCCTAGAGAGCTTTGTCTAACTCATCATGTAATTGGGCTACCTCTGTAACTACCCCTTCATCTCAACCCTCTCCACCAGTAGGTATCATTTCTTCTCCTCCCATTGGCACTTCCACCTCTTCTCCATAATATGTTTCCTCCTCAACGTCCTTTTCCACCCACTACTACATCCACTACTCCACATATTTCTCTCCTACTCCTCACATCATCAGCATCTAGTATCCCATTGAATCTTCCTCCTCCGCTAATGGGTCTGCCATCACAAGAATGGGACAATTCCCTATCTGTCTCATCCTGCTTGGCATCGAATGTGTCTTCTAGGCTACCGTCTGAAAAACTCTCATGACCTGTGTGATAATGCCGTGTAAAATGGTACTGGCCTCTATCATCTCAGGCCTCCGACCCATACACCCATATGATCATCCTCATACATGTTAGTTGGATATTCACCCTAGGCCATGTAGGGAAGCCTCTATAAGGCCTCCATCTCACATCATCTACCTCTAGGATCCCCAAACTCTCCTCATGCCAATCCTCTCCCTGATCACCCCTATCTCGATGAGCCTAGTTGGGTCACCATCTCAGAAACCCCATAGCCAGATCTATGTGGTCCCCTATAACCCATGGAAGCCCTGGCGGCCTCACCATGGTTATGTGCTCATAGGTCAAGTAATGTAGCAAGAAGCCTACATCCATCCATGTTCTCTTGCCATATACATACATTCATAACTCATAGTAAACCCATGTTAGCAAGGTTGAACCAAAAACAAACATTGTCATGTGCTTGACTATGTTTACCACTATACCTACTAGTTTCCATGTAAATTGAGATCCACCTGAATTTGGTAGGTCGTAATAGGATATCACCATCATAACCAAACAAATCAAATTGGCTCCCAATATTCGTTGGCTTATATCTCATCTCAATATGGAATGCCTTGGACACAAATGTAATATGTGGTGCATATTATCCAAATAATCGGGTTAGCTCCGCCATCCTATCCTTTATTTTCATTGGCACTATCATTGCCCCTTGAATCAGTAGTCTCATAATATGATACACGTCCTCCAACGTGATCGCCATCTCTCTAGTCCTAGTATCCCATCTGTCAATCAATGCAATGATCAACCTTGTATCTCTGGGCACCCTTTGGTAATGGCAGAATCCATCCAATCCTACTGCCTCTAGGTGGTCCCACTCTACATCAGTCATATTAGCTCTCATCTTCCCTAACATGGTCGGGACTCTACCTCTCAGATATAATGTATCCCCATTCTGTAAAAATTAATCAAACAGGCACCCATTAGCGACCAATCATCAAAATCATCCCAAAATCATCATTTTCTATCAAAAATTATCTAATCTACCCTACCTACCCATTCGAAAGTCAAAATTTCCCAATCAATGTCGAGTCCCTCACCGATTTTACCTTGGTCAAAATCAACCCATCCGGTCACCGCCGACCGGCCCTTGGCACCCATAAATTTCAAAAAAAAAAAATCAAAAAATAAACAAAATCAAACTACTAAGCTAGGTTTTCAAACTTACCTCTCTTCGGTGACCTCTGAGCACTTCCTTCCTCCCTTCGTTCCCTCCATTTCACTCAAATCTTCAAGTTTTATACCTCTCAAAGCTCTAGATCATCAAATTCATGGTGTGTAAATGAGCTTAGTCATCCGACTCCACCATTTATATAGGCACAATGACCCTAGTCACTGTCGACCCAAGCCAAATTGTCATTGACCCTTAACGTTGTCGACGAACCCTAATTTTCATATTTTTCTCATCTCATCCACTATCCTCATGTAAATTATCTTTTCTTCCACCCTTGGCTTTTTTTTTACCCATCACACACCTTTATTTATCCCACCAGCCTCGATTGGCTATCTTTCATCTTATCTATCTATCTCATCACTTATCTTTCATTCCATCCATCACCCATTCTTCGGTCTTTGTGTTCCTTTCGGGGGCACCCATTTTTCTAATCAAGTCATCACCATATTTTATCCTTTTCCCACTCGGATGCATACTTTTGATTCCTCATGTATGAAGGATATCACATTTTGTCTTTGCCCACATCTCGTCAAACCATTGTCTTGACCATCCTTGCATTTGTTTGCACATATTTTTTATGCCTGCCTTTGACTCATTGGTCCCACGACATGCACATACATCTGAGTGGATTCCCATTGGATTCCCTCCATCTACTAGTGATATTTTCTGACTCACAGGGTCTGTAGGACATTAACGTCACCTCCATTGCAAGCCATGTTATGCCCCTACCAATGTGTTTCCAAGGTCAATGCCAAGTTTTTGGTTTATTTTTGTTTTTTATCCTATCAATGGTAACCCCCCTTCACTTGGGACATCTTTCTCTCTCTTTTCTCATCCTTTCCATCCTTTTCCTTTCTCCTTCATCAATCTCTTTCAAACTCATGATCGATTCTTCTTCGTGTCATCAATCCCTAGTTTGAGGGGGAACATCTCAATCATCATATTCTTTCACTTCTGGTTATTTTCTCGTGGCTTGCCCAACACAAACCACTTGAAAAAATGGGGAAAATGTAGACACCAATTTTTGGTATGCTTGTCCCCTAGCCCATGTTCACTCCCCTTCTTTGTCATCTTACACATACATACCTCTATTCCTATTCAAATTCCTATTTTCCTTCCTACATCCCATTTATTCCATTTAATTCCACTTTCCCTACTTTCCCATCTTTATTTTATCATTTATTTTATTTTCCTTAATCATACTTAATCAGCCCTAAACCCTTGCGTTAATCCTTTTATCTTCCCTAAGTCCCCCTTTTATCATCCTTGTGTCCAATACTATCCTCATTCAATGCATTCCTATCTCTGAACTACCTTTTATCCTCCCTATGCAAACCTAACTCACTTTGATCACCTGAAACCCTACTTTTATCTCTTGAAGGCCCTTTACATCAAGCTAATCACCATCTCCAATGCCCAAATCAAGGGTCAGCTGCAATCAACAGAGACCCATGCGGGTTTTCATTGACCCTATAAGTATGCCCATACCCCCCTCCTAAAGATGCAATTTTTGAGATTTAGAGCTTTCTTGTGACCCTTGCTCCGTTTTCCTCTCTTCTTTGGAGCTGCAGCCATCAATTTAGAGCCCCTTTGAAGATATCTTACATGCAATCTTGGGATATTTGAAGTCTTGTTCTTGCTTAATGTCCCACCTTTGCTTGCTTAGAGCCCTTATCATCTCCCTCATCCTTTTTGCATTAGTTCTACAGGTTTTCCAGTCACCTCAGAGCTTTATCTTTCATCTACCATCCCTAATCTTCATCCATAACTCTTTGCCATCCATTTAAACCCATCAAACCCTAAATATATCAACCCTCTTGATTCACCGTCGACCCGATATGTATCTACCCTTGTTTTTTCCCCTTCCACCATCTATCATCTACTTTACATTCTTCTTCCAACAACTCAAACCCCTATCATTCTTGTGATCTACATGTTTAGGATCCCCATATTTCATCTTCAATATCACCAATTTTTATTGATCCATATCAGTCGTCATTGACCTTGTCTACATGTTCATCAAATATATCAATTTTCTTGTATCATTTCTATGTTTCTCCAACATTACCACATTATATCTAAGACTTTTTTAGTGTTTCAGAGCATGTTGCAAACCTATGTCTTTTGTATTTTCTTATCCACTCTGCTGCGTTCAGTCATCGACTGTAACTCTATTTAGTCACCCTCGGGTCGGCATCGAACATGATCATGTTTGGTTTAGTATTATTCATTATTATCAATATATGAATCTTATTTTATCTATCATATATCTCATATTTATGTTTTATATTTCTAGTCTGTCACATCCAATCTATTCATTATCATTTATCCACTATCATTTTATCTACTATTTTCTATCAAAGTGGGTGGACATCCATCCCTATGAAGTTATCACTTCTCGAGGACCGGCATCTGTCGGGCAACCCACCATCCTATCTACTAATCCATTTTTTCGAGTTTAGTTTCTCTTTATTATGCATGTTCATTGAGCTCACCATGCAAAGATGATCTTTTACACCTATACCATCATCTTCATCATCATATCAAGAGGTAGCTTTAAACCCTCTCATCATTTTGACTCATTTATTTTCTTGTATTCCTTTCCACTAATCTGAAACATGATCGGTAAAATTCAATGAACAACTACATGAAAAAAATTACCCATGTGTATTTCAAGAATAAGGAGGGACTCTTAGTGAAAATTCAAGTATGCATCTACTTTGAAGGACTTATTTTCAAGTTCTTCAAATATGAAGTATTATACTATTCACATTTTCATGTTTGAACCAAGTTAGGCCTAGGAAAAATTACATACAGACTTGTATTCTTTGTTCACATGATCTTTCACACAATCACATAGGTGGGTAACATGCATGAAATTTGACCCTTGATTGGAATATTGGTATATAGGGTTTTCTATCCCAAAATGCTAACCCTTTTTTCTGAAGTCAAGATTTTTACTAGGATTTCAAGGAAGAAAAGAAATTACAACTTCCTTACAATGTTGAGTTACAACTCAACTTCTATTATGGAAATTTACCATGGAGCATGTCAACACTAATACATCAGAAGACAATTATTGAGAAAACACAAAGTGTGTGTGTGCACTCAAGTATAATTTTCCTTTAAGTATGTAATATTAAATTACACACTTAAAGGGTGAGAAATGTAAACACTTAAATTTGGGAATTTATCCTTTGGCAATGAAAATTTTGGCTTTTGTTCCCAGGCTAAGACAAATATTCACATTCTAAGCCCAATCAACACATTTTTTTAATCTCTTTCATGACTTACTCATCTCTACACCCTACTTTATCATTCATCTAGGAACTGTTAATTAAACACAACATTCATTTATCTGCACTCATCATTCTAGAACTTTGATTTCATATCACAATTTTTCTATCCAAAACCATATAAATTGGATCCATAGTAGACTACAATCTTGGATGACCTGTATATTTTGGACCCTCTTATCTAATTACTCTTTTTCCAATTTGGAAAATTATGTGTGTCATTTCATCTTCCTAAGGTTGTCATTAGCATGACACTTCACCTATGAAATCATATATAAGAAAGTCAATCTCACTTCATTATTCACTTGGAATTCTTGTGAAATCCTATTGCAAATATGAATGTTAAAGCACCTAAGACTCTCCAAAATCACTTTAAAGTAGTCACGCATCATTTAGAGAAGTCACTACTACATGTTTGAAGAACTCAACCAGGTCAAAATATAGCTACCTTTGTTTCTAAACACTTGAAGGTCCTAGAGCCATGTCTTAACAAGGGAAAAGTCACTCCAAGCATTGTCAAAGGTGTTCAAGGGACAAAAGAATTTATTCTAGCAACTAAAGCACACCATATCACACTACTGCCATGTTGGGTACATTAACTACTGTATAGTTAGTTTGTTATCTTTATATCAAGAGACACAAGGGAACACATAGGGGGTTGGATTAGATTGTATTCACACTTGCACAAAGTACTAGGAGAACTACATGAGGTTTTCTCACTTGAGGGATGTATTTCAACACTTGGATTGGTTTAGTAGGGGTTAACCACCAAGAGTATTTCAACCTTAACCACACATTGATTTCTCCTCTTGTTATCTAATGCTTTGATAAGGGTATTGCATTTATCTTGAGTTCTACATGTTGTAGGTCATTATATGTTTTGGCAAGGTTGAGTGAGCTTGTGCAACATATAGCGACACAAATTTCCAGACAAGCAAAGGGCACAAAAATTTATGTGACCCCATTACAAGTAGGTCCAAAACCATATAGAAAGTATCAGAACCATACCATGTTTCAAGTAGAGCTATATAGTCCAAGATAGGGTATGTTTCTAATTGCAATACCAAAATGAAGCATCTTCAAGTTCAAATTGACTTGTTTATCTAGTTTGCCCATATAAATCTCCTCTATTCCATTTTGTACAACTAAGTCGTCATTTTCTCTTATGTTGTTGTGCTATCATTACATTGTTGTAATTATCAATGTGTTATTCTGATTATGCATGGTTAATTGTAACATAATTAGTTCACAATAACCCCGTGTGATGAACCTTTATATCCTAAATTGATTATATTGCATTTAATATTTTTATGGTGTAAACACTATTATTATCTCTCTTCTTTTACTTGCTTCTTTATTCACACTAATCACTCATTACATTTTTGCAATTATCAATGTGTTATTTTGATTATGCATGGTTAATTGTAACATAATTAGTTCACAATAACCCCATGTAACAAACCTTTATATCCTAAATTTCTTATATTGCATTTAATATATTTAGGGTGTCAACATTATTCTTATCTCTCTTCTTTTACTTGCTTCTTTATTCACACTACTCACTCACTTATAGAACTACTTGCATTAGTCCACAATGGCATATTCTCCCTAGGCATCTTGCAAAGAACCTTTTTGCAGGGATCTCCCACCCATAGTTAGGGTTTAAGGTTGTTTTACGTCATACAAAGGATTTCACAAATGTGTGACACCTAGGGTTTTAGTGCAAAGGTTATCACATGTTGCAACCGCATAAAAAGTTACAGAGTGCTAGTGCACTCCTATTTGAAACCGTATAGTAGAGGACTAGACAATACCATGTTTCGACACAAAACATATGGTTCCATACCTACTCAAACTTGTACGCTAATTCTAGAAACAAAACATCTTTATGTCATTTCCATTGTACATAGTCACTTTGTATTGTTAGGAATATTATAGTGCTCTCATAATATTGTTATTTAATGCATGGTATATATTATTAACTATTGGTATACGATTGTTTGTTTGTTATACCCGTAATTCATTAAACAATATATTATTTGTTAGTAGTTGTTTGTACTTCCTATTTTTAAGGAAGTTGGTTCAACTTTGTATTTGGCTATATAATAGCCATTCCTTTGTATGCAATATAAGTTGAATAGAATAATTATTATATTGTTTTGTGTGTTCATTCTGAACCAAATTCTAGATTTGGTATCTGAGCGATAGTTTATCCTGTGTAATGGAAGAGTACTTATACTTATGAGAAACGCCTTACCTTTGCCTCAAATTTATGGGTTCCAAGTTACTATTATTGAGTCAATGATTATATCAGCTTCCGTGAATCTAGTTTGTTTTATATCGTGCTCCTGAAGTGAACGCGACCAAGTCTACCTATCAATGCAGTTTCTCATATCTGCTTGTACATGCTTATGCCTGCAACATCTTCCTTGTTTTACACATTTATTCTACCAGTGCCGACGTCTCATGATAAGTATAACATTGTCTCACGTTAATGGGTCTAGTCTAGAATTATTCGATGATACTCCATACTATCTAGGAAGTCATATTAATTTTTGTTATTGATTCGTATTTGTTTTAGAATCTTTTATAGGGTCGTTATGTTTTAAATCGTCAAAAAATCTAAAAGTGTCATTTAATCTAAAGTTAGATTAAATAATGTTATTGTTTGTCAAGTCTGAATCAACAAAGTTGTTTGAGTCTAATGTGGAAATTCAAAATATTGTGTCTTCAGGGTCCTTGTAAGTGTGTCATTATTTATTTTTTTGTTATTGTGGTGTCAATTGTGTATGTCATCAATAGAGTCAAAGCGTCAAAATATTGTTAAAAAAAATTGTCTTACGGATGCATTTTTGGTGTTACCCAACGTCCAAAAAATAAAGTTTTTCACATTGCGGGAGGGAATAAAAGAATAAGCTCAATGTGAAAACAAATGTGCTTCGTGTTCATACTCTGCTGAGATAGCAGAACATACATTGGAGGATGGAGGCAACAAATGCAGGAGGACAATCGGCGTCCTCGAGTTCGTCACTATCTCAGAGGCCACAAACTGCTTTAGAGACACCTTTTGTTGTGTGTGATGAATAAGAATATATGAGCATCTCTGTTCCTATGTGCAATATAGTGTTTTTGTTTCCCATATGATGATGATGATGTGGTGATTTGTACCATTGATACTATTGCAAGAAGTTTTCTTGATCAAATTGACTTGATGGTTGATGTGAATTGGTTGAATGGTCCCAATTCATGTATTCACCTGAATAAGCTGATCGGTCCCTATTCATGAATGATGTAGTTCCCACAGTCAGTGTTGAGGATCGAGACCATGTGCAGGCTATGAAGCAACATATTGCTTGGTTGAAATGGTGTTTCCCCATGTTCACACTAAGGGGGGGAATGTTAGGAATATTATAGTACTCTCATAATATTGTTATTTATCGCAAGGTAAATATTATTAACTATTGGTATAAGGTTGTTTGTTTGTTATACTAGTAATTCATTAAATGGGATATTATTTTTTAGTACTTCCTATTTTTAAGGAAGTTGGTTCAACTTTGTATTTGGATATATAATAGCCATTCCTTTGTACATAGTATAAGCTGAATAGGATGATTATTATATTGTTTTGTGTGTTCATTCTGAACCAAATTCTAGATGTACTCCTAGTTCAACATCTCACCTCTATAACCAAGTGCATCTACTTCTTTGTGTTTTAACAATCGTTTACAAGTTCAATTTTGTAATTTGCTAATAAGTGCATATTTTGATTTATGTATTAATGTTTGTTGATTAATCTAAATATACCAACTTGTTGCTAACCATTTAACCCTTGGATAAATAAGAATAGCCTTCCCACCTCCTACATCTGTATTTATTTTTAGGGTTAAATCAAGCACAATAATACCACTGGAAAAACATAGGCATAAAAAACTCATCACACAAACAAGGAGATTTTGTGAGGGTTGTACACCTTACAAATACCACTATTTCGTTTAGCTTTGTGTTGTATTTATTCCTCATGCACCATCCCACCTTCACTCCATGTCACGACAAATCTTTGCAACAATAGATCTACAAACAACACACAGGGATGACTTAACTTGGCATGTACCTCAACGCACAATTTCTTTCCTCTCCTTGAGATGATGCCTATTGGCATAACAAGGTCTTTGTACATAATTTTTAAACATTTGTGAGCAATGCAATTACCATTTATGAGAACTCATAGACATTATTTTCTTTGGGATTGAACAAATTCAAGCACTCTTGCCTTTTTTTAACTAAACAAGAGTTGCATAACAACAATTCTTGCCATATTTTGTAGGTAGATGTAGGATTTGGTTTTATGTGGATGAAGGTGGTCACAAATTGTATTGCTTTAATGAATCTTTAAAATGTTGTTTTAAGTTGCACTTTTTGTTTGAGCAGGAGAATTGAAGTAGCAATGTTACTCTTTAAAGAAGAATTTGATAGCGTGTACACTAAGTGGTCATAGTAAATTAGAACTGATTTAAAAAATGTTGTTGACTGCAAATAATATTGAAGATGAAACAAACTCGAAGTTAACATAAAATTGTCAGTGGTTATTAGATAACATTCACGCACTATGCAAAATAAGCCCCTTAGTTACTTTTGGATAGATATATTTATTGTGTTAATGTTTGATTAAAATAACTTATAAATAGTCTAAAATGAAATGTAATTAATTTTAAAAAATGATTAAGGTTGTAAATTCTTTTAAGATGAATATTTGAATCGAATATGTTTGAAATATAAAACAAAAAAATAAAGATTAAAAACTATATTAGGGGAAGGGACCCCATAACCGAGCACTCTAACTTTGAGGGTGTGTATAGACATGTAAGTGCTTGATTAAGCCTTCGAAAAACCATCAATCGGATAGACAAGGAATTTGTGAACATAAATATGTGAAATTTATAACTTATTCATACCTAATGTGACATGTGGAAAATAACCTATACAAAATGTGAAAAATGTAACATTTTAAACTAGTGACCGATAACTGTTAATTTTTAGAACCACTTGTTATTAATTTAATGCTTGATAAATGCTTATTTGTTTGGTATATGGTGCGCATTAAATATTGTCAGTTGTGATCAATGTCACATATCACCGATCACATGGGAATGAATTCATTTCTGCCAGGTGCTTAATTGTGTGGCAGAAGTAGTTGACAGCGTAGTAATTGTGTTGGAACCGGCAATAGACTGGAAGGAAAACTGTGCGCCTGGAATGGTGGAAGAAGATGGTGTTAACAGCGTAGTAGAGTCATCCAGGTGCGTAGTAGTATTGTTATGAGAGTCACTGGTGGTTCTAGAGCTGGCCTCCGCCATGCGTTCGGCCGTAAGATCGGAATCTCCGCTGCTTAGCTTCACCGTAGAACCTGATTGATCGGCCGCACCAACATTTCAGCTTTGATCCAAAACACTCGCCTAAGGCACAGTTGGACTTTCATGCTTCACAAAACCTGCCGACACATGAAATAGAGGATGATTCTTCCTCTGCGGCGGTTTTGCCGTATCACTTTTTATCTTTTTATCTCCGCTGCTTAGCTTCACCGTAGAACCTGATTGAGCCGCACCAACATTTTTGTTGCTATTGACAAAACTCCTCTGTCTTCGATTGCCTTTGTGGCAAGTTGCGCCTGTCTCTAGTACGCAACTTGATAAATTTTGTTCTTGCAAGCTAAAAGGTGTCGTGAAAGCATGTCACGTGTTATAAGTTTTTAGGACACCGTTTCCTGAAGCGATCCACCGTCGAATATTGACTCCGGAGTCCTCACGAAGGTCCATTTTCTGGCAGAACGGAAGAGCTTACCTGGGAATAAATGATCTTCCATTCTCCATAACTGCGGAACAGTTTTCTCCAGACTGTTTGCTGGACTGCCTGGATTTGTCATATGAGCACCATACACTATAAATTGCAAGTCGCATTGAAGCTGTTATCCATTTTTGGCGGCGAAAACTTCATGGGAGACGATCAGTGTTTGGAAAGGAGAACCGGCCAAACATGAAATCTTCCTGGGGTATTGTGAAAGACTTGTTGGGAGATGCTGAGAAGAGAGAATTGCTGGCAGACAGAGCTGAAAGCCTTCTGTTAAGCCTGTAGCAGAGATTTCCTGGACTTTCACAGACTGTCTTGGACATGAACAAGATACAGTATAATCAGGTTTGTGCGCAAGAATGTTTCTTTACCCTTACTGTATAACTCTTCAAAAGAATGGGAGTACAAATTTACATTGTTTTTTAGGTTTAAATTTGAAAATGTGTCACTGTCCCCGCATCCCATCTCCTCATGGCTATGGTTGAAACTAGAAAAAAATGTTCCAAATGAGGCCAAGCATTCGAAGAGATTGATAACATTCTCATTATTTTCATGTCTTTCATCTTGCTGTGGAAATATGAATAGTGACTATCATTTTTTTAAGACTGATTGTGTGAAGGTTGTTTGCAGGATGCTGGTCAATTTCCGCTCCTTCATTTTCTAAAACAGTCAGAAACGCATCTTTTGATTGAGTCATCAGGGACTATGGCCTGCAGATTGGACCGGTTTGCTTGCGTTTTCCCCGATTCAGTCTAGCAGCATCTCTTAAACATATAAACTCTGCACCCCAACGAGTTCAGCAGCATCTCTGGTGGCTCTCATGGAGGCATCATTAAAATAGACAGGCACAAACTGTATCTCGGTAAAAAAACAGTATGCAAAAATGTGTTTTTAAACACATTATATTTTGGGAATTTGACAATACTTCTTCTTTAAACTATCTTTTTAACAAGAAATTTTAATTTGTTGACACTAATTTGTTTGCAGGAATTTTGTAAGTTGCTACTGAATAAATTTGTATTTTTTTCTCACTCACACAACCAAGAATGTCTTTCCCTTGCAGCTGCACATGTTTCACGTCTTCGATAGGAGTTTCATGGGTTTCTAAAGTAACAATTGCAAATTTCGGCATTCCCACTGCACTAACATGTCCATGCATCGCCTTCTCAGAATTAAAGTTCCATTCAAGCAGGTAAGGTCGAGTGTGACCTTGCTAAGGCAATGATCTATTTTAAAGAATTGAGATTGAATGAGATGTTAATATCAAATAAAGAAATTACTAATATTTTTAGAATCTCTGTACTTCACAAAACATGCCATAATGAACACAATTCCGAATTCAATATTTTAGATACAATATTTCATAAAATTACAGCGAGAAGTTTTCTTTGCTGTAATATTCTGGAATATTGTATTTAACATATTGAAATGGAAAACAATATTTTAGATATGGTAATGATATATTGATATTATGTGCAATTGTTAGATTGAATGGCATAAACTCGAGTTCTTTGACATACCATTACAGCATATTGTTTTCCATTTCAAAATATTAGATACATTATTCCAGAAAATTACAGTAAAGAAAACTTCCAAAAGTTTTACATATATAACATTTATCAATATCTACTTCAGCCTGCTGCTAAGGCATTCGATTACATATTTGATAACATATTTGTTTAAGGTCTAAGGACTTATATTATGCATTTTACATATTTGTGAAAATATGTGAAATCCTAGCTACCATTAGGGAATTCTGTTACAAGTTCGACAAAATTTACTAATGCTTACTAAGAAGGTTATGTAAACCAAAATTTGTACAACTTTTCACTTAATAGTTTGGCCAAAATCCTGGAAATGGTGGAGGTTGCACTTCGTTGTGATTCTCTGATGTGGTAGCATTCACAGATTGAACTGCAGTAGGTAGCATGGTAGGAGGTGTACCCTGAACATTTGCATTAGCTTCTGAAAGTTGGCCAATCTGACTAAACAACGCTTGATCTAAAATTCCAGAATTTGTAACATTGCTTGTAGGAGAAGATGGGCAGCTAGATTGGTTATTAAAAATGGAAGAAAAAGCAGGCATGAATGTGTTATACATGCTCAACAAAATATGATGTTGATCAGGTAGGGGATTTGAGGGACTACTCAATCGCCTATTTTGTCGGTCAGAATCCTTTTGTCGTTGTTGCCATTCCTTCATCCGTTTATCATGCTCTTTGGAGATTTTGGCCTGCTCCTTTTTCAACTCATTCTCCTTTTTTCGTTGTAACTGTGCCTCTTCCTTTTTCTGCCTTTTCAATTCTCTTTCAATTTTAAGTTGCCCCTTCTTTTCTTTTTCTATTAACCTTTGTGCTTTCCTTTCATTTGCCTGCTCCCTTTTCCTTGCCTTCAAATCTTCAATTTCTTTTTTTCTTGTCTCTTGTTCTTGAAGTAAATGCAAGTAGTCATCAGAGGTAAGTATTTGAGATTGCCTTCCAATTCTAATTGCATCATCATTTAGCCGTACATGGGTGTGAACCTTCTCAATTGGCAGTTTTAAGAATTTGCTTACTGGTTTATATGCTTGGTTGTTCTCATCTTGGTTGCAGATCACCTCTTGGTTGTCTTGATTGGCTAAAAAGTCATCAGCTTCAAAATTTCCTGTATCTAAACCATTTGCATCATGATCTCCCCACTCTGATGTGTTAGCATAATAGTGCACCACCTCGCTTGGAAGAGGTGAGGGAGGAGATGGCATAGAAGTTGAAACTTCCTCATTGTTGAAATCAATTTGCATGCCCAGGTTAGCAGCCCCTTCTTTAATCCATTGAGGTGCACTGAATTGTGTTGGTAAGCTCATGCTATCATCAATATCTGTAGCTTCTTGTGTTTGGCTCACATGAGTTGCTGAACTAAGGTGATCATATTCTTCATTAAGTGTTTGGGGCTGACGAAAATCTGAAGGCATGCCAAAACATGTAGACTCAACATGCTCTTCCCTTGTTTTTTGGTTTTCCTCATTACCTACCACATTTTTTGCAAGTTCTTCTAAACAACGTTGCACATCTGCATCTTCCACTCCCGCCATCCTCAATATGTTTTCAATGGCTGCCACCTCATCTTCTTCAACATCAAAGGCCTCACTTGGCCTCATATCATTGGAAAGAGCATTCTGATCTAGTGGCCATATACCTGTCCTTCGAAAACCTACCTTGATATTTTTAGGTGTAAGTGCAAGTTGGAAAGCCTGACTGCCAAGTTTTGCCAATTCTGTCCTCCTTATTTCAAGACCTGGGTTCCTTGCCATCCATCTAGACCTCACTGTTTTAAAGTAGTTCTTGAATGGAGAGAACACACTAACATCTAATGGCTGAAGCTTATGGCTAGTATGTGCTGGTAGAGTCAGAAGGTCAATGCCTAAATTTCTAGCCTCTTGGATTGTGCCTAAAGCTACATGGCTACCATGACCATCAAATATGAGAAGATGCCTATTTTTTGGTGAAACCCCACCTGGAACTGATCTTGCAAAATGATGTAACCAATTCATAAACAACTCTTTTGTCATCCAAGCATGTGGTTGGGCTGCCATGCATGCTCCAGGTTCACATCCAGCTATATAGTTCTTCAGTTGTCTCTTTGCTTTGAAAAGATAAAATCCAGGAATGCTTTGTCCTGCTGCATTAACACAACATAATATGGTAATCCATTCCCTACTTTTTGACATAATATGTGGAACACTTCTACATCCCAACTTAGCAATGACACGCATGCCACAATTCCTGCCTGCTTGAACACCAGTTTCATCACAGTTCCATATTTTGTCTGGCCCATACTGATTTGCAGCATACATTTTTTGCAAGTTATCATAAAAAGCAGCAACAATTCTTGGCCTTAACATGACTGCTCTATCTCGGTCAAGGCCTTCTGCAGTTCTTATTGTCAAGTCAGGATGACGTCTTCGAAAACCATACCACCATGACTTTCCTGGCAGGCCATCTTTGAATGGGTTTGGTCTGCATTGGCACATGTGCGCTACATAGGCCTTTAGGTGAATGACTTCAAGACCATGGCCAAGTTCAGCCATATCTTGGCACCAGGTAACAATTTCTTTCTCTTCTTCATCTGTTAAAACAGTTGGAGGTCCCTTCCTCTTACTGGTTCTTTTTCCATACAACCAATCAGTCACATTTGTACTAGGGATTCCCCACTTAGTTGCTGCTTGCCGCGTGGACATTCCATTTTCTTCCACGTCCCTTAAGGCTGCTTTCATGTCAGCTTCTGTCCATTGCCCTCTTATGTATACTTTCTTTGTTATAGCAGTACTTCCAGTTACTTCCACAGTTGGATTAGTAAGGTTGATTTCAGGATCTTGGGCAGCTGTGATATTCTCATCAAAAGAAAATTCTTTGCCTTTTGGCGGATGCCTCATTTTATTGGAAGCTGTTCTTTTCTTATGTATCTTCGCTGCATTGATGAAGGCAAAATTTTGTGCTTTGGCTCTTGACTGATTCTTCCTTGGATTCGCTGTGGTGGTTTTTTGAGGTTGTTTGTCGACTATGTTATCCTCATCAGAAGAGATATTTGTGAACTTCACCCCCCTCTGCAACTTACTCCTCGTTTTTCTAACTGGTCTTTTGGCAAGCAGCTTTGCACGCGCCATTATGAAATCTGCCCCAACACGTGCTGATCACCTGTCCCAACACAAGTAGTTCTGCCACACAATTAAACACAATTAAACACCTGGCAGAAATAAATACATTCCCATGTGATCGGTGATATGTGACATTGATTACAGCTGACAATATTTAATGTGCACCATTTACCAAACAAATAAGCATTTATAAAGTATTAAACTAATAACAAGTGGTTCTAAAAATTAACAGTTTTGGGTCACTAGTTTAAAATGTTACATTTTTCACATTTTGTATAGGTTATTTTCCACATGTCACATTAGGTACGAATAAGTTATAAATTACACATGTTTTATGTTCAGAAATATCTTGTCTAGAGAGCAAAATGATTTTGTTTCTGCGTCAAAACTGATATTAACATAGGGTTTTTGAAAATACGTCCATCATTTGCATGTTTTCTCAAATCCTTTGCTTTAAAGTTTGGACAGCTTAATTTAATGTTTTTTGAAATGCACTTGCCAATCCAATAATGGCCAGAAATTACAGTTTCAAGTTTTCTGAAATGCTTCTGCCAATCCAATAATGGCTTGAAATTACAGTTTCACCATTCACTTTCTGCGTACTTTATTACCAAAAGATTTCCTTCATGGCAACCTTGTGGCTTTTCATCTGGATTATGTTTTCAATGAGCTATGTGCGAAGTGAAATGCCTCGTGAAATGGAAGGGTTACACTATTTAAATGCATGTATATTTTAAGCAAAACTTACAGTAAATTTCTAGCAAAACTGCAGTAAATTTTTAACAGAACTGCAGTAAATATTTTATTTCCAGGAAAGTGCAGGTTATGAATAATGACAGATGATCAATTGAAAAAACATAGGATTCACTGTAAATTTAGTGATTTTATCATTAAAATTGTTACGAATAATAATGAGCTACTCATTTGGAGATAGAATATAAACACTTTGGATTTCCAACAAAAAAAACAATTTATTGTTCATTATCAAATCGGCGTGTTGCTTATAAACTATCTAAATCAGCCATTATTGTTCATAACAATTTTAATGGTAAACTATCTATTTTGAGGTACAAATTTTTTTTTTACCAAAAAATATATAAAATAAACTTCTATACAATATAATTAATGAAGGATTGAACAAGATTACCAAGATGTAAATAAATAGGAAATGGAAGATATTGCACTTGGCTAGTTAGCAGCTTTTGCACAGCATGGAAGAGATTGCCCCTGGCTAGTTAGCAGCCTTTGCACAACAAGAAGATGTAAACTGTCAGCAGCAACAAGTAAGTTTTAGTTTTTGCACAACAAAATGTAAATCAAACTAAAATATTTTTTTGAATGGGAAAGAAGTATTCGACTCAACTCTACTATTTATAGATTTTAGTGAGAAATTTGGATCCATGTTTGATCCGTGTGCTTCATTTCTATTGGCTGAGGGAGTTTGACATGGATTGGTAAAGTAAATAAAACAATTTATTTGTTATATTTGACACTTTAGTTGATCCATGCACTCGAATTCTATTGGGTGAGAGAGTTAAGTGGAGATGGAGTGGGAAATACATCACTTTGATTGTGAAATTATTAATTATATTTTTGAAATCTTGTTCAATCCTTCATTAATTGTGATTTTTTTCTTGTAAATAGTGAGCCTTACAACACTTTTCTTGTTTGCAGGTGCTTGCATTTAATATAGAAGATGACATTGGAGGTTGGGAGATTTTGGATGAATAAATTGTAGATATGGATTTGAATTTGTCAAAATCAATATAAATAGTTGGACTTTGATGAGCCCTTTAAATTTGTTACTAGGATAGATGTATGTACATAAAAATATAATATGATGTAAGCAAGTGAATTTAGTGTTGACAGCAAATATATTTATTACTGCACAAATAATTGTTTAACATTGTACATGTTGGAGCCTTAAAAAACTTAAATGGCACCAGTAGTTGATGTTGAAATAACCTCGTGATATTAATATGTAATGTATTAATTTGCAGATGTGATCTTTATTTGGTGAGAATGTCATATATTTACACTTCAATATTGAAATAACAATACATAATAAATTTCACAATAACTCAGGAAATATTGAACATATTTATGTCACTTTTCATTTAATTTATGAGCAAAAAAGTTTCTACCAAAGGTTCCAAAAACAGCTAAAACACTCTCAATCATTGGACCCTGCACGGTTATGGGGTCCCTTCCCCTAAACTTTCACATGAATTAATATTTGCATTCCTTTGAGGTTGTGTGAATCCCCAATCTTAGGCGTACTAGCACTTTCCCCTAATAAAGACATTCGATTATGGAGAAGTAGTGAAAATTAGGACCAAGTCTGAAATTACAAATTTATTGTGCTTGTCAAATCAAAATTAATTGATAAGACCATTTTCCGTTTCTATATAATTTTCAAAAACCACTATTCTTTTAATTGACAACCATTATAATTTATCTATTGAAACAACTAATCATATTTTAATACTTTATATATATATATATATATATATATATATATATTTTATTTTTTATTTAATAACAAGTATAGTAAAATTCGATGGTTAATTAAATTTTTAGGCTACTCTAAGAATATTTGTCAATCATATACGATCTGAAACTCAAAAAACAATTTTCTGACCTGGTTAGGACGCGGAGATTAATGGCAATGCATATCATGTCATCCTATTGACTTCAAACATTTTGGGATTAGTAAAAATGCTACTTGATGGGACATTAGCCTTCATGACAGGGACAAGATGAGAAACAAGATTAAAGTCAATTAAAATGACATATATCCCCTTGTAATTAAATATATATATTTATTTCAATAGTCAAATTTGTATTTAATTATTTGCCTATAATGCCACTTCTATTGTAAATCATTATACGTGTATTGTGTAGAATTTAAGTTTGAAAAAAATCCAAAATCACTGTTATAATAAGGCCTCAAAATTGTCATATCAACACTCTTCAACCAATAAATAGACAAATAAAACAATTATTATTAATATATTTATTAACAAAATATTTAAAATGACGAATAAACATTAAAATTGTAATATTGAACCAAAAAATTATTGTTTAGGATTGGTTGATAGGAAAACAAAAATATTTTAAAAAACTGAACAGTATAGCAAACCTGCCTTCCCCGGAATTATATTAGTTTCATGGACTTTTAACACCTACCCTTCATATTAAATTATAGCCAGCCTTTCAAATTTATCGAACCCACCTCCAAGATCTGTCACATTGATTTGTCTGTAAACAAGGGAACAATAAAGTACAAGTCCACTATAATTGGCAATTAAAGTAGGAAGCCATAAACATTGACAGACAAATTAATTCAAGCGAATAACAGTTCACTGATTGAATTTTCTTTTCTTTTTCTGGATTCAGCACTAGAAAGTTCTCTTTTTAAGAACATGGAATTCTGTTTCTGGATTCCAGCTGTGGTTTCAGCTGGTTTAGCAGTATTTCTGCTGGAAGTCGTGAAACTTATATGGCTGAAACCACTACAAACCAGAAAGTATTTTGAAGCCCAAGGAATTCAAGGTCCTCCATATAAGTTACTCTATGGAAATGCCCCTGATATCGTTAGGATGGCCAGCACAGAGAGCTCTAAACCATTGCCACTGACAGAACACAATATAGTTCCTCGAGTTCTTCCTGCTTATTATCATTGGATGAAAACTTATGGTACATTTATCTTCTCTATCTGAAGCATTCATGAAATCCTATCCATTTAGCAGCATGTTAATCAATGTGTATGTGGCACCTTCTAGTCAAGAAATCATATAACTTGAATATTGCAGTATTGTTGTAGTAGTAGATAAGAAGAGAAGTGTATAAGACATCCGATTCAGTAAATATCTATAATCTGTGATGTAGGTGAGAATTTTGTTTTCTGGTTTGGAACAAAACCCAGGCTTTGTGTTACTCAACTTGAGCTTGTGAAGGAGATATTGTTTAACAAGTTTGGACACTGTGACAAAATTCAAATTAAGGCATTGGGAAATCCAGGCCTTGGAAGGTTAACAGGCGAGAAATGGGCACAGCATAGAAGCATTCTCAATCCTGCTTTTCGCTTGGAACTTTTGAAGGTAAATCTTGAGAAAGTGAATGGCAAAAAAATCTGCATAAAACTTGGATGACAATAAAGTATTTATCACATAAATCCCATGAACAACGGACTGCTTCTCAGAGGTCTACTGCCATTTCACACACGTTACAATATGTTTTCTTTTCCTTTATGCTCTACAATGAACAATCTATGTGATATTAAACTTGACTATTACGAAGATAAGATCCTTTTGTGTTTCTTAAAAAATTGATTATGCCATGAAACAACAAGCTTTGTTTGCTTTGCAGGGCATGGTTCCCTCAATTGTAGAAAGTTGCACCAATATGTTGAGAGAATGGAGCAAATCCATATCTTCAGGTAGCAATGAAATTGATGTTTTCAAAGAGTTCTGCATTCTTACATCCGACATAATTTCACGCACAGCATTTGGAAGTAGTTATGCAGAGGGGAAGCACATTTTTCATTTGCAGGCCCAACAAGTCCTCCTCTTTTTTGAAGCAATTCGCAGTGTGCCTATTCCAGGTTTCGGGTAACTAAGTTTTATTAATTTGTTGTCAGACCTTGTCCAGAAATAGTATGTTAAGAAGCTAAACTGAGATTTGTGCCTGTTTGTATTTTATTTTCCCAGTGTAATTTTCCACATGGTTCTCTGAATTGTATACCGTGATAGCAAGTACTGCAGGAGGTTACCAAAAACCATTCTAGACTGAAATTCAACAGCGATCTAGAGTATTGCTATCTGATTGCAACCAACAATGCCATCTACTCTTATACATGACCCATTAAAGTATATTAGTTATTCACCCTTAAAAACACACCAGTAATTGCTCCTGATCCAACTCATGAATGCAATTTCCCTAAGTAATGTGCATCTGCTTCTATGACCCATCATGTAGACAAGGGGAAGTGCCTTGACATTTAAACAAAGTAGATCCTCTCTAACCAGATTTAGATTGGGAGGATTGGGGTACTCTGGTAGTAATATGCAGAGTGGAATGCCATTTCACTAATATGTCTCCCTGTAGACATGAATCAGTTGTATCCTCAAATCTCATAGTATATAGGGCACTTAAAAATAAAGTGCTTCTTAGTCTCAGAGGCATAGATGCCTATTCTATCACCCAATGAGATAGGGTGGACAACCATAGGTTTGCCAAGGGGAATCCTCAAGCCATGTACTCTATGTTCCACAGGGACGCGTCCCCTGCCCTTTTAGGGCCGTCCCCGTACTGGGGACGTTTCGGAAACTCGGGGACTGGGACTTGCAGCCCTTGGGCATTTCAGTGTAATCATTATTGTAATTAATATTTCAACTTTATGTGAAATCTCAATTCAGCTCTAATTTTATGTATTAAGATTCTATATTTGAAATTTTGTTGTGTGTGATGAATGATTTATCAATGTTATCATATAAATATTTGAAATTTTCGATATTTTTTATATTTTCCTTTATTTTTAATAATTTAATAGCCGTTCCCTGCCATCCCCTAAAAAAAGGCCTCCAAAAAAATCCGTCCTAGAAACACGTCCCCCCATCCCCTACCGTCTCCGTCCCGGAAACTTGGTGGAACATAGCATGTACTCGATGATGCTGGAGACAATCACACTGAGTGATGATGACATCTACAATCTATAAGAAATGCTTAACATAAATATCCAACTTGGAGTTGGAGCATCTATGTAGAAGCCCAAGTGACTTGAATGTGGCGTTAGTAAATATCTCCTGTGACAACTCTATTGATGACATCCTATGAGGAAAGTAGAGAGAAGGGACATCTAATGAATACATGTACGGATAATGGAGGAATTCGATTGATGTCGACAGATTGGAGGATAAAACTGGTCTCAAAATACGACTAAAGGCAAAGGAGTTGGGCAGAGAACTGTAGGCTTAATAACATCATTGAAGAGGCACATGTGTGAAGGGATACATTGGAAATATGTCTGAAAACATTGGTACTTGAAGACTGAAAATGAGGCACATCCTTTGCAAAGACATGACTGGGAGGCAAGCTTCAGACACAAAGATGGTCCAGTGAAATGGACTATGAAATAAGTATAAGATTTTTTCATTTCTAAGGCTCACTATCGTAGAGAAACTAAAGTCTAGATAAAGAAACACTAGATGCATTGAAGAACATGACCTCAAAACCTGCATCACATTTCTTATATTCGCTTGGGTTTACCACCCCAACGACTAGGGGGAGCTCCTGAGCTTACACCACATTTCCCTACCCCTAGTGTGTACATTCACAACAGTCACATCCAGCCAATGATCCTGCCGACCTGAGGAATTCTCTAATCATAGGCAAGAATGCAGTGGTCCACTGCTATGATTACCTTTCCCATCTGTGAACAGAAAAGCCCATGTTGTCACTTCTGTGTACCTAGCAAAAAGATTTGCCCTGCATAGTGAGGTTGGGTTAAAAATCAAAATCATTTACTAAGGTTCACTATAAGTTCACAAAAAATGAGCAAGAGCATTAAGATGTCTCTGAAAACCTTCAGCATATTGAGAGGAGGATGGCATCGTTAGCAAAGAGTAGTGAGGCAAACAGAATATAATGTAACATACACCCATCATCAACGAGTATTTTACCAAGGAAAATCCTCAAGCTTATCAATGTAGAGAATTGGCGTGGAAGAGCAACCCAACTTGACTCTGATGATACATTTTGCATCCTCAAACTCAAAGAGGCCTTGGGGAGTCCAAAATCTGCCAACTGTCTCATTGAGCCTCATGATGTAATAATGTATGAAAGAGGGTTGCTAGGGTTACTGCTGAGATGATGGAGAAGGCTATACTGACTATATCCATGAGAAGGCAATACCTTGGACTTTATATTTAGGTGGCTATGATTTTCAATGTGCAAGTTACTTGGAAGATGAGTTAGAAGAAAACCTTGGGAATGTTGTAAAGAAGATGATTCTAGACCCTGAAAGAAATTTGATGGGAGAAATGTCGCGTGTAGCATCCAACCTTTCATCGACCAGAGTTTTTTTTCCAGTGCAAGCAGTACTTTTCTGCTCCAAAGGGAATTCGATTTAGCAGGAATCCCCTTCCAATATGCACATAGATGTAAATAATGAGCTGCTAAGGATCGATTGATGGATGAGATCAATGAAGGAGATGATTATCGTTATGGTTGAGCATCTGAATATTGATTTACTTGAACATCTGCTAAACCCAGCCCTTCACCCCTATTCCGACAGGCCTTAATCTTTTTTAATCTAATGGAGAGCATAATTTCATCCCTATCCTGTTATACTCCCTCATTTGTAAAGGGATAAAGATGTATGTAATCCAGGGATATGTAATTGTTTATATCTGTCGATAAATTTTAACCTCTAAGCAGTGCTTGTACATTTGTCTTATTTTCACATCATGACTGAGGATTGATAAATTCTAGGAATAATTATTTCTATCAGGTCTCTCCCTACAAGAAAAAATCGGCAACGATGGTTATTGGAGAAAGAAATTAGAAGATGCATAATGCAGGTGATCGAAAGCAAGGAGAGAACAGTTGGCATTGAAAATTCAGGAGACTATGGTAATGATCTACTTGGTCTGATGATGACTTCCAACAAGAAACAAAGGGAAGGAAAGCTTCAGAAAAACACGAACATGACTATAGATGAAATAATTGCTGAATGTCAGAACTTCTATATAGCTGGCCAGGAAACTACAGCAATCCTCTTGACATGGACTATGGTATTGCTGGGAATGCATCCCACATGGCAAGAGAGAGCACGCAAAGAGGTTTTGGAAGTATGTGGGAAAAATGATTTTCCAAATGCAGACACTGTAAATTGCCTAAAGACTGTAAGAAATCAGACTATTAACATTACCTAGAATTTACTTTTCCAATAGTGGTTCACAATTGTGTTGTGTTTCCATAGCATTCTGATTGAACTATTTTAAAGGTACTTTTAAAAGAAACCAGAGGAGACTATGCAAACAGGCCATGTTTTAAGTAATGCAAAAACTTTGGTTAGTAGATAAAATTTTGTTGTATCCATGTTTTTGCAGGTGGGGATGATTTTGAACGAATCCTTGAGACTGTATCCACCAGCAGTGACATTAACACGACAGGCATATAAGCAGATGAAGCTTGGAAGGTTCTCAATTCCTGCAGGTACTCAGCTTGAGATTCCAATCCTTCAAATCCACCATGACCCAGCTTTGTGGGGAAATAGCGTGAATGAATTCGATCCAGAGCGGTTTGGCCAAGGAATTTCAAAAGCTGCCAAACATCCAATAGCGTTCATGCCATTTGCATTAGGCCCAAGGATCTGCATTGGTCAAAACTTTGCTCTGCTAGAGGCCAAAATAATTTTGGCCATGATTCTGCAACATTTTTCCTTTGTGATTTCACCTCATTACATCCATGCACCCATGCAATCACTCCTACTTAAACCCCAACATGGAGCTCAGATCATCCTTCACAAGAATTAAATTTTACAGCAAAAAATCATGGGAAAGTAAGTGATTTTCTGAGATCAAGAACTGCTACAACAAATATATCATGTGGTATACAGTTGTGGTGCAAGGGTGATGGAATTCAATGTAAAGCATAATTAAGTTTTTTATATTTAAGGGTGAGGTCTTTGCTATACTAGTACAATGTAAATTGGGTTTGTACGCAACTATGATGATATTAATCAAACCTTGAAGATAGATGTGGTGTAATTAGATTTCAAAATATTAATCATATACTTGTGATTGTCTTCACTAAGGAGACATGGCAATGACCTCGAACATCTCTTGGATTAGTGTCACTTTGGGCTTATCTTCATCAAATCTTGATTTAAACTTATATTGAAATCAATTTATATCAAAATTCAATCCTTAAATTGCTTTTTATTACAGTAATGTTGAACTGCATCGCACCAAAAAATTACTTACTACATACACCTAAAAACAAACTTGAACAGAATGTCTAATTAAGGCATCCCGTACTAAAGGACAGAATGCATTCCAAGGTGGTCTATGATGTATGGCTGTCACTTCTTGTATTGGTTGGAAAAAGAATGAATTTCTGTACTTTTGCACTTTGGTTGAATAGCAAGTAATGCTCAGTTCTTGGACATTTTCTCTGAATACAGCCTTGAATCTGTATTCAAGTCTATGGTGATTACTTTAACCCAAAATTATTTCATATTTGGTGATTCTACTTTGATATTATCCCTCTATGTTCTTCAAAAGGCTATGATTCTATTGTTGAGTGTAGGTGACTAATGGGTTTCACGAGACATTTTCCTTCAACAATAGTGTAGCTTATCTTATATTGTCGAGATTAATGAGCCATAAAAATTGTCCAAAGTGAAATGTAAAAGTTGTCACCACAGTATTGTAAGCCTTTAAAAAATGTGTAGAAAAAATATAGTATGATTGTTAAGTTGCAATTTGCTCTTTGTTAAATGTATTTCGTATTTCATGTTAGATTTCTTAATTTCAAGGTCTAATAATTTTCATCAAACTACAATATCATGAACCAACAACAATCGTTGTTGAAAGCGTAAGAAAACTTAAAGACCAAAAAAAGAAGTGAATATTTAATATCCATTAAAAATAACAAGGAAATCAATAACTTTTGTTAGAGAATCCATTCTTACTGGGACAATGAAGTTTCCATTAGGGGCAGTGACATTACATTTCTAATTTAGCATTAAAATACTGATTGATGCTATGCACAACCTCTACAATACTTCCAACAGTATGCACATACTTTCTACATAAATTCTGAACAGATTGGTGCTTCATACTTTATCTTGATTCACTTGTACTTTGAATATTGACATATACTCATGCGATTGATTATGGAAAGTGGCATGCTTTCTTGCAAAATAAGTACACACTTAATGACAGAAAAACGAGGATAGCTAATCCCTACATAGAGGACATGTTAAACCACACATCTGTGCTTTCATCGGGACACACAGGTAGCGATCTCCAGAAGCCTTTCTGTAAATTGTAGGCGACAACCTTTCTGCTCCTCGCCCTCCTCAAGAAATATGGTCTGCAGCTCCCACGCAGTCAAACCATCCCTTCCCTCTTCTCCCGTCTTTTATATAACTTTCTTCAAATTCCTTTAACACAGGTGGAGGTATCATTGTAATCTCCTTCCACTTCCAAAATTGAGGGTTAATGTTCTCAAGAATCTGCATCTGCCACACAATAATGCTCCCGCAGCTGTTCTCTTGGCCCTCCATTTCCACTTCCGCCACAATTAAAACAGAATATCTGCTCTGAACAAGGTGGGTTTCTCCATTACCCTTTCCATTTACAGGCATTGACACAAAAGTGGGACAAGTATAATCTTGGATGCTGAAAATTATGACCCCTGTAGAAGAAACCCTGGCAGAAAACCATATTTAGACTATTGGCCGAATAAATTTGTGAATACATCTCTGGCAAACGATCTGCGGCGATCTTCCACGACATTGCAGAGAAGTCGGAGATTTCAATGGTATTTGTATTCTTAAATTTATTGGTGCCCACTGCGACTGTCATTGCCACCACTTTGTGGGAACCTCTGGTGTCTCTGCCGCTCAGAACTCTGTGTCTCAGAATGCATTTGACCAGGATGTGGGAAATGCCCCGGCATTGGAGGAAGCTCAAAAGTAGTCTGCTGGAGCGGATTGCAAACTAGTAGCTTTGTACACAACTTAGGGTTAGAGGTAGTCTTCTGTAATAAAACTAGCCCTTCTCCTGCATCAAAATTATCAATAGGAGGGAGAGGGAGAGGGAGAGGAAATCATTTTGTTCCATATCCCTGAAAATGTGCAAAACCTGTAAATATTGTTGTTGAATGTATTGTGCAGCAGCAGGTGGGGATAGCGGTTACGCGCTTGAATCCACTGATTTAAGAATGTGGAACCAGACAATAGATTCTTCCAATACTTGCTTACGCTGCGAAATCTGAAACTGCACTTCAATGGCAGCCATATCAATATTTCCTCAACCATACACTCGGGCAATTCTGACCACGATTTGGAAGCACATTTGCCCTCCATTTTCAGTTCTTATTTTTTCGGAACTGTATCCAAAAATCACCGAATACAAAGGAAATACAATTCATCCTGCTCCGATGTCGAGCTCAATTCATATGCCTAAAGAATCCGATTCTATGTTAAGAAAAAACATGTAATAAAGTAACTTGGCCAAACGATGAAATATATCCTAATCCACCAATAACTAATTGCTATTCTCCTAATCCTAATATTTTTAATTTTATTGTTCCTTATGGTCTTCCTCCCTCTTGGACTTCCCATATTATACATTCCATCTTCAAATCTAGAGATTTTCTTAAACCAGAGAACTACCGTACCATCATGATTGGGCATACCTTGGCTAAGCTTTTTGCTACAGTACTTGATGATTATATCTCACAATGGGCAGAAAAGAAATAGATCAGGGCAAAAGGTCAAGCAGGTTTTAGGAGGAATCACTGAACTAATGATCACATATTCACTTTGGTTGCCATTATAGAGGAAGCAAAAAGGCTAAAAAGCAGAAGGTATATTGTTGTTTTATTGACTTTCGTAAGGCATTTGATACAGTACCAAGACATCTTTTGATTCAGAGGCTAAAAGATTTGGGTCTTCCCGACATGGTAATTTCTCTTGTCATGACTTTATATGAGAAAAAAATTGGGCACTACTAATGACATTCATAGTAACATGGGTGTGAAACAAGGTTGACCACTATTGCCTACACTTTTTGGGCTCTATATTGATGAATTATATGATCTTATCTCCACATACTTAGGTACCATGAATGGTTGTAGCCTCCTTGGGATCTACATTGCTATTTTATTGTTTGTAGATGACATTATTTTTCTTTCACACACAATTATAGGACTTCAAAATCAGCTTGATGCATTGAGCAATTTTTGTGATAAGAAAGGTTTGGAAGTAAATCTTGCAAAGACAAAACTCATGGCATTTAATACAACCAAGAAAGTAGCATCTACAATGAATTTGTTGTACAAAGGAAAACAAGTTGAGGTGGTGTACTCTTACACCTACTTGGGTGTGGTTTTATGTGGTCCACCTTTTAGCTTTGTTCTAGCAATAGAAGCAAGACTGGGCAAAGGGTATGCAACATTGACGGTCTTGGAAAGACAATGTTTTCACCTCCAATTTAAAGATATTCAGACGAAGATTCGACTTTTTCATACATTGCTTACACCAACACTTTTATACGGATGTGATGTTTGGGGTCCATATTTGAGACAAAATGATTTCAATCGTATGGAAAGAGTTTTCATTTCCATGTTATCAAATAATATTTGAGCCAAAAGAAACCTCACTCAATTATTCTTGCCGAGTTTGGGGTATATCCTCTCTTTATTTCTTTTATTTTTAATGTTAGCACTATGTTGCATAGGCTTCGATGCATGACAAATTCATTTTCTGGTCAAAACAGGTATCCATATTTGGCACTTCAATCTTCTATACAACTTGCCAAAAAGGGTTGCAAATCTTATTGGTATGCAAGAATTACTACTCTCCTTCAGAAGCTAAATATTGATATTGATAGACTCCCTCCCCTTGGGTTTTCTATTAATGTTCCTCAACTCACTAAACATGAAGTTAACAAGGGTATATGAGAGGAGCTCACTAAGTCTTATTTGAAAGTTGCATGGTTTTCTCCAAAAGAGCCTTTAAAACCAAAGCTTCTTCACTATTTTCAATTGTATTCCTGCTTCCATGAAGATAAAAAAATACCAGAATACATGAAGATGTTTTTGCATTCATGCCTAAGGATCCCTTTAACTCAGTTCCACATTTTCTCTCACCCTCTTCAGATGGAATTTGATCATAGCCTTCCACAACATGAGCGGATTTGTCAGTTGTGTTTTCTAGAACCTGAAAGTGAAGAGCATTATATATTCAAGTGTCCCATCTACTATGAAATCCGTGGAATATATCATTGTCTTTTCAGAGATTCCAATGGATCTTTAAGGAGTCTCATTCGATATGAAGATCATAAATGCTTAGCTTTATTTATTCGTGAGATACTTCAAATTCAGGAAAGAACACTCAAATTGCAATCCTCAAATACAAATGAGTACAGAAATATCAATTCTTACTTCCAAATTACTGATTTCAGGAATCTTAAGAGATCTCATATGCAGACAACCTGGTCTAGATGTGTCAGACAATGCACTTTCTATTGGTTTCATGATCTGCAACCTTCCAGCGGTTGATTTGTTGTTTCCTTTTTTTTCTATTTCTGGAGATGTTTTGGCACTCCCTTTTTTTTGGTGCTTGGTTTGTATTTTTCTGTCCCATAGGCCATTCTTGGCCTTCTGTGGACATTAATATCTAAATTAAATTAAATTAAATATTGAGCTTATGTCATCTTTGAGTCATCTATTCTATTTTAGATATATTTAAGATATAATTCCTCGTAAGGCTAAGCCTTGATGGAGTACAAGTATTGAAGAACCCACAAGACAAAATTCCAATAGAAAAGGAAATTGAGTTTTGCTCAATATGAGACATTATCAAAAGAGTGTAATATCATGGATTCTCTTGAGATGATTTGAAATTTCTAGTTAACTGTTTTAGGCTTCTTCAAAATTGCATTTCTTATTATCACTAGCAAAGGTGTATTGGATACGCTGACAAGGATGTAGAACTTTAGAATGAGAAAATAATGTTTTGGTAAATAAGATTAAATAAGTGGATAACAATATATCTAGTTCTATTTGGTGGGAACAAAATATAGAATTTATGGTGCAAATCGAAAAGAATCTCGGTAACAATATAGGGAATTTTACCAAATAAATATTCTTCATAATAATTATTGTCGAAGAACTCCTCTACATATTTCCAGAGTTGGGAGGTAGTTTCTTGGAATGCAAAAGGGATGTGCACAAAAATTGGAAGATCTCATCATTTTGAATCCACTTACATTGAATATGAGATAACTATGGGGGAGAACACACTACTTGTAACACCGAGTATTTTTCAATTGAATACTTGACATGAGTTGAGGCAATATGCATCCAAGCAAGAGAAATTATATTGAATATTAGCCTTGTCTTCAATTAAGGTGAGAAATGATTCATCCGAAAAATATCCATTGAAAATTTGAGTATGAGGTACACATGACAGTGTAATTCCTTTCACAAAGCCACGTTGAGTGGCAGTGGTGAGAAGATAGGAAAATCTTTTGACTACTAACACAAAAAATTAGGTATCAGAGTGCAACCTTGGTGAATAGATTGAAAAATCCCAAAAGTCTCAGAGTAAATGTCATTGCTGGAGAGATAGGTAGAGGCATCAGATAAAATCATGGCCACAATACTAATAAAGTTAAGCCCAAATCCAAACGTTTTGAGCATGGGCCAAATGAAGTTCCATTTAATCATGTTTTATGCTTTCTTAAAATCAATTTTAATAATCATAATTTTCTGAACAACAATATTAGTTTTTTATGTTGCTTAATCTTTAATATTCCATTTTACAATGTTTTGCATGTTTCCTACTTCACAAAAAAAATCTTTCTTAATACACACACACATGTATATATACATGTACACATATACATATACATGTGTGTGTCTACACACACACACACACACACACACACACACACACACATGTATATGCATATGTATATGTGTGTGTGTGTACACACACACACACATACATACATATACACACACACACACACAAACACACACACACACACACACACACACACACACACACACACACACACACACACACACACACACACACACACACACACACACACACACACACACACACACACACACACACACACACACACACACACACACTCACACACACGTGTGTGTACATACATACATATATACATATATATTCAAATTAATGGTGGAATCGATAGTAGTAATAAAAATATCTCTTGCATATCAAATCCAGGTCTTCATTGTTGCTTTCTTAATTTTTCAAGTTTTGGCAACGAATTTTTCTTTATGATTTGCTCTTGCAGGAGTTCAATCAACTATTGTGCCATATGAACTAGTGAATACGACATGTGTACTATAAAAATGCAATATTTATGTGTAAATATGGATCTCAAATGATTTTTACTTGAATACTTTTATATAAGAGGTTATTTTAAATTATGCAATCAAAAGATCAAAATCATATCTTCCTCCAACATAATCTACTGCTCACAGATCATTTTATACCAATATGTTGACAAGGGAGACAATCTACAACAAGAGATTCAAAAGGGAATTTGCAGCATCTAATGTTGTTCAACCTGGGTTTGTTGACATGGGAAAAATAAACAAAATACTTCTTAGAAAAAAGATAAGGCTTGATTTTCTCATATTCTTTTTCACTATCATGTTCTTTCTCAAAACTATTTATGGATCCAAGAAGTTTGGGTAAAGGACTAAAGAATAGTGAATTGAGTCGTATGAGGTGGGAAACCTGCCCGTCGACCCTATCTATAGAACTACCCCTATATAGATAGGTGAGGGCCCCTTATCCCTATTCTTATCTATATGGGGGGTGGGGCCAATACCCAATTAATAGGTGCGGAATGGATCAAAGATTGACCCCCTATCTATATATCACTAACGACCTCTTTATTCCCTATCTATTCTGATATGAACAATGACACCCTCATATAGATAGATAGGGCCACCACATCTAACTATAGAAAATGGCAGAACCCATAGATACTTATCATATTAGAGGAAGGAGGGGGATACAACTACAACCCCAAAGGAAGGAGAGGGGTTATGGCAGTAACCCACTTAAACGAGAAACTATCCTAAATGTTGATTATAATAAATCTAAAATTATTATTATTAACTTAATTTATTAATATGTTTTGTGATAAAACACAAATACTCATATGACATCCTAGGCCATAAACCCTAAACATTAAAAATAAACACTAAACACTATACCCTAAAAGACTAAACTCCAAACACTAAACCCTAACTTTATATGATAATTTTCATTTTGGCATTAATTTCTACAATATTATTTTTTCAGGATTTATTTATGTTATGGCAGTAACCCACTTAAACGAGGAACTATCCTAAATGTTGATTATAATACAATCTAAAATTATTATTATTAACTTAATTTATTAATATGTTTTGTGATAAAACACAAATACTCATATGACATCCTAGGCCATAAACCCTAAACATTAAAAATAAACACTAAACACTATACCCTAAAGACTAAACTCCAAACACTAAACCCTAAATTTATATGATGATTTTCATTTTGGCATTAGTTTCTACAATATTATTTTTTCAGGATTTCTTTATGTTATGGCAGTAACCCACTTAAACGAGAAACTATCCTAAATGTTGATTATAATACAATCTAAAATTATTATTATCAACTTAATTTATTAATATGTTTTGTGATAAAACACAAATACTCATATGACATCCTAGGCCATAAACCCTAAACATTAAAAATAAAAACTAATCACTATACCCTAAAGACTAAACTCCAAACACTGAACCCTAAATTTATATGATAATTTTCATTTTGGCATTAGCTTTCTACAATATTATTTTTCAGGATGTATTTATATTCCTAAAAAATTGTTATGTCTATACTTGAGTTCGTTATTAATGTTTTTATTATTTATTAAATTATCAATATAATACCCATATATCATATAATGAATCTTTAGCAAGTCCTAAATGTTGTGAACCAATTCTTCCACAACCTCATTTTGTTCAAATCTTTTATCAACATCTCTAAAAGAGATAATCAAGACACCATAAACAATAACTTGACACCTTAAATCCTCATTTGACAACATAAACAGTCATGGGACATGCTAAACACTAATGAATCACCCTAAAAAACATAAACACTGATAAGACATCCTAAACCTTAAACCTTAAACACTACTCATAATTTCTGAACCTAAAAAACATATCAACCCCACCATATAGCGATCCTTATGCCAATGTGTATTGTAGTGAGGGGTTGGAGGAAGCAGGGGGTTTATGGTTATAACCCCAAAAACTAATCAACCCCAACATACAATGATCCTTCTTCCAATGATGTTTGTAGTGTGGGGTTAGAGGAAGGAGGGGGGTTACGACTGTAACCACCTTACATAATTCACCGTTTTATTTTCTAATTTGGATGTTCACTAATAGAAAACATATAAATCCCAATACACAATTATTATTATGGAAACATTGTTTGTAGTGTGGGGTACAAAAAGGAGGGGTTTTTGTAGAAACTGTATTGTAAAAAAATTGAATATGTATTGTAAATATAAATTGAATGGCGTTGTCTTAATACATTACTTTTTGTGGTAGTTGTATTAAATAACTAATAACTACTATAATAATCGTTACAAAAAAGATATCAACCCTGACATACAGTTATACTTATATTTTAAATTTTGATTTTATTATAAATTATAAGATATATAAATTATAAATTTTATACAAATTTACGTAAATCAAAAAAATAATACAAATTTATATTTTAAATTTATAAAAAAATGTATATTTCAAATTTAAAATATATTATAATTTTTTTACATTATTACAATTGAATATAATATTGTAAATTTATATATATTCTAAATGTTAAATTTATTACGATTAAATGTTATATCTTATATTATTAATTTTTAAATATATTATAATTTTTAAATTTTAAATATGTACAAATAAAGAAATCAATGAAATAACTCATATATTACAAATAAATAAGATAGTACAACTATTCACAAAAAAAAGTAGGTGGTATGGAAGCATGCCTCAAGTTCAAACCCACCTGATGGCACGAGAAACAAAAACAACAAAATTGAAGCCTGCATGCAAACACAAACTATAAAATCAAAACATTAGGTGACGACTGCAAATATTGTCGAAGGAAGAGGAATTATGTCATTGGGATCACCCCACCTACTTCCAAGAATGTCTTTCCCATCAAGGATGGGCTCCCAGCTAGTGGCAGCGGTGGTAACTCCCTCCTGTTGATCTTCAGTTTGATTTTCCTACTCCCAAGGTTATGAAATGGGAAATTATAATCAAGGGAACTTGTTAATATCCAGTGATGAAAATGAGTTGTGATGGCAAGGATGTAGTGATCCCCACCCTTCCTGCTTATCTAGAGGAGGAGAGAGGTGGTGAGGAGGCGAGCCCCACCTAGTACAACTACATGAGAAGCAAAGAGAGCAACTCTGTTGATGGTTGTGGCCCTTTAGAGAGGGAGCCTGACTGGCAGAGGATAGCGTAACATGAAATTTTTGAAACGTATGTTACCTAATGGTCCAAAAGATTCTATAGGTGTTCCAGTTCCACCTTCTAAGATTGGAATTGAATATGCAAGAAAACATTGTACACAATAATCACTTTGTTAAAAGCTGAAAGATTGCAATCTACAATTGTATGAGAAAACAAAGAAACATTTCTCTCTTTCCAAATGAAAAAAAAGGATTCCCACTCAAAAAACATACCAGACTTGGGTGAAGGCCGTGGGAAAACCCGAAAAATCCCCTAATAAAATATTTTTCCATAAGAAGGGTTCTAACTGAAATGGTTGAAAGAATTCATGAATCCAAGCCTCAATGGTTTGAGATTTTTAGAAAATCTAAAAAAGGTGCATAAGGGTTTCAATTCACTCATAAAAGGGGAAATGTGGATCAGGAACACCAAGTTGAATGAGCTTGTGGCCAATGGGTAATCCTTGATACAATATACATCAAGAAAATTGGGTAAGCTTGGGTTCTAAAAAGGTATACCAGATAGTAGAGAATGTGTGTTCCCAACACCAAGCATAAGAACAAAGGGACCAATGAAAGTTGATTATATCTACCACTAGAATATTGGGAGATAATAAAGCACAGGCTTTGCTAGGAAAATAATTGAGAAATAACGTATCTGGAAACTGATTTCAGTTCCTCCACCAAGGCCTAAAGGATAATATCTTATTTTTTGTGAAATTTATATGGTAATAGCTTCAATAATGTCTTGATATCAGTTTTGGTTGCCATTCGCTAGAGAAAATTTATCCTTAGCTTTGGGTCAAGTCAAGATCCATCAACACAAATAACTAGATATGTCATATAACACGTGAAACCCTCATCTGAAAATCTTGATGGAATGCACCAAAGGAGCCTCTGAAATAGGCACATTGTGAAAGGTAATGACCGGTGACCACACACCAAGTGGGAATTCACGGATAACACTGTTTTGAACTTATCTCCATTCTAAAGAAGCTAGGGTTTGATATTCTCCCAAGATTTCCAAATACTTTTGATAACAAACAAGCCAACCAATTTCATAGGGGATTTGATAAAGATTAAATTTAAGATAACCAAACCCTTATAGTTCTTACGACCTTGAGGCAATCCCTTAGTAATACAATTACACAATAAATTTTTCCATTTTTATGCACCATACATGGCACAAAGAATCCATTTGGAACATAGGGAAGCTCCCTGGCGTCAAACATATAATAGTCCTAGCCCCCTATATTTTTTGAGTGGGAAACAATAATCTCAAGCAACCCAATGAAAACCCTTTTCATACTCCAAGCTAGCCCATAAGAAATATCTAAGAAATTTCTCAATTTTTTGTAAGAAGTTTCAGAGGGGGGGGGGGTAGTAGTAAAATGGTAAACATGTGTGACCGTAAACACTTTTGAACAAATCTAAAATTTACCTGCTAATGAAAGAGGCTTCGTGATTTAGTATGACAACTTCTTTATAACTCTATCCAAAACATATTTCTAGAGTTGGGAGGTAGTTTCTTGGAATGCAAAAGAGATGCACAAAAATTAGAAGATCTCATCATTTTGAATCCACTTACATTGAATATGAGATAACCGTGGGGGATAACACACTACGTGTAGCACTGAGTATTTTTCAATTGAATACTTGACATGAGGTGAGGCAATAGGCATCCAAGTAAGAGAAATTCTATCGAATATTAGCCTTGTCTTCAATTAAGGTGAGAAATGATTCATCCAAAAAATATCCATTGAAAAGTTGAGTATGAATTACACATGGAAGTGTAATTCCTTTCACAAAGTCACGTTGAGTAGCAGTGGTGAGAAGAGAGGAAAATACTTCAACTACTAACACAAAACATTAGGTGTCAGAGCGTAACCTTAGCGAATAGATTGAAAAATGCAAAAAGTTTCAGAGTAAATGCCATTGATGGAGAGATAGGTAGAGGCATCGGATAAAATCATGGCCACAATACTAATAAAGTTAAGCCCAAATGCAATTATTTTGAGCATGGGCTAAATGAAGTTCCATTTAATCATGTTTTATGCTTTCTTAAAATCAATTTTAATAAACATGGTTATTTGTGACATCTGAGCCCATTCCATACCTCCCATAGTACAATAATATCAGATTTAGTATAAATAGAATTAAATCTTATTTTCAGAGTAACTATTGTAATAAACGATGTATAAGTGTTAATATACAGTAAGACGTAAGCAATAAAGCATGTGCAATATGAAACCCTAAGCAAGAAGTAGGGATAAGGAGACTTAGCTGATTTCTGAGCGATCATCAAGTGATCTGGGAAGATGAAACACTGAAATAGACTATAAATAACATCATCACTGTAAACTTGAGGTTATGAGATCTGGAACTATGCCATACATGAGCACTTACGAGAGGACAAGGGTGCCTGACACTAGTGCCGGGATCTAGGTGCTAGTGTTTAGGTAGATGTTGTGGATCTAGATCTTTCAGGGTCAGATAAGCTTCGTTGTTGCTCTCTGTCTGTTGCTCTGGATTCACTTTCTAATCTGTGAATGTACTTGTAAGTTGCAAGACATAATTTCACCTACACATAAACACAAACCACAACAAACCTAAAAAGGAAAATGTAGAATGGGGAGTTATATTGACCTCGGTGGTCACCCGAAGAGTGAAATTATGACCAATCACTGCACTACATCTTAGAACCCATATAGTTCTTGTGTGTGTGTGTGTAGAAATGATTCCCTAGGATGCCCTTGTGCAAGTTACATAAATGATAGAGGGACAAATCTAGAATGTAGAAGATTTATATAATGTGTGCAATGAAATAAAATAGAATTCCCCTCTTATGTTGTTTATGTAAGAGAATACAACCCTTGTCCCTTGTGTGAGTGCTAAATGGATGCCTTTGATTCTCTTCTTCCTTTGAATGCAAGCTTAGGTGAGAGTATGTAATGCTTAGTGCTTGGTCCCTCTTTGAAAGCATAACTATGTATTTATATGATTCCCTTGTTTGAATTATGTAATTGACAAATGAAAGGCCAACCCTAAGTAGTAAAAATTAATTAAGAAGTGAAAGTGGTCCAAAAGGATAAGAAAAAGGTAAAGAGGGACATGAGCACGCAGGAGGGCAAAAGTGATTAGTGCTAGTATCCTAACTGGTCACTAGTGTCTGAGGCCATAGAAAGATAAAACACTAAATTATGGCAAGAGTGCAGGATGTATAAAGCCAATAAAAGTGCAAAAGAATGAGTACAAGTCTAAAGGGAGTTGTCAATTACTAGTTTTCTTGTTTAGGAATCATGTAAATCCTAATATGCTTTTAGGACCTACATATGTACCCAAGTGTATAGATTTTGTGTCTACATTTCCCCCCCACTTTATGTTGTTGAGTGAATAATTGATAGCATAAAGTAGATAGAATATGCATACCTTATGATCTTGAAGAGAGTGTTGTTGATAGTGTGTCAAATGGACAAGTGAAGCTTTGAGTGATTGCAATGTAAAGCGCGAAGACTAGGAAATGGAAGTGGACCCTAGAGGTAATGCGTATGTGTAGCTTGTACCTATTATTGTGCTTATATTTGTTGATGTAGGTTTCTTCTTGTTGCGTATTAAGGACAGAGTTGTAAAAGAAGAGTGAAAGAGTAGTCAAAGTGTTGTATTTGAAAAATCTAAGTAAAGTATGTAAAAGGAAAGTGTGCACCTAATGTATAAGAGTATAATGGATAGAAAGATGTCCTGATTTGCTGAATTTATTGTTGATGGTGAGTTTTTTGGGAGATCTCATGCCAAGAGATATTTTTTCAGGCGATCTCATGCTAAGAGTGATTTCTTTGGGCATTCTTATGCCAAGTGTGATTTTTTGCGTGATCTCATGCCATGGGAGAAGAGTGTTGGGGAGAGAGGTCTAGTTTTACTCTCCTTCCATGACTAATTCCAAATAAGCACCACTAAAGATGGTGTAGTCACAAAATCATGCACTTTATACATTTATTTATCCTGATCTCATACTACTATGTAGATGGTTCTTGAGTGAAGAAAGTACTAATTAACCCCCATATTTTGGCCATATTGTTTTATTTTATTTCGTCATTACCGACCTCTTGCACCCATATATCCCAATTCAACTTCTATCATCCTGCGTCATTTTAGCCTCGACTAGGGTGCCTAGATTAGTACTGGGGTGCTCGTGGGTGCCCTGGTCCCACAAGGGGTTCCCCAATCCTTTTTGCACTTTCCTGCCACTTTTTGGGCTCTTTCTAGCTGTTTGAGATCCTTATATCTTTCATTTTGGTTGGCCTTTTCGAGGTTAATTATGAAATTATATGAAGAGAACCCTATAAATATAAAGTTATGAGACCATAACGAGGGGCCTAAAATCATTCACTACTATCACTCATCTAGAGTTACATCCATCTATTGCATTGGAGATCACTTACATCCACATAGCTCCATCGTAAGGCACAAGGCTAGGACATATGCATCACACTTCATAAGGGGAGGGATTCTATGCTATTTCATGCACACATTCGATTACATTTTCTACACAGTTATTTCTTGTTATTTCAAGAAGTGTGACTGGCACAAGAGAAACCTAGGGCATGTTCACACAAACTTGTACATAGAACTACATCAGGTTTGAGATGTAGTGCAATGCTCAGTTAGTAAGTCCACCATTGTGGTAGATGAGGTCAGTCTAAAAACTTCATATGCATTTTTCTTTTTTTAGGGTTTGATGTTTATTTTGGGGTCTTCCATGTCTTTCTTTCATCTTGGATTATTGGAGACATCTGAAGGAGCACAAAGAATCTAATATGACACACATCGAAGGTTCTAGATCACCTCCCAACCCTGCAAAGATCAGTTTTAAATCTTTTACACAGACCAAGTTGCACCAAAATTGATAGACCAAAGCACCCACATGTGCCCTAGTTTCTCTCCAGGTGCTATTGTCTCAGTTAGAGACTCCAGTTCCATCCTTTTTGGCAGCTTCTACATAGTTGTTGCCATCTTCAAAGTTATTTTCTAGTCATAATCTATGACACTAGTCCCCACGAGCATTTGTTATTCAGCTAAGTTCTTTCCTATTCTCTCCTACACATTAGGGTTGGCATTTCCTTTTACATAGTTGTTTAGCTCATTTACATACTTCTTTATTGCATTTATTTACTTTATTTACAATCATTCATATCTTAGATTAACTATCCCCATTTATTACACAGTTAGTTAATTTTAGTTAATTGAACCTGATGCCTTTCATGCTTAGGATCCTCATTTTTCCTCTATCATGTGTCAAGTTTATTTATTTTATTTACTTAGGAGATATCCTCATTGTTGGGTTATTTTGCAAAAAAAACTATACTGCATGTATTTGGATGACAATACACCACCACACCAAATGATTCATATATTTGATTTTTTATATGACGACTCTAATCATAGTGATCCTCCATCTACTCAACCCCTATTGGATTCAATTCAAGCTCTACATGCTTTATTTCAAGACAAATTTAAGGCTATGGAATCTACCATTACATCCCTTACATCTAAAATTCAACAGCTTAAGGATGCTTCTCAATCGCATGTTTGTGCTCGTTCTACATCCTCTATGCAATATATGTCCCTAATACATGTCATCTATGATTGAACCGCAAGACTTTTCGACATTGCCTGAGGCCTCTCATGATTTGAGCATAATACTATGTACCATATGACATTCTTCCCTCATCTTCCTTAGTCATTAGTTGATCACTCTACTCACCTATGTAACATTACTACTCCTTATCTGTTAGCGAAATATCAAGGTCTTTCATAGTACAATTATCATCGAATCAGTGGACATAATGATAACGATTTCCATACTTTACATCGCATAATCAAACAGTCTTAAGCATCTAGGTCTTATTTCATTTAATACACAACACCTTATTGCAAAGGTTACATCCACATGGGCTCCTAAGGATCTACTCCTTCTTTGAGGAGCATTTAGGCCAGTGTCACTCTATCCACCTAAGCAATCACCTACTTGTAATTAGTTATCCCCAAGTCAATAAAGTCAACCACCTATCAAAATTAGTTCACAAAACCTTCATACTAAGCCGTCTACTGCATTACCAAGTCAACCTAAGTAGTCTAGCTTGGGAATTAACACAACTTGGCCTCTTCTCAAGTTTAAAATCCAACCAATTAATTTCGTCCCAACAATTAATCCTTCTCCTAATGTTTATGATATATTTTCCCTTTCACCACCACCAAATAGTTCTACTATAAAATTTATCCAACAAGGTTCCATTACACACAAGCTTGGTCTTTGGTAGGTGAATCTTGTCACTCTACCCTCCTGATGACACACTCATATTATTATTGTTCTTATATGACTGTTGAGGGGTATTTTACCATAAAGAACCTTATTTCATCTTACATTACCATATTCCTCCATTACATCACCACCTATACATACACACATCTATAATACTTTAACACTCCTTACGCATCATCAATTAAATGAAATATATAATCCTTCATCACCCTCGTACATCATTTATCACATAGTACATGTGTTATCATACACTTGAGGGGCATAACATCCCACCCTTATCTTAGCATCATGCATATCTCACTTTTGCATTCTCATACATCAATCTCATAGCATATGCATATTCATAACACACTTTCATGACGTTATTACCAGATGACACACTCTTTTGCTTTAGTTCACACTTGACTATTGAGGGATTGCTACACTAAACCCCTCAGACTGCACTATAGGACTTACACACTGCATCTCATCACATATCACACATCATACACCATACATTCTACATTTAGTCTATCAACATTTTGACATTATTGCACATTTACATATCATAATCCTAGTCTTCATTACATATGAGTCTAGCATTACATCATCTTACATCCTACATTACTAGCCTATATACATACATTGTATGACACTCTATACATTACACTTTACACATTATACACATATTGCATTGCATTTTACACACCACTTCTTTACACATGCCACTCATCACATGGTCATCTTTCATACCTTACATTGTCTTCTATGTGGTGCACTCACTACGTTATGACACACTTTAGTTCCTTGGTCCATACTTGACTGCCAAGGGTTTACAAATCAAATGGACCTTACACTCATCACACATTTACTATTTGACCTTTCATCATGTGACAATCCTAGGCTAGTGACATATACTTTAGGCTAAATCGTCACCTATTATATCATTTTGTAGTGGTATACACCTTAGGTTACATCACCACTCCCTCTTTTCATTTTGTAGTGATATATGCTTAGGGCTAAATCATCACTCATCCATTCATCTTATAGTGATATACACTTAGGCTAAATCATCACTTATACGTTCATTTGGTCATGATATACACTTCGGATCTATAGGGTTCATGCACACATCGTCACTAGGTCACATCTCATCACTACACATACACATTCATCACAACATGTTAGACACAACACACACTTCGACCATTTCCCGATGACGCACTCTCATTTATGGTTCATTCTTGACTGCTGAGGGGGAAAACAAAATGAACCTCACTGCATACACTTCCATTCACTTGGGGGGCATGTGGCTCCTATCACTCCATTTTGCATTCCATTCCATCCATCCAAAACATACTGCATATTATGGTTGCTTTTATTCTTGCTTACTTTTTCTTGTTCATGGTCACTTTATTACACATGCTAGTTAGCTTACTTATATGTCATTTATCTATATCATCCACACATGTGCATTCACGTCTTTTTCTAGTTGTGATCACAGATATAGGTCTCTTACACGTAGCATGGATGCTCACCTTCTACCCTTCCTACATTGGTTGTTGGGGGCATCCACATTTGTCTCTTCCAGGTGATATTGTTTCATTTTGTACTTAGCACTTTACATTACTTGGTTATACACATTTTTGACATACTAGTTATCTTTCTAACATGCTAATAGGTGCTTCATGTGCAAGTAATTTTTTATGCATGGATATTTGCTTCCATACTTGTTTGTTACATCTATTGTTTGCTATTGTATGCGGGCCTTACCCTTTGTTTGGTGTGCACACTTTTTTTTTGTTTGCAGCCATGATGGTCTTGCATGTCTTGTGACATCGTGAGTGATGTCCCATGTTTGCAGCAACTGCACTTTATGTGATTACTTTGTCTTTTTGCGTGTTTACATTACTGCTTTTCTTGGTAGCTTTTACACTGTTTGTGTAGCTTACACATTGTTTTCAATATGCATGCATGTTTGTTCACACTTGTCTTTGGCTAGCCTTCTTGTTTGTACGTGCCTTGGTTTTTACCAAGCACTTTTCAGGGTTACAACATACATGTGGTTGGTCCTCTTTTAGGGCTGCATTTCTCCTATCAGCGATGTCACATGTGCCCCCAAAGAGGGGGGCATCATTTGGGGGTTTTTTTACATACTAACACAGATTCTACACTAGTTTGGTTTAGTTATATACAGCGAGTGGGTTCAGACTAGTCTACAAACCCCATACACAACAGATTTTATAGGACATGGTGTCCTTAGCATTCTGGGAAGTAGTTACAGGCTTGGAGGTTACAGTGGGTGTGCCTCTCTACACTACTTTGGCCAGTGGTGTCGGATTGCCCAAAAAACTAGGACATACAGAGATCTCTTCACACACATTTAGGGAAGCAGTTAGAGGTTGGAGGACACAGAGCATTTCCTCCCTATACTTCTTTGGCCTATGGCATGAGATCACCCAAAAAAATCACAGTACAGGATATCCTTCTACACTCTCTTTCTCGACATGGATCAGGTGCACATGTTCCATTTACATTTGTGTATTTTACATTTACATGCTTTCATATACATGTGTATTTTACATTGCATTTTTACACTTATTACATACATACATATTTGACTACTTGATCATTTTCTCCTTGCAGATCTAGTCATATGAGAAACAGGAAGTCAAATGGGGGCAACAATAACAACAACAACAATGTCAATAACAACACTTTTTAACAACACACCCTTTACTAACCATGCAAGTACATTACACACATCAACATCTACACACGATGTTCCACCCTAGGTTCACTCTCATCACTTTTTCTTTATGCATTTTTCATCTTTAGTTTCCACGCTCCTCCATATTTTTTCATTCCATGCTTTGTCTAGTCCTTCAACACGTTTCTACTACACTCTTCACAGACATCAGGTATGCATCTCTATCTACTTTATGTTACCAAGCTTTCCACTCACCAACATAAAGTGGGGGAAAAATGTAGTCACAAAATCATGCACTTTAGACATTATTTATCCCAGTATCATACTACTATTTAGAAGGTTATTGAGTGAAGAAAGTACTAATTAACCCTCATCTTTTGGCCATCTTGTTTTATTTTATTTCGTCATTACCGACCTCTTACACCCATATGCCCAGTCAACTTCTGTCATCCTGCATCATTTTAGCCTCAACTAGGGCACCCAGATTAGTACTGGGACTCCTGTGGGCACCTTGGTCCCACCAGGGGCATGCCTTGGTCCTTTTTGCACTTTCCCACCACTTTTTAGGCTCTTTATAGCCGTTTGAGGTCTTTATATCTTTCTTGGTGGTCGGCCTTTTCGGGGTTAATTATGAAATTAGATCAAGAGAACCCTATAAATATAAAGTTATGAGACCATAATGAGGGACCTAGCATCACTTACTACTATCACTCATCTAGAGTTGCATCCATCTATTGCATTGGAGATCACTTGCATCCACATAGCTCCATCACAAGGCACAAGGCTAGGACATCTGCATCACACTTCATAGGGGGAGGGATTCTATTCTATTTCATGTACACATTCTATTACATTTTCTACACATAGTTATTGCTCGCTACTTCACAAAGTGTGACTGACACAAGAGAAACCTAGGGCATGTTCACACACACTTGCACATAGAACTACATCAGGTTATGAGATGTAGTACAATGCTCAGTTAGTAAGTCCACCATTGTGGCAGCTGAGGTTAGTTTGACCCCTTCATATGCATTTTTTGTTTTTAGGGTTTGATGCTTATTTTGGGGTCTTGCAGGTCTTTCTTTCATCTTGGATTATTGGCGACATCTGAAGGAGCATGGTGAATCTGATATGACACACAACAAAGGTTCCAGATCACCTCCCATCCCTGTAGAGATCAGTTTCAGAGCTTTGGCATAGACAAGGGTGCCCAGATTGTAGACTAGAGTGCCCAGAGGCATCCCAATACCCCTCCAGATGCTCTAGTCTAGTTAGATCCTCCAGTTCCATCATTTTCAGTACTTATGTATAGTCATTCCCATGCTTCTATATTTTTCCATTCATCACTACAACAGTGTCTTGTGAGCATCTATCCATTCAATTGAGTTATTTCCTCTGCATTCTTGCTTATTAAGGATTAGCCTTTCCTTCTTGCATAGTTACTTAGGTCATTTACATACTTCTTTACTACATTTATTTACTTTATTACAGATGTTCATAGATTAGATGGTGTTTGCATTGTGTATGATGTCAAAGCCTAGCTATGGATATTTCCATGACTGTATACTTGTGTTGTTTATGTACTGTGCTGATAAGAATTGTAGCTATGAGTATTTTTATGGGTGATTTTTTAACCCAATGTATGCCCCCCTTGTTTGGGGTGCATGCAAAAATTGTAGGAGAATACTGCCCAAAGGAGAGGACCTGATGTTGACCTGAAGTGGATACCTGCAGGGGGTAGGGGATGTGTATGGTAGAAACCAAGGCACATACAAGAAAGTAGGCTAGTACAAGTGTTAGTAGTAAAAATGTAGACATCTAAAATGTTGACATGATCAATTATTATTAATTTTTCCCGCAAACAACATCATCATTATCCATATAATAATTAATCGTGAGATTAATTATTATGTAATCCTAATATCATCATTAATCCCTTTATCATTCATCTTAATTTTTTCATTTATATAATCCTATCATTAATCCCTTTATCATTTATCTAAATATCCCATTTCATCATTTACCCCTTTAATCCTTTATTTTCTCCATTTTCAACTATATAATAATTAATCACAAGATTAATTATTACTATCATATTTTAATTCTTCATTAACATTTCCTAGGAATTTAATTCTACATCTCACCTACCACCTAACCTACACATCCCTACACCTAGCCTTTCAATGTAACCTCACCCCTAATCATCATTTATTAACATAATCTAACTCTAATCCTAATCACATCCTCACCTCTAAATCTAGAGGCTTCTAAATCTAGAAGTATCCAGGGTTCATTTTAAGACACACCTATAAAATTGAAGGTGGAAAATGCCTGGCGAATATCCCCGTAACTAGTTTTAGCGAAAGGTGAATTTGACAGTATTCAAAAACAAAATTTTCACCTGGTTTTTCATGGCTCCATCAGTGACATGCGACAACACTAGTTCGTAATGATGCGCGTCACTGGCGTGAAACTAGTTCGTAATGACGCGTGACACTGGCGCGACACTAGTTCGTAATGACGCACGACACTGGCTCGTAATGACACACAACACTGGCTCGTAATGATGCGCGACATTGTCTCCTACTGTCGCGCGTCAGTGTCTGTTAATGACGCGCGACACTGCCTCCTACTGTCACGCGTCACTGGCCCCTGATGACGCGCGTCATTTGCTCCTACTGACGCGTGTCACTTGCTCCTATTGACGCGCGTCAGCTAGGACTGTTGTCGCGCGTCAGCTATGACCTTTGACGTGCGACACTGGCTTCTATTGACGTGCGACATTGTACCCTAATGACGCGCGTCACTGGAACCTGTTGACGTGCGTCAAAGGTATTAGCTGACGCGCGATAATAGGAGGAAGTGATGCGCGTCACTAGGTGCCAGTGTAGCGCGTCAAAGGTCTTAGCTGACGCGCGACAACAGTCCTAGCTGACGCGCGTCAATAGTAGCCAGTGACGTGCGTCAATAGGAGCAAATGACGCGCGTCAATAGGGGCCAGTGACGCCCTATTTAGCTTATAAATACCCTTGTGCCGCTCATTTTCTCGTTTTCGTTTTCCCGTTCTTGAATTTTTACAGGTCTAAATCGTTGTCAAAGACGCAATTACAGCTATAATGTCGACTTCACATGCTTCCCAATTGCAAGTTCAGCAAGAAAATCAAGAGAATCCAACTCAATCAATTTCCAAGATCAACTACAGGAATCCCTTATGCCCTCACATCCATACGGCTTTAAAGATGTCTTCAGAATATCAAGCTTTGATGGAAGAGTGTGAATTTACAGGGCTCGTTAATATGCCCCATTTCGAAACAGATCCGGATATTTTGAATTACCTTCTGTCATGCTACAATTCAGAGGACAGTATTTTTTATGTGACTCTGAACAATGGCCAAATGTTCCAATTCACTATTGAAGCAAATGACATCCATCGGTTTACGGGCCTTCCTATCAGAAATTTACCAATTGTTACAACCAAGGCAACACTCTTGGAAGAAGACAAGAAATTTCTCGAATCAACGTACGGTTTCCATGTTGATTGTAAGTATAATTCGTTTTAATTCATATTTTTTATTTTGTTTTTTATTCTGATACAATTTGTTGTTATAAATTTATAGTAATTTTCACTGTTTCGCATTTGCAGCCCATGTTAATAAATCCAGGCGTGGTGTAGATACAAAATCAATTACACACCACTTTCTTGCTGCACTTATTTCATTTTTTCAAGCCAGAATTGTTTTGCAGGGTCGCCAAATAGATATACCAAATTGGGCCATTGCATACATTTGTGCCACTATCTCAAAACGAAAATTCGATTGGTGCACATATCTATCCAAAAAAATAAGAACTGACATAACAAATTCAAAACTCTCAGATAAACCTTTCATTTATTCAACAAACTATCTCCTCAGCTTCTACTATGAGGCACTTTTAAATTTAAAAGATAAACAAATTCCTACTTGCTCTGATGAGGCTTTGAAGAAATTCTCAATTCCATTTGAAGAACAACAGGTATAAACTATTTAGTTTGTAATTGTATTTCAATTTTTGACATTACAGTGCACAGTTATTAAAACTTAAATTTTAATGTTTTGCAGAGAAGATATCTTGAAGCCCTTCCCCGAAAAAAGAAGTTATCAAGAGGAAGAGGCCAATAACACGCGGAGGCTTCGGGGGACTCCCAATCTGAAATGCAAGCTCACTCCTCTCCAAACCCTCAATAGTTTGAACTCGTTAAACGCCAGAGAAGTAATACATTCTCATATATTATTTACAAATTCCAAAGTTGCATATTTATTTTTCTATTTAAATTTTAACCAAATGAATTGACAACATTTAATATTGATGAATTGCAGGGACTTTGGAACCTTCTTCCCCAACTCACTCCATACAGTCGCATGCATTCATATCTTCTGAATAGCCACTGAGTAAAACTCCTACAAGGCCACCCGTAGCACCGAGAAAAACAACCCCTCGACAACAAGGTACAACTTTTCTATAGTACGTTTAATTTCGTAGTTTTGACTTTATGAATTGTTTTAATATTTTTCATTTTTTTCTTGTACTTTTCAGCACATGTCAGTCATGATCAAACCACGGCACCGACACCCACTCAACCATTAATTTTTAAAATGCCAACTAGAGGAACAGTGAAAAAGAACATTGGTAAACGCATGCCTTTTGCTCCGGCCCCTAGTGGGACACTAAACCTTGCCTCCTCGTTTCGAATTCCAACTCTATCACTTGGTGGCTTGCCCAGTGCAACGGGCATATCTGTTTTGAACAATATAAATTTAGATGAAGATTATTTGGGCATTGATAGCAATGACCCAACTAGTTTTTTCGATACCCTCGAGATGATTCAAGGCCAACAGGTATACTTCAAATTTCAATTTTAATATGCTTTACAATTTTGAATTACATTCTGATTTAAATTTATTTATCTAAATCTTGATTAATTTTTTCAAAAACAGGATCAGCCCACACAAAGGCAGAAACAAGGAGCAGTTGATCTTGGTGAAAGCCCCCATACTTCTCCAGCAAGATCATCTGCATCAGATTCAGATAGTGAAAAGTTGCCACATTTTCCTTTGGAGAACTTAATTGGTTATGATTGTCAATCCCATGTCAGTGAGTTTATTATTCCTCATATCCAACAGCTTATAGAATGGGAGAGAAGGGCTAAAGTTCTTATCAATGAGATTATTAGTCGTTATGAAAACTATTGGCAACGTGATAGTTTATACGCTGCAGTCCAGAATCAACCTGCGAAGATGGATTCCTTACTTACCCAAGTAAGATGTGGGACTGTCACGTTTAACAACAACTATAAAGATGACATTTCAGATAAGGCACTAAACAAATTGGAAAATATTAGTGCCGAGGCCCAGGCATATTTTAACAAATGGTCCAAGGACAAGGATTTGGTATCAATCGCAAATGCCGAAAGAGATAGAGCGGTTGTAAGTACTATTACATTCAAACAATCATTCTTGTTAATTTGAAAATTTGAATTTACATTAATATTTTGAATTGACATTACTCTTTTTGTGTAGTTGAAATATGAAAATTGGAAGAGTCAGGCGAAGGTTTTGCAAGTTCACTTGGAAACAGCAAAGAACAACTTATCTGCAGCAAAAAATTTGAAGAAAAATATTGTTTTGGTTAACAAACAAAACAATACACTAAAGTGGATAATTAAAGAGCATGGTCTCGACCCTGACATATTATTCAAAGCCAAAGCAGCTGCTGATCCAAATTTGCTGTCGCATGGAGATGCAACAAATCAAGAAGAAAGAATTTTAAAAAATCTGGAGAGTGTTGCAGAAGATCTTATAAGTTCAGAGGTTATTTCTGGTGTTGGGGAAAGAGGTACAGCCACAGTGGAAGAAGCCGTTGGGGAAGAGAGCAGAGTAGAATTGTATAAGAAAAAGAGGGTTTTGAAAATTAGAAACTTTTATTATTGAGGAAACTTTAAATATTGAATTTGAAAACTTCTACTATTGAGTATGTACTATGGTATTTGAATTTAATTATATGGTGATTAGATGGTGATTATCATGAATTATATGTATGTTTCTTGTTTACTTGCATTGTCATGAATTGTATGTGGACGTAGATGATGAATGATGATAATTGATAATTAATGATAGATGGTGATGAAAGACGATGATCAATTTAATGTGTATAATGTAAAATGTAGTGCCTAAATATCTTGTGGGACTTTAATTATCTTGAAAATTATGTCTTTGGGAAAAAATAGCAACTAAGATTTGAAATAGATCTTTAGGATTTCTCCTTAATAGACTTATGGTGTAGGAAAAATCTATTTTAAAGAGATTCACCTCTATATAAGTGCATAATATCTCATTAGAGATGTTGTTTGACATCCAAAATAGTCAAGACCATTTGTCAGAAAATAACATTTTGCTGGAAACAATCATTGATGTAGAGGCTAGATTAGCCAATTATGAAATAGTTAAATTCTAGGCCATAAGAATTAGAGCTTGGGAAATAATCAAGACCATGGTTTAAAAGATATGGTTTTGTTATCATGGATATTGTTTTGTGTAGAGTAGATTGATAAGTTGCTTGTAAATAGTCAAGGTTATGGAGGCTAGATTAACCAAAGTTGGAATAACCATGTGATTAAAAGATAGGTCAAGCTCGATATAGAACTTTGAAGTTTAATGTAAACATATAAGGTTTTTATCATGAAGATTAGTCTGTATAGATCAAGTTCATAGGTTGAAGAATCCTATTATTTTTTTATATTTGATAAGGGTGAAGAATAATTGTGGATTAAAACTAGGAGGCTATAAGTTGGAATAATTTTGAGTGTGTAAGAAAATATTGAAGGTTGTAAACTAGATCATAGTAAACTATGTGTGTAAGTATTTATGTAGAGCCTTGAAGAAGGCACACTACATTTGCGGGATAGTTTGAAGTTAATAGAATTATCAATGTTCTAGTCAGTTTATTACTAGAAAGGATTTTTATTAGATAAAGACTCTGTTAAGTTGATTTAAATAGTTGTGATTAGTGTAGATTTGGGTGGGTGACTATAGGATATGGAAGATAGCATTAGAATTGAGTTTGAATAACTTCGTGTTAGAGGATGATCATTATAAGTCTAAAAATAGATCTATTTCTTCATGGAGAAATCTGAATAAGTGATGGATCTATGACAAAGCAGGGAATTTTAGGAAGAGTGTCAGGACTTATATTTATAATACTATAATGTATTGTTTAATAGTTTATCCCGCAGTTAAAAAAATATATCAAAGGATTTTGCACATATAAAAAATAAATTAAATATAATTCTAAGAAATCAAGAAAGAATCATCACTGGTAAGAAATTAAACATAATTACAAATATGATAGGGTTTAGCTTACCTCTTGCGTATTAGATTGCTGTGAAATCATCAAGGGTAACGTGCTAGATCTTTGTTTTACCTGACATTGTAGATAGAGGGGTGAGTTGCCTGACATTGTCAGTCCTGAGAAGTGCCAGCAACATCTTTAAATATATAGGCCAACAATATCTTTAAATAAATGATAACAAGAGCTGAAAAAATGTAAAGTAAAAAACAATAAGATGATGTTGAAGAAGATACCTATTTAAAATTGAAATCATCCCCGGTAATGTGCTAGATCTTTGTCTTAAAAAAATTCAACACAAAAAATGGATTAGTAGATAGATGGGTGAGTTTCCTGACATTGTCAGTCCCGAGAAGTAACAGCTTCCTTGGACGGATGTCAACCCACGTTTTCAAAAAATAAAATATTGTATTTAACTAAATGTAAATACATAGACATCTTTAATGATAACCAGAGCTGAAAAAAATGAATAGTAACAAACAATAAGATTAAGGGGGAAAAGATACCTCCTTAAAGTTGAAATCATCACTACCACTGGTAATGAGCTATATCTGTGTTTCAAAAAAAACCAACACGAGAAATGGATTAGTAGATAGATGGGTGAATTGCCTAACATTTTTAGTATATAGACCTGTAACATCTTTAATGAAAACCAGAGTTGAAAAAATGAATAGTAATAAACAATAAGATTAAGGGGAAAAAGATACCTGCTTAAAGTTGAAATCATCACTGCCACTGGTAATGAGCTAGATCTGTGTTTTAAAAAAACCCAACACGAGAAATGGATTAGTAGATAGATGGGTGAATTGCCTGACATTTTTAGTATATAGACCTGTAACATCTTTAGGAAAACCCATGGTTAACCAAAACATGAAATGTGTATAGAAGTGTCTTTTAGTGCTTCATACCAAATTTAATCAGATTTTGAAATGAGTATTTAAACTTATTCAAGTTTTTATAAAACTAGATTGCTTAGAAATGCAGACTAAACAACCTGTCTTCTCAGCATCCAAGAAAAAATACAGTGCCTTCTCCAGATAAATCATAGAAGTTAATTTTGTATAGGATTCACATCTTGAGATATTGTAAAATGTTTTGGGGAAAATGGATCAGTATCAAAATATGTTGTATAGGATTCACATCTTGAGATTCTCTCTTCAGGACTGCTTCTTAGAGTGGTTGAATTAAAATCAAATTTTTAAGGTGGTGCATATGATCATAGCTCAATAAGGTTGTTTACATATGATATTAGTTACAAGAATGAACTTGAAATCTTTGATCCTTTAGTAGATTCATCTCATCCTGTGTAAGGATATTCAGGCACAAGTATGAGGTTTGAAAGATACAATAAGGGTAAAGTGATCAAAATTGTTGTGTGTAACGGAAAGTTGTTTTTACTTTCTTCTAATTATCATTGTTGAGTTGATGAAATACTTGGTTGACCCTTGCAATGAGTATCAAAGTATAAAATTCCTGCTACCACCTTGTTTATTTTTCCTTTGCTAAAGATACAATGTCAAGTGTATGTTTGAAAACAATTTTCTTGAAGCTCCCCCATTTCTATGCCTTGAATTGATTAATCATGATCTTCTTGAAGTACAATTGATAAAATCAAGTGTCTCAAATATTGAAAAACATTTTACAGCTCAACATAAAGTTCTCTGTGCAAGGTTGGATCATCTTAAAAAGGTAACATTGTGTAAATTTTGTCAAGAGTGCCTTACTGGTACCTCATCTCAAACTCAGTCTTAGCATATATCATGAAGTTTATTTTTGAACTTATCAAACAAGACCCTATATCATCATCCAGTACACACCAAACACTGTTTGTTTCTTTGGTCTGGGGATAAATTTGAAGGCTTCATCTCAATTTTCTGCATTGCAAACATGAAGGGAATTTCCTCTAGTGCAAAAGAGGTGAAAACTTTGAATTCCATTAAATTTTGGATAAGAAATCAATTATTTGGTAGTCTCAGGCTTTCTCTGTGCATAAAGAGATCCATCTAGTCACTCATCACTCCTGACGTGCATCAATGGAACGTCAATGGTCTTGACCGACACACGACATTGGCCGCCATTGACACGCATCACTGGCTCTTTTTGACGAGCGTCACTAGATTTTTTTGACACGTGTCACTGGCTCCTACTGATGCGCGTCGCTGACTCCTATTGACACGTGTCACTAGCTCTTTTTGACGCGCGTCACTAGATCCTATTGACGTGCATCGCTGAATCCTATTGACGTGCGTCACTGGATTCTATTGACGCGCATCACTTTCTCCTATTGACACGTGTCGCTGACTCCTATTGTCGCGCGTCACTGGATCTTATTGACGCGCGTCGCTTGCTCTTATTGACGTGCGTCACTGGATCTAATTGACGTGCGTCAGCATGGACTATTGTCGCGTGTCAGCTAGGACCTTTGACGTGCGTCAATTGAAGCCATTGACGCCTGATTTAGCCTATAAATACCCTTCAACTGGTCATTTTCTCATTTTCACCTTCCAGCTCTTAAATTTTTGCAAGTCTCAATGCTTCCCAACTGCAAGTTCAGTAACAAAAATAAGAGAATCCAATTCAATCGATGTCCCTTATGCCCTCACATCCATACTGTTTTAAAGATGTCTTCAGAATATAAAGATTTAATGGATACGTGTGAATTTACAGGGCTCGTTAATATGCGCCATTTCGAAACAGATCCGGATATTTTGAATTACTTTCTGTCATCCTATAATTCAGAGGACGGCATTTTTTATGTGACTCTGAACGATGGCCAAATTTTTCAATTCAGTATCGAAGCAAATGACATCCATTGGTTTATGGGCCTTCCGTTCAAAAATTTACCAATTGTTACAACCAAGGCAACACTCGTGGAAGAAAATAATTTTCTCAAATCAACGTTCGGTTTCCATGTTGATTGTAAGTATAATTCGTTTTAATTCATATTTTTTTATTCTGATACAATTTGCTGTTATAAATTTATAGTAATTTTCACTGTTTCACATTTACATCCCATGTCAATAAATAAAGGCGTGGTGTCTAATATATAGCATTTCTGAGTACATGTAATTTTTTCAATGCTAGTGTCTAAGATGAGCTTTGTAACTTTGTTTGACCTGATGAGTGCAGTGGAAAAGTTTAAACAAAAAAAAGATCTTAAGAAAACTGATGGAACCAAGAAGGGGAAATTAATTGATGTTCCCAAACTTGATGATGCAAATCAAGCAGGGGGGAATAATTCTGATCAATGTACTTTAATATTAACGGAGGGTGACTCAGCCAAGGCTCTTGTTGTAAGTGTTTGTGCCTTGAATTAGGGAAATGTGAATACTGAATTTGGTAGTATTGTGACATGTTTCGACATCACTTTCCAATTTAATTTTTTGTTATTTTAGTTATCTTTATCCTATCAGGTGGCAGGAATATCTATTGTTGGTCAATATTATTATGGTGTGTTTCCTCTCAGAGGTAAGCTGCTCAATGTTAGGGAAGCTACCACTCACCAACAAATGGAGAATAAAGAGATAGTAAATATAAAAAAAATCCTTGGTCTATAGGAAGATAAAATATATGACAGCATTAAATCTTTAAGATATGGCCATCTGATGATAATGACAGACCAGGTACATGATCTTTGTATAGTGTTGTTTAGTTTCTGCTTAATTCTAACACATCCTTTCTAGTGAGATATTTTTTGACTTGTCCTTTGTCTCTTAAAGGACCATGATGGTTCCCACATCAAAGGATTGCTGATCAATTTCATACACCATACCTGGCCATCACTGCTTAAAATTCCTTTATTTGTTGTGGAATTTATCACTCCTATTGTCAGGGTAAAGGTTCCCCTGTATATTTGGTTGAGTGTATTGAGACTCTTTATATTTTTTTTAAGCCTCCAGATGTTATGTATCTCCATGTCTAATTTTGGCACATGTTGATGTAGGCAACTCACAAAAATGGAAATGTGTTATATTTTTACACAATTCCTGAGTATAAAGCTTGGAGAGAATCATTGAGTGGATCGATAACTGGCTGGACTATATAGTACTACAAATTAATGCTAGTTTGTTTTCTCTTTATATGTTTTCAAGTTCTGGTTTTGTTCACTTGCTGATTAGGTATCACTTGTTGCTTGGACCATACAGGGTTTTGGCACAAGTACTTCTAAAGAGGGCAAGGAGTATTTCATAGATCTGGACAAGCACAAAAAATATTTTGTGTGGGTTGATGAGAAAGATGGAGATGCTTCCTCATATCAATCAGCTTATAGAATGGGACAGAAGGGCTAAGGTTCTTATCAATGAGATTATTAGTCGTTATGAAAATTATTGGCAACGTGATAGTTTATACGCTGTAGCTGATCCAAATTTGCTATCGCATGGAGATTTCTGGTTTTGGGGAAAGAGGTACAACCACAGTGGAAAAATCTGTTGCGGAAGAGTGCAGAGGAGTAGAATTGGATAAAGAAAGAGAGGGTTTTGAAAACTAGAAACTTTTATTATTGAGGAAACTTTAAATATTGAATTTGAAAACTTCTACTATTGAGTATGTACTATGGTTTTTGAATTTAATTATATGGATTTATATACAATCTTTAATTTTAATTGCATTAGATGGTGATTATCATGAATTATATGTATGTTTCTTGTTTACTTGCATTGTCATGAATTGTATGTGGACGTAGATGATGAATGATGATAATTGATAATTAATGATAGATGATGATGAAAGACGATGATCAATTTAATGTGGACGTAGATTTATCATCAAGCACAGTAATTCTTCTTCTCTAGACATTTGAACTTGTTTTAAGATAATTATTCTCTACACTTGTAACGATATGATCATAATGTCATTAGAATGGATATAGATGATAAATAAATGGAATGTGTTATAATGGATATATATGACATTAATGATTAGAATGGATATAGATGACATTAGAACGAATAGAATTGTAATGATATGATTATGAATTATTTTTAAAAATGAAATTGTTTTAATAAATTTAAAATTAGATAAATAATTGTGTTAATAATAATTGTAGTGTCAGGACTCAGGATATGTTAATGATATGGTGATGATATGATATATATGGATGATGAGAAATTTTATGTGGACTTATATTTAAAATCGTATAATGTATTGTTTATCCCGAATTTTATGAGGAATTTTATGTGGACTTATATTTAAAAATAAATTAAATATAACTCTGAGAAATCAAGAAAGAATCATCACTGGTAAGAAATTAAACATAATTGCAAATATGCAAGGGTTTAGCTTACCTCTTGCGTATTAGATTGTTGTGAAATCATCAAGGGTAACATGCTAGATCTTTGTTTTACATGACATTGTAGATAGAGGGGTGAGTTGCCTGACATTTTCAGTCATGACTTCTGAGAAGTGCCAGAAACATCTTTAAATATATAGACCAACAATATCTTTAAATAAATGTAAATATATAGAATTAGACCTGTAACGTCTTTAATGATAACAAGAGCTGAAAAAATGTAAAGTAACAAACAATAAGATTATGTTGAAGAAGATACCTATTTAAAATTGAAATCATCACCGGTAATGTGCTAGATCTTTGTCTTAAAAAATTCAACACAAAAAATGGATTAGTAGATAGATGGGTGAGTTTCCTGACATTGTCAGTCCCGAGAAGTAACAGCTTCTTCGGACAGATGTCAACCCACGTTTTCAAAAAATAAAAATATTGTATTTAACTAAATGTAAATACATACACCTGTAACATCTTTAATGATAAAAAGAGCTGAAAAAAATGAATAGTAACAAACAATAAGATTAAGGGGAAAAAGATACCTCCTTAAAGTTAAAATCATCATTGCCACTGGTAATGAGCTAGATCTGTGTTTTAAAAGAAAACAACGCGAGAAATGTATTAGTAGATAGATGGGTGAGTTGCCTGACATTTTTAGTATATAGACCTGTAACATCTTTAATGATAAAGATAAAAGATAGATAAAGAAGATACCTATTTAAAGTTGAAACAATCCATTATCAATAGCTTCATCAAAGTCAATGTTGTCTTCTGTAGAATGTGACGAAGAGCCAATTACACTCTCAAGGTTGGGAATATTTGTACTTGTAGCTGTATTATTCACACCTCTTCTTTCGCAAAGGGAATTCTAGTGCGCAATTGCTCTGTCGAATGGAAAGGTTTCGATGGAGTATCGAGAAACATAACACCTCATGCAACTTTCCAGATTTTTATTCAACCTGTTTCTCAGTTTTGATTTTATAAATGACAATGCACTGAAAACCCTTTCATCCTCCACAGACCCCAAAATCATTGTTTGGCATAACTCATATAATCTGAAATATTCTCTGATATCTTCTTGTAAAATAGAACTTTGATAGATTCCTCGCCATAGCCTTGTAATAGCACCACTTTCAGAAGGTTGATCTAAATTCTTATATTGGTTCCTCATTGTTGTTTCAAAATTTGTTGACTGAAACTTTAATAAATCGGCATTCAGTATACCTTTGATTTCCACATCCTTGAGCTCTGACGTCTTTGTAAATTGTTCCATTATTGTACCCATTGATTTATGGAAATACTTACTGACAAAGTCTGCATGGCCACCTTCAGTATTCCAAAAATTAGGATTCATCACACCCATGGCTTCTAGAATTTTATCTTTAAAGAAACGTTCCCTAATTTCTGATGACAAGGTTTCTGAAAATTTTTTAAGCTTTATTCTTGTTTCAACTATAACAGACTCAAACAAATTACGTGTCACGGGAACATATTCTCGTTCCGATCCTATAATATCTTGAAGTTTTTGTAAAATGTGCACAGGTATTTCCCTCCCATTAACAGTGATGCAGAGGTGATCGTGGATATTAAATCTCAAAAAGGTGGTAGGATTTTTAAGATCTAATAAATCTCTCCAATTTTCAAAAACAGGTGCATCAAAACTATCATTGTAACAATACAATATATCAAGACTTTGACATACCATTTTCCTCATCCGTATAAAATCCACAATATAGATTAATCTACCCTGTGCATGCTTCATCAGTGTATTGATCTCCTTTAACATTGGAAGAATACCAACCAATGTAAGCAATGTCTCCAAATCAGTTAAACGGAACAATAAGTCCCTTGCCCTATCAACTTCATGATGGTATTTGTGCATGAAACCAACCAATGAAGGATACTCCTCATGAACTCTGCATGTAGGTTCATACAAAGAGATCCATCTAGTCTCCACATCCTTCAAAAGTTTTTTGCCATCTGTAATTCCAATTGAAAATTTTTTGAACTCGAGAAAATGCTTTGGGCTGCTTGACATATAGGCATGATGTTCTCTTATAAGGTATTCTAATTTAGCAACATTTTCATGGTTGCTTACCATTTTATACGCTAAATTCATTCTGTGAGCCATACAGTGAATTGGTAGCATATATGGAGCCACTGTTGTTTGTAATCTAACATAGAGCCCTGTTCGGTGACCCTGCATGACAGATGCACCATCTGCTCCAACGCATACCAACTTCGTAGAAATTTCATAATCAGTCATACCAGCAACATCTTTCAAATGAGAAACAACTATTTTATATAGGTTTTCGGCATTTCAGTTTTCAACCATTTTCATAACACCCAACAGATGAGGTGTCCTTATATGATTTTCTAAAGTATAGATGTGGATACATACCCATGCAGTGTTGTCGACTGCTATCACTTCATCAATTAAAAGAGAGATAAAGTTTGTTTTTTTTACATTCTCTTTCAAATCTTCCTTCTCTATCATCGAGAGGCATTTTTCCATTTCCCATCCACTACTTTCAGACCAATGAGACTGAGGTACATTCAGCATTCCGTTAAATTGATACAAAACTTTGAAATCGAGGAAATCCGAAATCGCTCTTCCTTTTTTAAGTATTTGAAAAAGAGTAGAGAATTGTATGAATTTTGCATGTAGATTTGTTTCTTTCATCTTACCAATATGCGATGTGATCGGTCCTCCCTTTTCCAATAGATGTCTATTTTTTTTCTGCTCTGCCTCATATTCCACTGCGTATCTAACATGCATGCATTCTTTTTCAGTTTTCCACCTATGTGTTTTGATTTTCTGGCCATCCGCCCCTGTTACAGTTAAATATTGTTTTCCACAATGTTTTTCTAAAGTGTCCAGCTTCAGTTGCATTTTTTTTTGCTTTCCCAATTTCCATGTACATATTGTACATGTACATTCAAATGGGATTTCTTCAGAATTAGATGATTGTACAGGTTCAATAAAAGGAAATTTAGCTTCCCAATCAAACTTGTATGTCCTGCCAATGGTCCATATATTCTTGTTCGTTTTCAATGCTTTTTTTTTAGTAGAATTTTGAGCAATATCACAATCACCTAGTTTCCTCTTTCTTGGACCAGAGTTTTATTTTGATTTCTGTCTTCCATTTTGCTGAGTGTTTGTATCTGTGATATCTAGCTGCACTTCTGGTTGCACCCCAACAGGAACAATATCTTCAAGATCTGGCATATTATCGTAGGTTTCATTTGTTTGACTTTGATACTGTGCAGAATGCATGTCCACCTCAATAATACCTTCCACACAGTCAGTATTCTAATTCTTTGTAGTGGAATCTATATGATTGGTATTTACAATATCTGTATCCACAGAGTTTCCAAAATACTTGAAGAGTGATTTTTGAGATTTCTTACTTACTTTTAGGTTATTCATATTCTTTGAGCTGGCACCTTCCATTATTCTGAAAAGAGTCCTGCATCAGCAAAAGAACCAAGTAGCGACTCTGTCCAGTGTCTGAGGTCTTGTCGCACGTCCACTGTCTGAGGTCGTGCGTCCACTGTCTTAATATACTGTCGCGCGTCAACACTGCCCAAGTCGCGCGTCAACACTTCCTCTGTCGTGCGTCAACACTTCCTCTGTCACGCGTCACTTCTTTTCCCAAGTCGCGTCAACACTTCCTTTATCGCACGTCAGAACACTTTTTTCGCACGTCAGTACAACTCTTGTCACGCGTTAGTACAGCTCTTGTCGCGCGTCAACAATGCCCTTGTCACACGTCAACACTGCATTTCTCGCGCGTCAACAATCACAGGCTAACAGTAATATGAATCTCTGGTGCTCAAGGGTATGCGAGTTCAAATTTCATAGTATTGGTAATTTGGTAAGCTACTTGAGGTATACTACCCGGTGAATCACCTAGGTTTTTATAGGAGATGTTTTCAAATGAAGGCGAAGCCGACCCCCCAGAAAAAATATACTATATATTTTAGGCGAATAGGACACCGACCCACTCCGAATAATTCACCTTTTCAAATTTTCCTAAAATGAAATTTTTGCCATATTACGAATATTCGCTGCTAAAATTATCCCTGCCCAAGGAGTATCTCATCTTACTTTACCCCCTTTATTATAATAAGCATCGAAGTGCATTTAGTTATACTTTCACTGGAGTTGCAATATGGATATCTTTGACTCTAATCTCACCAAGGCGTAGTAGACAAGTCAGTAATGTGGATTATTTTCCTGTCTTATAGATTTTTCAAAAACCCCTTCCATAGTGGTTGGGCTGTGAACATCGACCTCTCCCCCAGTGATGGGATTCAGCCCCATGATGAATCCTAGCTAAGAATTCAGCTTCCTCTTTCAAAAAATTGATGATTTATTGATCGGTCTCAAACACCTACCAGCATGTGTTGTTATATGGCACTATTGGCCTCATAATCACATGGATATGTGTCTATCCTTTATCCCTCTTGATGTTTTCAACCACATCAAATGTTACTCCAACTGCTATAAACCTATCAGCAGCTTTGTTCTCCTTCCTAGGTATGGGACACAATGTTGAAGGCTTCGAAATCCTCAATGATATCTCATACCCTATTCTTGTAGCTCTTGAGCAGTTCGTTCTTGACAGCATTTTTTCCTTTGACTTGATTGGAAACCATTTCACTATCACCAACACTTGCAAGTTCTTGATTCCTCATCTTCTAGCCCAATGCAATCCAATAACCAAAGCCTCAGATTCTGTTGTATTTTGTGAACAAGAAAATTGGAAACGGAAATTTGGCTCGTATTTCATACCTTGGGGTCACACAATCATAGCTCCTCCTCTGGCTCCTTACCTACTTCTTCTTGAGCCATCAAAGAAAAATTTCCATACTTCATTGTCATAATTGTGTTCTAGCTTAATAATGTCAGGGAGAGGATGATTGTCCTCATGTAGGAGTAAACTCCTAGCTCAGATTATTCCATCTCTTTATAGGGGTCAAAAGCATGTCTTTTTATCACCCATTCATTGAGAGTCAGGTCCGGGATACACCCCACGTTGGTATCTACTTCACAAGTGTTTAGGAGGTCCTCTTTATCAAAAGCTCAACAATTTGCATTGATTAGGCTAGGCATATAAGACTCAATGTGATAATCTACTATGGGCTAGGATCTGATTGTGGCCTTCACTCCATACCTTGTTCTAAAAAGCATATGCGACCAGTCAGTAGACAAATAACCTCCAATTTTGGCAGTGAAGTCCCTGGACAAACATAATGCAAAATTTGGTGGCAAGTCTATGACTGATACGTTCTACAATACAGTCACATTGGCGAAAGCATGCAAAGTGAGGCTTAGATCCTTGATGACTCCAACAATTGTCATTATTGTGCCATCCAATTGTACTATACCCCTCTAGAGATGACTTCATACTGGAAACCGAGTTGATCAGTTATTTGTTTGGGCATTACAGAACTACTTACCCCCGAGTCAATCATGCAATTATGCACCAATTTTCCCCAATGATTAATGAAACATAGAATTGGGGAGGTCTCAGGTTCTTACCTTGTTGTTCTCCATGGTTCCCCCCAGGTTGAGCTACATTGGTAAGCACTTTCTCTTGCTGGTTAGGGGGTTGTTTTGAGCTTGACCAATTAACCATGGAAATCTGTTTGTAGACACCAAATTTGTGTCTTACGACCCCCTGTGCCCCGCATCGCATCCCATTTCGCAACCTAACCTCATCACCTAAACCTTACACAATTATTTATTAATTACCTTATAATTAATAAATCCACATTGCCATACCTGCCACCTCATGTCGCCACCTCATCATGACCTAGTCTTAACCCTGAACTAACCTAATTAAGACCTATAACTTGGTCCAAATCCACACCTATGACTACTTACTCCTCACCCGCACCTAAAACCAACTTCATAATTACTTGACCAAGCCCGCAACGCAACCAATCCTCGGAAGAAAAGGAGGGAAAGCTGGCTATTTTACCAAAAATAGCCCGCTTTGACCTGACCAATACCGGTTCCTACTCGACCGCCATCGGTTGTGTAACCACCATCGGTTCCCTGTAAATGACCACTTCCAACCAAAACAAAGGATCAGATTTTCATTTGATCGAAAAAAAGAGGAGAGATTATTGAAAGGATCCGGATTTTCTGAGCTGATCAGAGACAAGTGAAGAAACAAGAAGAGTTTGCAGAGAAGGACATCAAGCCCAAGACTGCAACCGAATAACCGGAGCCCAGTAATACTCATCCGAGCATCAGAAGAGGAGATAGCTCATCTTGGATTGTCAGATCATCCTACTTGAGTCCTATCTTCGTCATCACAATCATAGAACCTGCATCTTCATCAGGAACGAGTAAGTAGTGTTTTATATGTTTCTGAGCACCATTTCTTGAGCCTGTGGGTTGATAGTAATCGTAAGTTTATTCCTAGATCTAAACTACTACCAACAACATACTGCACTTAACCTCCATCCATACATCCTGGTATTACCCTGAAGACCATTTTATCCCACTCTGAGTCTTCCCTATCCCCCCATTATTCCCCTCAGCCATCCACCAATCTTAATAACCCCAAAATCACCCTACAACCAACCTCTACGTAGAAGCACCTAGATTACTGACCCTACCGGTGTCGGTTATCCCCTACCGGCAGCGGTTCTCTAACCGCGGTCGGTTATCTAGTGACCGCCGTCGGTCACTGTGACTTATACCCCAAAACCTTTTTCTCACCTATTTGTCACCTAACAACCACAGATCCAGTCTGGTTTATCCCTATAACTCAACCTGAATGTGTCAACGATCAGTAACCAAACAAACAACGTGACGCTTTATTATTGATAGTTTAGCTTCTATTGCTTTGTAACGAGATACCTAAATCGTGATTTTGCAATAGCTTTCTTTGTTATCATTTTGTGTTAATTCGTATTAAAAAGGGGAACTGACCACCTTCGAAAGGAAGTTTTATATTTCCTGGGCCTAAGGCAGCTCCCTCATTTATTGTCTAATTAAAATCTGGTGGTCCTGTATTCTTACTTGCAGGTAGTCCTTCCAAGACAAAAAGGAGTTCTTCACAGTCGATCTGATCTTTCTCTACGGTACGCGCACACCATCTCAACATTCAACAAGTATTCCTCCTAGCCCTAACCCTTATCTGTTTCTCAAAGGAATGATAGGATAGAAGCAAGTCTATTCTACAGAGCCGAAACATTCCATGTGAAACATCTGCAACAGATCCCTCTTTCCTAGAATTGCTAGTGACTCCCATAGTTAAATGTTCACACTTGTATTCTTCATTTTCTCAATGATATTAAATGAGCTATCCTTCTCCTGCCCCTTCCCTGGCACATTTTTCTCTTGCACATGGGTTGTTATATAATCGGTGCCTGATTAGATTTGGAAGGTGGCTTAGATTGGATTTTCATGTTGGGGGTTGCATTTGGAGTGCCAAAACCTTGTGGGGTAATGGAGGATTGAGGGTTAACTAAGTTTGGTTGTTGTCCTTCCCCAATATTTCTCTTCTTTGACCATGTATTGGCAGCTATATTTTGAGAAGAGCCTGATTCATTCCAAAGAAGTATTTAGTTTTCCAATTGACCAGCATAGTTTCACTTGGAGGTCCCTCCTACTGAGCTCCTTGTTGCTGATTTTCTTATTGGCTAGGTTCTTGTGACACACCAATGGTTTGCACCATCAAATCCTGATTTAGCGCACCATTGAAGCACATTGATTAATTATGTGGTTGATTACATGTATTCTTGTGCCATGTTATTTTGTGTTGGAACCAATGCCCTTGATGTTGAAGCTGTGTTTAGATCATATGACCTAAAATGTCTAACAGCTTGAGTTTTTCCTTGGTGTTGACACTAATTTACAGGCTGAGCTACTGGTCTATTTTTTTGATACGGGGTTCTAGCTTGATACTGATCTTGAGGCTGATATGGCCTAGAACTTTGAGCCTGTTGTCTTTTGATGGTTACTAACTCATTCCCCCATGTTTTGAAGTTGTTTCATAACTTCCTAAGCTCCTTTGAGGTGTTAGATGATGAGGTGGAGGATTCAGCTAAACTTTTACTCCTAGGAGTGGGTATAGGAGCTAAATTGGGTGTCTGGCTGGTACTTGGGTTTCCTAATTCGGGGTATAGAGGCATGGATGGCCTACGATCAAGTTTTTTATCCTGAATTAAATGATTCTCAGCTCCTATGGAAAGGCTATAAGGTGCAGGTAAGGTTGTGCCTCCCATTGAATGAATCATTAAAGTAATATCAAAATTTAAAGCTCTAAGAATGTTTAAGAAGGCACCTTCTTCTGTGGGCTTTACTACCGTTGGAATCTTGTCCCAGGTCCATTGAAATATGAGGTTAAAATTTGTCAACTGCTCATTCAGAGCTCTCTTGATTGTTGTTAGTTACTCCAACAAGGATAGGTTATCTCCCTTTTCTCCAAATTGGTCATGGAGAGCTCTGCATAGATGGTCCCAAGTTTGAATATATCATGTTGCTAGGATCCTGAACCATTGTGAAGCTTTACCCTTAAGTGAAGAGGCTAGAAACTTGACTGCAATTTCCATCTCAGTGATCTCATGGATTGTACAGACATTTTCAATGTCTTAAACATGGTCACCAAGAGAAGTCCAGTTTTCTCCAGTGAAATATGGGATGCTCTTTAATGCTACCACTGGGACTGGATTTTACGCATTCAGAGTGATTGGGATGCTGCCAGTGAAATTGACATAAGAATTTGGTTGTGCCATCCTGATCAGCCTAAGCACCCTTCTTGATTGAAAGAATGACCTACTAGGAGGAGGTGTTGATAAGGCTATGTTTGGTGGAGATAGAGACCTTTGGGCTCTTCTTCCTCTTCTCCTTCTATCTGGAGACAAGTGTAGGTGTACAAACTATCCCTCTTCTCTTGTTTTTGACCTTGTTTGTATCCTTCTCATGAAATTGGGAAGCTTGGACTACTGAAACCAGTGGATTTTATTCCTTTTGGATTTTTCAGATGTGTAATTCTTAAAATCTTCTTAAAAGCTCGAATCATAGTAAGTGCACATCGATCTTACTGTAATAAGATGGAGACTTCTTTGTCCCACCGGGCATGCCAAAACTGTTATTGTAAAATCACATCACCCCAAATGACCTCTCAGATTTGGTGTTTAAAACCTATCATTTGATGTGATTCGCATAACATTGAGTTTTCCCCAAAAGTGTGGGACTTTGCAAATGGGAAAGCTCTCCAGATTAAGGTTGGTTCCTAATCCTTTTTCTAGGTGCATACGTCAAATTTTCAAAGGATTGATTCTTAAACCTAATCTAATATTGCCAAGGAGACAAGGATGAAAGGAATGCAAGAAATTAAAACTAAGCTAACCAGGTGATACATCGAAGGAATGATGAACATTTTTTTTGCTAATAAGAACAAACCAAAAAATGCATACAATAATCAAGCACAGATAACCAGTTTTGCAATGAAAGACCATATGAGAGCAATAAAGACAAGAAAGGGTCAAAAATCAGCCACAAACATGTATTATTGCTCTGTAGATTTGATACAATGCATTTACAAAATGGCCAAAAGGAAGAAAATGTATTTCAATCTAATGGAAGGTCTGAAACTCCATGAATTCATTTTCCAGAGGAAAAAGGGATCCTGTAAAATAGAAGAATGTCCAACCCTTTACAATGATTCCTAACCCTACTTTTATAGATTCAACACCAAAGGGAGAAAGAGAGAGAAGCGGGAAAAATAGTTTGAAGTTCAACTACTGCTATTAATGCCTCCTACAAAATCTACCCCCAAATCTATCTTGACTGCATCAATTTCTTCTTCGGTACCTCAAAGGAGAAGGAAACGGCGGATCTGATCGAATCCAATCTGGTTGTTATGGCAAAATAGATCCTGCATTAATGGCTCAAAGACATTTGTCCATTTTTCTCCCACCTAACCTCCCCAAAATTAAAGTTTCAGATCCTAGTGGTGTAGAAGAGGTCAAGATCTTTCCAACGGTGCCAGATTTGTTGGATTTCGAGCCTCGGGTCGAAGGATATGTCCCTTTGAAATTTGTATCGGGTTCATACAAAAAGGTGGGAAAAAAAGTTCAAAAATGGGCCCCTTTTTAAAATGGGACACGTGGAGGCTTGGCGCTTGCTTGAGGGCAGCCTCTGTATTTTTTTTTGGAATGGTGTGGGGTTGACACGTGGTTTCTTCCATGACCTGCTCAATTTCCTTATGTTTTTTGGCTAAGTCCTTTGCTCGGCAGGGTCATATATCTAACTGGGGACACGTGGCAGCCTGGTGCTTGCTTAGAAACCTCCCTTCAATTCTGATCTTGAATTAGCATCACTCAGACACTTGGCACCCTCTATTGTCCTATCTCAATGCATTGACTATCCAACCTGAATCTGTCCCTTTTTTGAGACTGGACGCATGGAGGCTCCACGCTCACTTAAAAGCTCACTCAGGATTTGTCTTTCAAGGAGCGTCGGGTTGACACATGTAAGCTTCCACATGTTCTTAGACTTTTCAACAGTCCCTCTTACCTTTTAGGACCTTAGACTACGTGGCGAGCTAGTGCTCGTTTGAGTCTCCACTTTTTGATTTACCCTTTGGAGATGTGTCGCTTGGACACTTGGAAGTGTCCGATGTCTCCTACATACTTAGTCGATTTTGGACTCATTCTGAACTATTCTAGAGCCCAAAGACCTCAAACCTTCATCGTTTCTTCTCTTCTCTTTGAACCTTTAGCCTCTTTGACATTGTCTCCTATTACCCTAACCGTGCTATTCCATTTAAGAACATGTATGCAATCTGTTTAATCGATTTAAGGTAGGGATTCGCTCGATAGAGCCGTTTTTTGAAATTCACCTGCGCAAGGTTGTTTGATCTTTCGCAAGCCCCACCACTTCCATTGTAGAGTCTCCCTATAACCTTTTTGTAGGATTTTAATGTGATTTCTATTGTTCTTTCTATATGGGGTCGTGGCTGATCCAATATTTTTCCGGGGGGCAAAATAAGGATAACAGTAGGTTGTTGGGCCTTAAGGCATTTGTAGCATGAAAGAGGACCTAAGCTTCAACAAAATATTCTGATAGTTTTGTCAAGAATTATAAGTCCAAAAAGGTTCCTATAGAGGTCATTTTACATGCCCTACATAGTGGATAAGATGATACATCTTGGAGCATCATACACTTCCCAAGGCAGTTCATTCTTCTGGAGCACAACCTGTAATCCTGAGAAAGAAATATCCATTTAGAGGTGATAAATTAAAAATTGTATCTTACGACAACTACCATTGGATTTAATGGATTGTTTCCATATGAAAATATATAAACTTTGACCCAAAAACTCATCCGGGAGCTCAAGTTATCACCTTCAAAATTTGGCCTCTCGGGGTTGGTCGAACAGGTTAGATGGTTAGGGATTGGTCAGATAGGTTGAATGCCCTGGGGTTGGTCAGCTGGGGTTAGACACCTCGAGGTTGGATAGATAGGGTTTGGACGGCCAGGGGTTGGTTGGGTCACATTTTTTTTACATGTAGGATCAATTGTTGACACTTGTTGCACCCGTCACACTTGCACGACACCCAGGTTAGATGGTATGACTAGGTTGGACGGGTCATGGGGTTTTGACACCCTGGGGTTGTTTGGTTGGGGGTTGGATGCCTGGGGGTTCATCAAGTAACATTTTTTTATGCATAGGATCAATTTTTGATGCCCTTCGCACCCCTCTCATTTTCACGACACCCAGGTTGGACGGTATGGTCAGGCTAGACGGGTTGCATGGTTGGGTGGTTAACGGTTCCCAACAAATCAACAATTGGATTTTAATGTGGTATGGAGCCCATGTCTTCATCTAATAGAAGTACCCTCAGGAAGTGAATTTGTATGGGTTCCCATACCTCTTTAATGAGGGTTGGTGAGACATTTCTTATATATTGTAAAATCCACCTCATTTTTGGGGGAGACATTGTGGGAGTTGGGGAAACCCTTGCAAAATTTTCTCTCAACTCCATTTGATCTGTAAGCCTTCTTGTGCGCCTATAAAGCATACTTATGCCTCTAAGCATTAATGTAATGGTTTGTGCACCTTATAGAGCAATAAATTCATGTTTTTGTGGCATTTTTCAACCCTTTCTCATGTTTTCTTGTTTCTTTGTGCCTCTCCATTTCAGATTTCTTTTATGTGCATTCATTTCACTTTTGTAGGTGAAAGATTTTGTGTTTCATGGAGTGCAGAAGGAAGATGGAGTTTGGGTTTGTGTCACTCTTGTTCTGACCTCTCCCAGCTCTATTTTTTTCTCTTCTTCCTCCTTCATCAGAGTATCTCACCCCATTTTTATGGTGTTATCACCTCGTTAATGTAGGATTTACCATTTCACGCACTTTCTCTCTCCTTGTCTCCTTGGAATTATTAGTATAGTTGTAGTTAGGCATCCTTTCTGCATTAGGAGTATTTTAGCATTAGGATTAGGTAGAGGAATCTGGCCTTCTCTGAAGGACCATCTCAAGTTCACAAGTCCCACAGCTTGAGAAATGGTCCCATGTTATGCAGATTACACTAGATACCCCATTCAAAATCAGGCCATTCAGGGGGTGTTGTAATTTTTCATCAACAATTTTGGCACACCCGGTGGGATAGGTTTGAAGCACCTTACCACTTCATTTCATCAAGTTGATGTGTTTATCAGTGAGATTCAACCTTTGGAGGCACATGCAAAGCACATATGGCAACTCCATTTGGTCAACAACCCATTCTTTGAGTTGTAGAATTTCCTTCCATCCATTTCCACCCATTCTTCTTTCCACATCTTTCATCTTCTTCCATTCATCTAGAATTCACACCTACAGCAGCAACAATGCATTCCACCTCCAATGTATTTCTCAACTCCTCCATATCAACATTATGAAAAAATTCAGAACCATTATGCCTACCCATATGACCAATGCCAAAATTAGTTTGGCCATGGAGCGTATAAGGAAAAAGGGTATGATACAATGACAACCGTCAAATGGAGAACGTTGATCTGCAGGAGAATATTCAAAAGATGGAGGCTGGCATGGTTCATTCAAGGGCTACAACACAAATGAGGGCATTCAAAATCAGTTGTAGGGCATCTTGTCCATGGGAAGGCCCTTTTCCAAGACACTACATCCCGTAGGAGAGGCTTGACTTCATGGTTGAAATTTAGCCTCAACTTGCACAATGGATCGATGAGATAGATGCCTAAAAACTTGGTGCTAAGAAACCTTGTCAATGAGTAAATCCTACACACCATCATCTAGTAATTTTCTCTCCATTCCCCAAGCAACACCATATCAACTTGAGCTTCAATTTCCAAGCTCCCCATCCACTGCTTCTATTGTGGAATCCTTTTCTCCATCTTCTAGTATTTCATCCTATCTCAATTTTTCTGCCCTTTTCCTTTCCAAATCAAATTCCCCTCTACAAGAGCCAAAAGAAATACTTTCCCCTTCACCACAAATAAATAAACAACTAGTGGAGACCCCACCCACCACTCTTCCTACTTTCCCAAGTCCATGTCGGGAAGAGACTCAAAAATACAACCAAGGGGAGCAACAAGAAGAAGAGCCAAAAAGAAGAAATGATTAGAAGCTTGGTGTGAGATTGGCTCTTAGATTCAGGATTTATAAAATCCCCTTGATGGAGAAACCCATGGAGGAGGCTGAGTTCAAGCCACGAGTGGTGGAAGCTTCCACTACAGCACAAGCGAGGGAAGATGAAACTACTCCAAATCCAAAAGAGGAGTGCATTCTAGTTGTGGAGGAGAACCATACAGTTTCAAAGGCTTTGAACACAAAAAAGGCCACATAAAAACCTTTAATTTTTCCTCCCACTTCATTCCCTTTGATCTCTAATGTTGAAGAAGAGTTTGAGCTTGAAACTTTAAATATTGAATTTGAAAACTTCTACTATTGAGTATGTACTATGGTATTTGAATTTAATTATATGGTGATTAGATGGTGATTATCATGAATTATATGTATGTTTCTTGTTTACTTGCATTGTCATGAATTGTATGTGGACGTAGATGATGAATTGATGATAATTGATAATTAATGATAGATGATGATGAAATACGATGATCAATTTAATGTGTATAATGTAAATGTAGTGCTTAAATATCTTGTGGGACTTTAATTATCTTGAAAATTATGTCTTTGGGAAAAAATAGCAACTAAGATTTGAAACCGATTTGTAGGATTTCTCCTTATAAGACTTATGGTGTAGGAAAATTCTATTTTAAAGAGATTCACCTCTATATAAGTGCATAATCTCTCATTAGAGAGGTTGTTTGACATCCAAAATAGTCAAGACCATTTGTCAGAAAATAACGTTTTGCTGGAAAACAATCATTGATGTAGAGGCTAGATTAGCCAATTATGAAATAGTTAAATTCCAGGCCATAAGAATTAGAGCTTGGGAATAATCAAGACCATGGTTTAAAGATATGGTTTTGTTATCATGGATATTGTTTTGTGTAGAGTAGATTGACAGATTGTTGTAAATAGTCAAGGTTATGGAGGCTAGATTAACCAAAGTTGGAATAACCATGTGATTAAAAGATAGGTCAAGCTCGATATAAGGTTTTTATCATGAAGATTAGTCTGTATAGATCAAGTTCATAGGTTGAAGAATCCTATCATTTTTTTATATTTGATAAGGGTGAAGAATAATTGTGGATTAGAACTGGGAGGCTATAAGTTGGAATAATTTTGAGTGTGTAAGAAAATATTGAAGGTTGTAAACTAGATCATAGTAAACTGTGTGTAAGTATTTATGTAGAGCCTTGAAGAAGGCACACTACATTTGCAGGATAGTTTATGTAGAGTTAGTTTTATTACTAGAAAGGATTTATATTAGATAAAGATCTGTCAAGTTGATTTAAATAGTTGTGATTAGTGTAGATTTGGGTGGGTGACTATAGGATATGGAAGATAGCATTAGAATTGAGTTTGAATAACTTCGTGTTAGATGATGATCATTATAAGTCTAAAAATAGATCTATTTCTTCATGGAGAAATCTGAAGAAGTGATGGATCTATGACAAAGCAGGGAATTTTAGGAAGAGTGTCAGGACTTATATTTATAATAGTATAATGTATTGTTTAATAGTTTATCCTACAGTTAAAAAAATATATCAAAGGATTTTCCACGTATAAAAATAAATTAAATATAATTCTAAGAAATCAAGAAATAATCATCACTGGTAAGAAATTAAACATAATTGCAAATATGATAGGGTTTAGCTTACCTCTTGCGTATTAGATTGTTGTGAAATCATCAAGGGTAACGTGCTAGATCTTTGTTTTACCTGACATTGTAGATAGAGGGGTGAGTTGCCTGACATTGTCAGTCCTGAGAAGTGCCAGAAACATCTTTAAATATATAGACCAACAATATCTTTAAATAAATGATAACAAGAGCTGAAAAAATGTAAAGTAACAAACAATAAGATGATGTTGAAGAAGATACCTATTTAAAATTGAAATATCCCCGGTAATGTGCTAGATCTTTGTATTAATAAAATTCAACACAAAAAATGGATTAGTAGATAGATGGGTGAGTTGCCTGACATTGTCAGTCCCGAGAAGTAACAGCTTCCTCAGACGGATGTCAACCCATGTTTTCAAAAAATAAAATATTGTATTTAACTAAATGTAAATACATAGACATCTTTAATGATAACCAGAGCTGAAAAAAATGAATAGTAAAAAACAATAAGATTAAGGGGAAAAAGATACCTCCTTAAAGTTGAAATCATCACTGCCACTGGTAATGAGCTATATCTGTGTTTCAAAAAAAACCAACACGAGAAATGGATTAGTAGATAGATGGGTGAATTGCCTGACATTTTTAGTATATAGACCTGTAACATCTTTAATGAAAACCAGAGCTGAAAAAATGAATAGTAATAAACAATAAGATTAATGGGAAAAATATACCTGCTTAAAGTTGAAATCATCACTGCCAATGGTAATGAGCTAGATCTGTGTTTTAAAAAAACCCAACACGAGAAATGGATTAGTAGATAGATGGGTGAATTGCCTGACATTTTTAGTATATAGACCTGTAACATCTTTAGGAAAACCCATGGTTAACCAAAACATGAAATGCGTATAGGAGTGTCTTTAAGTGCTTCATGCCAAATTTAATCAGATCGCTATTCAAGTTTTTATAAAACTGGATCGCTTAGAAATGCAGACTAAACAACCTGTCTTCTTAGCATCCAAGAAAAAATACAGTGCCTTCTCCAGATAAATCATAGAAGTTAATTTTGTATAGGATTCACATCTTGAGATATTGTAAAATGTTTTGGGGAAAATGGATCAGTATCAAAATATGTTGTATAGGATTCACATCTTGAGATTCTCTCTTCAGGACTGCTTCTTGGAGTGGTTGAATTAAAATATGTCTTTTTTTTTCAAATTTTTAAGGTGGTGCATATGATCATAGCTCAATAAGGTTGTTTACATATCATATTAGTTACAAGAATGAACTTGAAATCTTTGATCCTTTAGTAGATTCATCTCATCCTATGTAAGGATATTCAGGCACAAGTATGAGGTTTGAAAGATACACTAAGGGTAAAGTGATCAAAATTGTTGTGTGTAACGGAAAGTTGTTTTTACTTTCTTCTAATTATCATTGTTGAGCTGATGAAATACTTGGTTGACCCTTGCAATGAGTATCAAAGTATAAAATTCCTGCTACCACCTTGTTTTGTTTTCCTTTGCTGAAGATACAATGTTTCAAGTGTATGTTTGAAGACAATTTTCTTGAAGCTCCCCATTTCTATGCCTTGAATTGATTAATCATGATCTTCTTGAAGTACAATTGATAAATCAAGTGTCTCAAATATTGAATTTTTTTTTATAGCTCAACATAAAGTTCTCTGTGCAAGGTTGGATCATCTTAAAAAGGTAACATTGTGTAAATTTTGTCAAGAGTGCCTTACTGGTACCTCATCTCAAACTCAGTCTTAGCATATATCATGAAGTTTCTTTTTGAACTTATCAAACAAGACCCTATATCATCATCAAGTACACACCAAACACTGTTTGTTTCTTTGGTCTGGGGATAAATTTGAAGGCTTCATCTTAATTGGCTGCATTGCAAACATGAAGGGAATTTCCTCTAGTGCAAAAGAGGTGAAAACTTCGAATTCCATTAAATTTTGGATAAGAAATCAATTATTTGGTAGTCTCAGGCTTTCTCTGTGCATAAAGAGATCCATCTAGTCACTCATCACTCCTGATGCACGTCAATGGAACGTCAATTGTCTTGACCGACGCACAACTCTGGCCGCCATTGACGCGCGTCACTGGCACCTATTGACGTGCGTCACTGGGTCTTTTTGACGCGAGTCACTGGCTCCTACTGACGTGCGTCGCTGACTCCTATTGATGCGCGTCACTGGATTCTATTGACGCACGTCACTTTCTCCTGTTGACGTGCGTCGCTGACTCCTATTGTCGCGCGTCACTGGATCTTATTGACGCGCGTCACTTGCTCTTATTGACGCGCGTCGCTGGATCCAATTGACGCGCATCAGCTAGGACTATTGTCGCGCGTCAGCTAGGACCTTTGACTCGCATCAAGTGAAGCCATTGACGCCCGATTTAGCCTATAAATACCCTTCAACCGATCATTTTCTCATTTTCACCTTCCAGCTCTTGAATTTTTGCAGGTCTCAATGCTTCCCAACTGCAAGTTCAGTAACAAAAATCAAGAGAATCCAATTCAATCGATGTCTCTTATGCCCTCACATCCATACTGTTTTAAAGATGTCTTCAGAATATAAATATTTAATGGATGCGTGTGAATTTACAGGGCTTGTTAATATGCCTCATTTCGAAACAGATCCGGATATTTTGAATTACTTTCTGTCATCCTACAATTCAGAGGACGGCATTTTTTATGTGACTCTGAATGATGGCCGAATTTTTCAATTCAGTATCGAAGCAAATGACATCCATCGGTTTACGGGCCTTCCGTTCAAAAATTTACCAATTGTTACAACCAAGGCAACACTCGTGGAAGAAAATAATTTTCTCGAATCAACGTTTGGTTTCCATGTTGATTGTAAGTATAATTCGTTTTAATTCATATTTTTTATTCTGATACAATTTGTTGTTATAAATTTATAGTAATTTTCACTGTTTCACATTTGCAGCCCATGTCAAAAAATAAAGGCGTGGTGTCTAATATGTAGCATTTCTGAGTACATGTAATTTTTGCAATGCTAGTGTCTAAGATGAGCTTTGTACCTTTGTTTGACCTGATGAGTGCAGTGGAAAAGTTTAAACAAAAAAAAGATCTTAAGAAAACTGATGGAACCAAGAAGGGGAAATTAATTGATGTTCCCAAACTTGATGATGCAAATCAAGCAGGGGGGAAGAATTCTGATCAATGTACTTTAATATTAACGGAGGGTGACTCAGCCAAGGCTCTTGCTGTAAGTGTTTGTGCCTTGAATCAGGGAAATGTGAATACTGAATTTGGTAGTATTGTGACATGTTTCGAAATCACTTTCCAATTTAATTTTTTGTTATTTTAGTTATCTTTATCCTATCAGGAGGCAGGAATATCTATTGTTGGTGAATATTATTATGGCGTGTTTCCTCTCAGAGGTAAGCTGCTCAATGTCAGGGAAGCTACCACTCACCAACAAATGGAGAATAAAGAGATAGTAAATATATAAAAAATTCTTGGTCTACAGGAAGATAAAATATATGACAGCATTAAATCTTTAAGATATGGCCATCTGATGATAATGACAGACCAGGTACATGATCTTTGTATAGTGCTGTTTAGTTTCTGCTTAATTCTGACACATCCTTTCTAGTGAGATCCTTTTGACTTGTCCTTTGTCTCTTAAAGGACCATGATGGATCCCACATCAAAGGATTGCTGATCAATTTCATACACCATACCTGGCCATCACTGATTAAAATTCCTTCATTTGTTGCGGAATTTATCACTCCTATTGTCAGGGTAAATGTTCCCCCTGTATATTTGGTTGAGTGTATTGAGACTCTTTATATTTGTTTTTAAGCCTCCAGATGTTATGTATCTCCATGTCTAATTTTGGCACATGTTGATGTAGGAAACTCACAAAAATGGAAATGTGTTATCTTTTTACACAATTCCTGAGTATGAAGCTTGGAGAGAATCATTGAGTGGATCGATAACTGGCTGGACCATATAGTACTACAAAGTAATGCTAGTTTGTTTTCTCTTTATATGTTTTCAAGTTCTGGTTTTGTTCACTTGTTGATTAGGTATCACTTGTTGCTTGGACCATACAGGGTTTTAGCATAAGTACTTCTAAAGAGGGCAAGGAGTATTTCATAGATCTGGACAAGCACAAAAAAGATTTTGTGTGGGTTGATGAGAAAGATGGAGATGCTTCCTCATATCAATCAGCTTATAGAATGGGACAGAAGGGCTAAGGTTCTTATCAATGAGATTATTAGTTTATACGCTGCAGCTGATCCAAATTTGCTGTCGCATGGAGATTTCTGGTTTTGGGGAAAGAGGTACAGCCACAGTGGAAGAAGCCGTTGGGGAAGAGTGCAGAGTAGAATTGGATAAAATCAAACTTTTATTATTAAGGAAACTTTAAATTATGAATTTGAAAACTTCTACTATTGAGTATATACTATGGTTTTTGAATTTAATTATATGGATTTATATACAATCTTTAATTTTAATTGCATTAGATGGTGATTATCATGAATTGTATGTATGTTTCTTGTTTACTTGCATTGTCATGAATTGTATGTGGACGTAGATGATGAATGATGATAATTGATAATTAATGATAGATGATGATGAAAGACGATGATCAATTTAATGTGGACGTAGATTTATCATCAAGCACAGTAATTCTTCTTCTCTAGACTTTTGAACTTGTTTTAAGATAATTATTCTCTACACTTGTAACGATATGATCATAATGTCATTAGAATGGATATAGATGATAAATAAATGGAATGTGTTATAATGGATATAGATGACATTAATGATTGAATGGATATAGATGACATTAGAACGAATAGAATTGTAATGATATGATTATGAATTATTTTAAAAAACAAAATTGTTTTAATAAATTTAAAATTAGATAAATAATTGTATTAATAATAATTGTAGTGTCAGGACTCAGGATATGATAATGATATGGTGATGATATGATATATATGGATGATGAGGAATTTTATGTGGGCTTATATTTAAAATTGTATAATGTATTGTTTATCCCGAATTTTATGAGGAATTTTATGTGGACTTATATTTAAAAATAAATTAAATATAATTATGAGAAATCAAGAAAGAATCATCACTGGTAAGAAATTAAACATAATTGCAAATATGCTAGGGTTTTAGCTTACCTCTTGCGTATTAGATTGCTGTGAAATCATCAAGGGTAACGTGCTAGATCTTTGTTTTACATGACATTGTAGATAGAGGGGTGAGTTGCCTGACATTGTCAGTCCTGACTCCTGAGAAGTGCCAGCAACATCTTTAAATATATAGACCAACAATATCTATAAATAAATGTAAATATATAGAATTAGACTTGTAACGTCTTTAATGATAACAAGAGCTGAAAAAATGTAAAGTAACAAACAATAAGATTATGTTGAAGAAGATACCTATTTAAAATTGAAATCAGCACCGGTAATGTGCTAGATCTTTGTCTTAAAAAAATTCAACACAAAAATGGATTAGTAGATAGATGGGTGAGTTGCCTGACATTGTCAGTCCCGAGAAGTAACAGCTTCCTCGGACGGATGTCAACCCACGTTTTCAAAAAATAAAAATATTGTATTTAACTAAATGTAAATACATACACCTGTAACATCTTTAATGATAACCAGAGCTGAAAACATGAATAGTAACAAACAATAAGATTAAGGGGAAAAAGATACCTCCTTAAAGTTGAAATCATCATTGCCACTGGTAATGAGCTAGATCTGTGTTTAAAAAAAACCCAACACGAGAAATTTATTAGTAGATAGATGGGTGAATTGCCTGACATTTTTAGTATATAGACCTGTAACATCTTTAATGATAAAGATAAAAGATAGATAAAGAAGATACCTATTTAAAGTTGAAACAATCCATTATCAATAGCTTCATCAAAGTCGATGTTGTCTTCTGTAGAATGTGACGAAGAGCCAATTACACTCTCAAGGTTGGGAATATTTGTACTTGTAGCTGTATTATTCACACCTCTTCTTTCGTAAAGGGAATTCCAGTGCGCAATTGCTCTATCGAACGGAAAGGTTTCGATGGAGTATTGAGAAACATAACACCTCATGCAACTTTCCAGATTTTTATCCAACCTGTTTCTCAGTTTTGATTTTATAAATGACAATGCACTGAAAACCCTTTTATCCTCCACAGACCCCAAAATCATTGTTTGGCATAACTCATATAATCTGAAATATTCACTGATATCTTCTTGTAAAATAGAACTTTGATAGATTCCTCGCCACAGCCTTGTAATAGCACCACTTTCAGAAGGTTGATCTAAATTCTTATATTGGTTCCTCATTGTTGTTGCAAAATTTGTTGACTGAAACTTTAATAAATCGGCATTCAGTATACCTTTGATTTCCACACCCTTGAGCTCTGACGTCTTTGTAAATTGTTCCATTATTGTACCCATTGATTTATGGAAATGCTTACTGACAAAGTCTGCATGGCCACCTTCAGTATTCCAAAAATTAGGATTCATCACACCCATGGCTTCCATAATTTTATCTTTACAGAAACGTTCCCTAATTTCTGATGACAAGGTTTCTGAAATTTTTTTAAGCTTTATTCTTGTTTCAACTATAATAGACTCAAACAAATTACGTGTCACGGGAACATCTTCTCGTTCTGATCCTGTAATATCTTGACGATTTTGCAAAATGTGCACAAGTATTTCCCTCCCATTAACAGTGATGCAGAGGTGATCATGGATATTAAATCTCAAAAAGGTGTTAGGATTTTTAAGATCTAATAAATCTCTCCAATTTTCAAAAACAGGTGCATCAAAACTATCATTGGAACAGTACAATATATCAAGACTTTGACATACCATTTTCCTCATCCGTATAAAATCCACAATATAGATTAATTTGCCCTGTCCATGCTTCATCAGTGTATTGATCTCCTTTAACATTGGAAGAATACCAACCAATGTAAGCAATGTCTCCAAATCAGTTAAACGGAACAACAAGTCCCTTGCCCTATCAACTTCATGACGGTATTTTTGCATGAAACCAACCAATGAAGGATACTCCTCACGAACTTTGCATATAGGTTCATACAAAGAGATCCATCTAGTCTCCACATCCTTCAGAAGTTTTTTGCCATATGTAATTCCAATTGCAAATTTTTTGAACTCGAGAAAACGCTTTGGGCTGCTTGACATATAGGCATGAAGTTCTCTTATAAGGTCTTCTAATTTAGCAACATTTACATGGTTGTTTACCATTTTATACGCTAAATTCATTCTGTGAGCCATACAGTGAATTGGTAGCATATATGAGGCCACTGTTGTTTGTAATCTAACACAGAACCCTGTTCGGTGACCCTGCATGACAGATGCACCATCTGCTCCAACGCATACCAACTTCGTAGCAATTTCATAATCAGTCATACCAGCAACATCTTTCAAATGAGAAACAACTATTTTATATAGGTTTTCGGCATTGCAGTTTTCAACCATTTTCATAACACCCAACAGATGAGGTGTCCTTATATGATTTTCTAAAGTATAGATGTGGATACATACCCATGCGGTGTTGTCAACTGCTGTCACTTCATCAATTGAAAGAGAGATAAAGTTTGCTTTTTTTACATTCTCTTTCAAATCTTCCTTCTCTATCATCGAGAGGCATTTTGCCATTTCCCATCCACTACTCTCAGACCAATGAGACTGAGGTACATTCAGCATTCTGTTAAATTGATACAAAACTTTGAAATCGAGGAAATCTGAAATCGCTCTTCCTTTTTTTAAGTATTTGAAAAAGAGTAGAGAATTGTATGAATTTTACATGTAGATTTGTTTCTTTCATCTTACCAATATGCGATGTGATCGTTCCTCCCTTTTCCAACAGATGTCTGTGTTTTTCTGCTCTGCCTCATATTCCGCTGTGTATCTAACATGCCTGCATTCTTTTTCAGTTTTCCACCTATGTGTTTTGATTTTCTGGCCATCCGCCCCTGTTACAGTTAAATATTGTTTTCCACAATGTTTTTCTATAGTGTCCAACTTCAGTTGCATTTTTTGTTGCTTTCCCAATTTCCACGTACATATTTTACATGTACATTCAGATGGGATTTCTTCAGAATTAGATGATTGTACAGGTTCAATAAACAGAAATTTAGCTGCCCAATCAAACTTGTATGTCCTGCCAATGGTCCACATATTCTTGTTCGTTTTCAATGCTTTACTTTTTTTAGTAGAATTTTGAGCAATATCATAATCACCTGGTTTCCTCTTTCTTGGACCGGAGTTTGATATTGATTTCTGTCTTCCATTTTGCTGAGTGTTTGTATCTGTGATATCTAGCTGCACTTCTGGTTGCACCCCAACAGGAACAATATCTTCAAGATCTGGCATATTATCGTAGGTTTCATTTGTTTGAATTTGATACTGTGTAGAATGCATGTCCACCTCAATAATTCCTTCCACACAGTCAGTATTATGATTCTCTGTGGTGGCATATATATGATTGGTATTTACAATATCTGTATCCGTAGAGTTTCCAAAATACTTGAAGAGTGATTTCTGATATTTCTTACTTACTTTTAGGTTATTCGTATTCTTTGAGCTGGCACCTTCCATTATTCTGAAAAGAGTCCTGCATCAACAAAAGAACCAAGTAGCGACTCTGTCTAGTCTGAGGTCTTGTCACACGTCCACTGTTTGAGGTCGCGCGTCCACTGTCTTAATATACTGTCACGCGTCAACACTGCCCAAGTCACGCGTCAACACTTCCTCTGTCGCGCGTCACTTCTTTGCCCAAGTCGCGCGTCAAAACTTCCTTTGTTGCGTGTCAGAACACCTTTTTCACGCATCAGTACAACTCTTGTCGCGCGTCAGTATAGCTCTTGTTGCGTGTCAGTACAGCTCTTGTCGCGCGTCAGTACAACTCTTGTCGCACGTCAGTACAACTCTTGTCGTGCGTCAACAATGCCCTTGTTGCGCGTCAACACTGCATTTCTTGCACGTCAACAATCACAGGCTAACAGTAATATGAATCTCTGGTGCTCAAGTGTATGCGAGTTCAAATTTCACGGTATTGGTAATTTGGTAAGCTACTTGAGGTATACTACCCGACGAATCACCTAGGTTTTTATAGGAGATGTTTTCAAATGAAGGCAAAGCCGACCCCCCAAAAAAATATACTATATATTTTAGGCGAACAGGACACCGACCCACTCCGAATAATTCACCTTTTCAAATTTTCCTAAAATGAAATTTTCACCATATTACGAATATTCACCGCTAAAATTATCCCTGGAAGTATCTCTAACCTTCTCCTTCCATTGAATTTTTAATTCAATGGAATCTTCTTCCCTCCATGAATTTTAAATTCAAATTTCTAGAATCCTCCATTCTAGAATCCTCTAATCCTCACATGCACTCTCCACCATTGATTCACATCCAACATGGCTTCATCTCTGTCATTGAATCCTCCACCCACAAGCTATAAATTAAGCTCTCCTCCCCCACGAGAGATAACTTGGAATAACTTGGAAATATTGAACAAAGTTCCACCACTTTTATCTCCAATCAATCCATCCTTAATCCAATCCAATCATCCATCCATTGATATTCATTAAGCAATCTTCATCAAAGCAAAGGAAGGTACTGCCCAAGTGTCTCCAAAATCCAAAGCAAGCACATCCAATCCAACATCTTGAGCACATCCAAGCTATCAAAGAAGGAAGATTTCTACTTGTAGGTAAGTGCAAGTATATGATCATCTCTCTCTCTCTCTCTCTCTATCCATCTCAATATGAGGTAAGTAGATAGTTGTGTTAGTCTAGGATTTGAATCAATTATTTCCTAGTTTATAAGTTTCACACTAACACGAATGTTTTTCTTACATTTTGGCACCCACTGTGGGGCTTTACCCCCCCATTTTTATTATTTATAATATTATTCCATCTCTAGAATATGTTATGAAAATTTCAAGAAGTTTCATTTTCATTTACCCCTTCAAATTTAAAGATTTCAGGCTCAAATTTTGTTTCCAGCACATTTTGGCACCTTTGCTTTGTGTATTAGTGCTTTTGTGCAAATTTTGGCACTTTTGCATATTTTGCTAATTTTTAAAATGAATTAGTGCCTATGCAAATAGTTTGGAACCTATGCAAATAGTTTAGCGCCTATGCTCTGTGTTATAACACTTTTGTTGCCTAACTTTTGAGAGCCATAACTTTTGATCCCGAACTCAAAAAAATACATTTTTTTTCTGAAAAGGTATTGAAAAGATCTATGCAATGAAAGATTCATCATTTTATAACATAATTTATTCATGGTTTTCATTTTCCTAAATCTTGTCATTTGAACTACACATTGAGTTATATTTTCTTGTTCGAAACTACTAACAATTTGTGTGCAGCTTCCTAAGCTTACCAAAGATAAAAATCAATCTAAAACTAATAAACCTTTGTTTTATAGCATGATCAGTCCAAGACATTTGGGTTTATAATCAAATTGCTAATATTTGTTTCAGGTCCTCCTCTTGAAGATCCAATCTCATAATCTTTATCATTAATTTTTAATTATCTTGTATTTATCATCCTTCTTGTGTGTTTTTAAATCATTACATGTTTGACCCGAAGGCGAAACCATGTATGCTCTCCTCTCACATCCTAATACGATCTTGAGGATCAAAAGTGGATAGCCATCCCCTTTTTCTTTTGTAGGGGAAACATGATGTGGAATTGATATCCACACACTTGCCATAGTCCTAGGGGTCTCGTGACCATGGGCTTCATCTCCACGCATGTAGACTGTGTTCTGGAAGGGTATATAAATTCTTGGAGAGTTGTTGTTATTGGCTAAGAATTTACTTGTTTTAAGAGCAGCATGAAATGAGAGGCTTCCACATCCCAAAACCCATGCCATAGACAACATCCTTGCAACATATACTTGGGATCAAGGTGTCGTAGGGTATATCAGGGACGCCCCTAGTGAGCATGTACATCTTAGACTAGGAAACCATTTGTCTGCATATTAAGCTATAGTGAAAGGAGGCCACACTCCCAAAGATCCCTCGCTAGCCAACCCCACATTGACACATAGGCGGAGATCTAATCGTGGCACCATTATTGATGTGTAGTATTGAAAATGGGCTATATTTTGATTGCAATCCCACTTGAATAGTTAGGGTTTTTGTTGCATGTTTTTTGTGTGCTTGTGAACACCCTTAACCATCCTAATCACATTAAAATTTTGATCAATCAAACATCATCATAATTAATCATCCCTAATCACACAATCCAAATCCTAATCCCATCACCATCAATCCTAATATAAATCTAATCCCCCATACATCTTATAAAACCATGACCTTTGATCCTCAATCCCCATCATCTCCAAACCAACATCCAAAGCCTTATCTCTTTTCTAAATCCATTAACCAAGCTATCCCATCATCCCCTACCCATCAAATTTAACCATCTCACTATGACCACAAATTCCCACATACCATCCAACATATTGACAAACAAATCTCAAATTTAACATCCTACCTCAACCAGTCCCATCCTCACATCTCAATCAACCATCCCATATTGATACTAACATCCTAAAAACCATCCAACTACTTAACCAAAAAATATATGATATTGAATCTTCAATCAATCAATCACCCCCTAAAATATTGTTCCCCAACCAATCCCATCCACAATGTCCCCTTCCTAATATCCCTACCCCTCACCCCATGGACCTCCTCCTTGAGGAAACTAAATCATCTCAATCCACACCTCAACCTAAACAATAAAAACCAATATCCCCACAAAATAATTACATTACCTTTGACCACCTCACTAACTTTGACATAGACCAAGAAGACCTCCTTTATGTCCTTGCTAATCTAGCTACCAATTCCAAACCCACATAGCCATCCAAAATCCCAACCTCCAAATCCCCTATCAATCATCATGACCCACACCTCTCTCCCATCAAAACTCATGCACCGCCATCCAAAACATCAAATATTAAATTCAATTATCCTAAAACCTATCCTCAAGTTTCATTCACATATCCACAACCATCCCAACAACTTCATCCAAAATTATTATCCCCCACATCTCATCTTAGTCCTCCATCCATGTCATCTTCATCATCCCAATCCGATACAATGGAATTTATCCTAAATAGTATTGCATCCCCTAATCCACCATCAAATTCAGCTTCTAAGTCCATTTCATCCCCTCCATCATCTAAGCCCCATCCTATCAACATTGTCTCATCTACCTCACCCTCATCCCCTTCTACTCCTAATTCTAATCAATCTAATGTGGCTCCTACGCCACCTTCATCCTCTTCATCCACACATAATCATATCTTACCATCATCATCTTCATCTAATCCTAATCCATCCCCTTCATCACCTAAATATCACACTATCATATCCTATAATCCTATTTCATCTCCCCCATCCCCCAATCCTAAAACATCTAAAGTGACTCCTAAGTCACCAACTCCCAAACCTAAAAAATCCAATACCAATCATCTCCCCATCCCATCTCCTACCCAATATAATGAGTCTTAGATTCCACCTTCATCTACTTCATTCCCTAAATCAACCAAATCTAATGTGACTCCTACACCACACCCATCTCCCAAACCTCATTCATCCCTAACATCACCCAAATCTAACATGATCCCCATATCACATCCATCCCCTTCATCTAACTCTAACCCATCCCATTCCTCTACATCTACTAATCCCAAAAAATCCAATTCTAATCCAAAATGATTCATCTCAAAACTACATACTCAAACCAATCTAAAATCAACTAAATATACTTCAGTCTCCAAGGCCAAAACATCCACTTTGTCCCCCAGGCCTAATCCATCCCCTTCATCTTATAAGCCACAAAAATATAATCCAAAACCTAAATCCAAATCAACTAACACATCTCATTATCCACCCAATCCTCTACCTTTACTTCTTACTCCCCCAACACCATTTGACCCAAATCACTTCACTCCTTTAAGGGAATCCTTGACCACCATCTTCCGTTGCCTAAAAAAATTCAACATGGTCATCCATCCCCCAATAAAATAATGTAATAAAAACCTTATCAAACCATATTGGTATTAGGAACACTATTATTGTGACTTCCATCGCACCCATGGACATTCGACCAATCGTTTCATGTAATTTAGGTCTTATCTCCAAAATCTCATTAACCAAGGAATTCTTGTCATTGTACCTCTCTATCAACCACCTTTCCATCCCAATCCTATCCCTAACCATTACCCACCATCTAAATTCTACATGACATCCAAACATCTTCAGTCATCCAAATCCCATCGTACATCCAAAAATCCATCACCAACAAAAAAAAAAAACGAATCTCACCTCTCATCCTTTATTAAGTTCGGCCTCTTAGCGGATGATAAAATTAAAATCCCCCAGTATTATGATGAACATATTTCATCATCTTCCCCATTCACTTCATATCCTATAGCCAAAAATATGTTCACTAATATGAAACACCAAGGAAAAGGCTTAGGCATCCATGAACAACACATTCGTGAGCCCATCTCCCTCCATCAAAATCCAGGTCATTTCGGCTTAGGGTATAAACCTAACACTAACAACAACCCTCCCACTACTCCATCACAAACCATTTCTACCACTCCTCTTGTTTATCCTACCATCCCAACCAATCAATCCAATCACAAATCCTTTAATCCCCCTACAACTACCAAACACCTAAAAATGGATTAAGCACATAATTCGTCACCTACTCATAGATGTTTTATCCTTCCCACCCATCTTATTTCCATCTAACATCCAAATACCTTTTTCATATCATCCATTCTTATCATCACCTCCATTTATATCCTCTTCCAATCCATTCATTTGAACACTTGATCAACTTGCTCATACATGTTGTAAGCCAATAGTACCTAATATAACCATGTGGCCTTGGTCTATCATTACCTTCAACATTCCAGCACCATTGTCCTCATAGAGATCCACACACTTAATCAACTTGTGGTTAAGACCCTTGGGTGAATATTTTGACACATTAGCCAATTTCACCACTACACTTATTTCCATCCCCCCATCAAGCTACTAGTGATTCTTAACTCCTATCAAGAGAGTGAAACCTCTTAATGCAAACAAATACAAATATAAAAATTAAAAACATCAATTGAAATTCACCTCAAGACTCTCTCTAGGGGTGTTTCCAGAAACTCTACCAAGGCTATGGACACCTGGCTGAAAGTAGAGAAATGTTGTGACAAGAATCATATGTATCTCTGTCGGGGCTATGGACACCTAGTTGGCAATGGAGCAATGCATGGCTTAACCTTTCATTCACCTTCCATCAACCTACTTGACTTAATCACTCCCTATACATTAATTAGTTTGTATTCACATACGATCCATAAATTCTTCACTTCAAGTGGTAATTAACCATCACAATCACACACACTTTGATTTTGAATATACATAGGGCTTGCATGTCACCAGGTATTATTTATACCTTGGTCACACTTTTGTTTCAGTCCAACTCTTGCCTTACAACATGTGGCATTAGGCTCATATTTTTTCATCACTTATATTATTCCATCCATCACATCCACATCCTTTTGGATCGAACATATTTAGGAAGATGATGATCATTTATTTTTTCCAAAACCTCCTCATGTCCCTTTTTGAATGACATCATGATGACTTTGGGTAGCCTTACTACCATCCATTGGGGGAATCTTCCATTTTACATACCCCTCCCTTCCCATCCCACCCTACAGTTGGGGGCAAGTCAAAACCATCCATCCATCCCCATAGGCCACCCTACTTTACACTTGGGGGAACACCACATCTATCCCTCAATTCTTCTTCCCTATACCTGGGGGTATCTCTTATCACCACATCCATATCCTATCCAACCCATCCTTCACTCCTATTGACCAATCCCTATACTATCTAACCTATCTAATTTCCCTCAATCCTTTCCTTTCATCCTACTTAAACATACTTTGGGACTTATAGGAGACATTTGCATCCCACCTTACATTCCTTCCCACCCCCCATCACCTACCCCATTCGAAATATAAAAATCCAACATCCACAATCCAAAATCCAAAAAATTAAACCTTCAAAAATACAAACATCCAAAAATCTAAATAAAAATAAAAAATAAAAACATTGAAAAAATCCATAAAAGATCACAAAAATACAAAAATGCAATGTGTGTTTGCTTTCTTATCTGCATTTACATTTCAGTTGATGATATGATGCCCCTGTTGTTTCTTTTAATTTTGCACGTCTGATGATACGAGGCCACTTTTTCTAATCTAATGATATGAGGACCATCCTAATATTAATATGTCCAATGATATGAGGCCAAGGGAATTTGTCAATTCCATCATCATGGTCTATATACCTTGATGCATATTTCTCTATACCACATTAATCATACTACTAATGATGATAACAATCGACACTTTATTGTAGCACACAGCCCTTATATCATCATATTTTAACCTTATCATCACCACACCTAATTCTCATCATCATCTAACTAATTATCTAACCCTCTCACCCTTTCCTATCCAATCAATCCTTTCATCAATCAATCAATCTCCACATCCAAATCTTATCATCTCACATCCAACATCGAAAATCCTTACCCCATGGTTTGGGCATCTTTTAACATCCTCTCTTCAATCAAAACCTTATCATCAAACCTAATCCTTATTCTTTCATCCACACATCTTTATTCTTTAAATCCTACCCCCGCTTGACCGGGCATCCTCAACATCTAACATCTTCAAATTTAACATCCTCAAATCCAAATCCTCAACACCTACATCCCTTGACTATGGAATCCTCTAATCCAACATCAATAAATCTTCACCCTTGTCATACAACGTTGATTGGGGAATCCTCTAATCCAATATCTCCTCCTCTTATCCTTTAATTCCCGTGCTCTTCTAAATATCCTCTCTCCTAATCCTCTACTCTCCTATTTTTTCTAATCCTCTCTCTTATTTCTCCAATCCATCTCTCCTAATCTCCATAATCCTCTATCCTTTTCATTCCTCTTAACTCCTCTCTCTTATTCCTCTAATCCTCTCTCCGAATCTCTCTTAACATAATCCTCTATCATCTAATCCTAATCCTCTAAATCCTCAAATCTTCTCAACTCTTCTCATCCTCTTATCCTCTCTCATGTCTGGGGCCTCCTCTTTTAAGGAGTGGTTCCCAACTAATTCCTGCCTCACCCACACCCCTCGAGGGAGAATCATGTAGACACTAAAATGTCAACATGATCAATTAACGCTTACTTTGTGCTGCAAACCCCATCATCACTATCCACATACGAATTAATCATTATATTAATTTTATTTAATCACTATATTTGGTCATTAATGCCTTTACATTCATCTTATTTCGTTATTTAATATATCCTATCAT